>CM066333.1:79634149-80114149 GCA_033807585.1 Hydrophis major
AAAACAATAAGAATAGAAAATAACCATTAAAATGACCCCATAATAATATGTTTTATTCTACACCTCTGGGATTCACTGGTGGTTCCTTCCAAAGCCCTAATTAGGTTTCAGCAAGTTTCAATTTTTAAAGTCAGCCAGGGACTACTAAACAACAAGCAGAACAATTTAGTAGCTGTTTTATTGTAGAACTCTGAAGATGGAAGTCATTAGAATAATCTCACCCAACCCTCCATGACCAGGGGTATCCAAAGTGTCAAAGAAAAAAAAAAAAAGGCAAGATGATGGCTACAATCATGCACCTGTCCCTTTTTAATGTGTCTTCTGGATGAACATAAAATGGGATGGGATTTTTGTTGCATAGTTTGGCTGCACTCTTGATTATTATTTTTTAAATCTTCCTAATGGACAGAGTAAATAATCTCATGGATTGGCATATGTCATGGTTCAAACTCATGATCCTTGTAGTCTCTTACAACTCTACTAGTCTGTGATCTTAGTGATGACTGATCATAGAGTCAGTGCCCTCGCAGCACTGGTGATATATTCATGCTTCCATATACTTTGCCACCCTGTGTAAAATGCCTCTCTATGTAAAAAAGCTGTTGTTCTTTAACAGGGAACAACACCCAAGAAGATAGGCTCAAGATCCAGAAGGATCTTGACAGACTATAACACTGGACCATATCTAACAAAATGCAATTCAATGTAGAGAAAAGTAAAGTCCTACACTTAGGCAAGAAAAACCAAAATATAGACTGGGTGAAATCAGGCTCAATAGCAGTAACTGTGAGAGGGATCTTGGAGTCTTAGTGGACAACCAGCTAAATAGGAGCCAGCAGTGTGCAGCCGCTGCCAAAAAAGCCAATGCAATCCTAAATTGCATTAACAGAGAGATACAACCGGGATCAAGGGAGGTACTAATGCCACAGTATAAAGCCTTAGTAAGACCACATCTGGAGTACTGCATCCAGTTTTGGACACCACACTATAAAAAAGATATTGAGACCCTAGAAAAAGTACAGAGAAGAGCAACCAGGATGATTAGGGGACCGGAGATTAAACATAGGAAAAATGGTTACCTGGGCACAGCTAGCGTAGTGAAGAGAAGGACCAGGGAAGACACGATAGCGGTCTTCCAATATTTGAGGGGTTGCCACAGAGAGGAGGAAGGGGGTGAAGCTGTTTTCTAAAGCACCCAAAGGCCAGACAAGGAATAATGGATGGAAACTGAACCAGGAGAGATTTAACCTGGAAATAAGGAGAAACTTTCTGACAATGAGAACAATCAACCAATGGAACAGAAGTTGCCTTTGGAAGTTGTGGGAGTGCCATCACTTGAGACTTTCAAGAAGAGATTGGACTACCATTTGTCAGAAATCATGTAGGGTCTCCTGCTTTGGCAGGGGGTTGGACTAGATGACCTACAAGGTCCCTTCCAACTCTGGTTATCTGTTACCTGATAATTCTGGCCCTACACAAACCAAGTGGACTGATTGAAACTTCCCTTGTTTTATATGTTAGTACCTAAAATGCCTAAAGCAAGCCATAGTTGAGACATCTAGAACAAAAAAAACACAACTTCTGTCCAGGGTCACACTCCCCCCAAAGTTTTAAGTGTGGCTTATGGAGTTCCTCCAAATTATGCTAAATTATCATTTTTAACATGAGAGAAGGGGTAAATTATTAAATGCCTGTTGAGTTCCTGTGTTAGTTCAGAGTATACGTTTATCTTGTAAGGATTATTGTTTAATTCATTCAGTGGTGCCTCCTGTCCTCTTCTATCTTTGTTCTGCGTAACTTTGGAAGTGACCATCCCAGACAAATTTCAAGACACCTGTGGTCTTGTTGACTTCTGCTTTGGAAGACAGAGCTCAAAATGTAAGTTAAGTAGGATATGAGGACATTTTCCAGCAGAAAACCAGACTGATGCTAGATGACTAATAAGAAGTATGAATAACACTATCTGGAGAACTGAACACTACATTCATGTAACATTCTGGGGGTTTACATAACATTCTAGCTATGATCTGCAGTGCCTATGTAGATAGTGCTGTATATATACATTACCGTATATACTCGAGTATAAGTCGACCCGAATATAAGTCGAGGCACCCAATTTTACCACAAAAAACTGGGAAAACTTATTGACTCGAGTATAAGTCGAGGGTGGGAAATGCAGCAGCTACTGGTAAATTTCAAAAATAAAAATAGATGCCAATAAAAACTTTCACTAGGACAGTTGAGAATAAGTTTGATGTTCACAATTTCCTCTTTGAAAGAGACCAGTAAATAGGGAACAAGAAGATGAAGAAAAAGAAGTGTGTTTTTTCACACTTTTCACACTGAAGTGAACAAAAATGGCATCATAGGAACAAGCTTATTCTCAGCCCAAAGGTTTGTTTCTGATTTCTTCCCTGATTTAAGGGAAATTTGGGAAACGATCTCACTATCATGAAAGGTTTGATTGATTCACTAACGCAAAAGATGATGATGATGACAGTGGTAGGCAGGAGTCACTCTCTCCCTTGCAAGAAAAAACCAAGAGCCGTTCTTATGATATCTCTCTCTCTCTCCCCCCCCCTCCTCCCCCTCCTCCCGAGTGGACTGAAAGCAGCTGGAGCTGAGGAAATGAAACTGAGTGGAGCGACCTCCACTTGCCTAAAGCTCAGAAAAGCCTCCCCCCCTCCCCCTCCTCCCGAGTGGACTGAAAGCAGCTGGAGCTGAGGAAATGAAACTGAGTGGAGCGACCTCCACTTGCCTTGCTTTCTCAGCCTAAAGCTCAGAAAAGCCTCCCCCTCCTCCTCCCCCTCCCCCTCCTCCCGAGTGGACTGAAAGCATCTGGAGCTGAGGAAATGAAACTGAGTGGAGCGACCTCCACTTGCATTGCTTTCTCAGCCTAAAGCTCAGAAAAGCCTCCCCCTCCTCCCCCCCCTCCCCCTCCTCCCGAGTGGACTGAAAGCAGCTGGAGCTGAGGAAATGAAATTGAGTGGAGCGACCTCCATGCGTTGCTTTCTCAGCCTAAAGCTCAGAAAAGCCTCCCCCTCCCCCTCCTTCCGAGTGGACTGAAAGCAGCTGGAGCTGAGGAAATGAAACTGAGTGGAGCGACCTCAGCTCGCTTTGCTTTTTCAGCCTAAAGCTCAGAAAAACCTCCCCCTCCTCCTCCCCCTCCCCCTCCTCCCGAGTGGACTGAAAGCAGCTGGAGCTGAGGAAATGAAACTGAGTGGAGCGACCTCAGCTCGCTTTGCTTTTTCAGCCTAAAGCTCAGAAAAGCCTCCCCCTCCTCCTCCCCCTCCCCCTCCTCCCGAGTGGACTGAAAGCAGCTGGAGCTGAGGAAATGAAACTGTTGCTTTTTCAGCCTAGAGCTCAGAAAAGCCTCCCCCTCCCATGCTTAAAAGTTGCAAAGGAAACACGGAAGCAGGGAAGCGGCTGCCCAGCTTCGGAGCTCCACACCATTTTTTTTTCAGAGGGGAATCTGACTCGAGTATAAGTCGAAGGCGGTTTTTTCAGCACAAAAAATGGGCTGAAAAACTCGACTTATACTCGAGTATATACGGTAATTGAAGATTTGGATTGTTTCTGTAGTTGTATTTAAAAAGTGAAACTGGTATTTTTCTCTTTTTCAAGCAATACATAGAGATTAGAGGAGGAACATAGCTTTCTTCCTAGACCATGATGTTCCATGATAAGACCAGGCTTCAAAAATATTTAGCATGAGAATCTGTACAACAGTTCAATTTTCATTATCAGTGTGTTGTTTGTAACCTCCTTTTTCTTCAAAAGAAGCTAACTGGAACATACTAAAAAGTAAAACCATATTAATCCCAAACAACAGAACAATGTGGAAACTCATAAAACTGCTACAATTACTCTAAAAACATGACACTTTAGTATCATAGAGAGAGAGAAAAAAAAAATCAAATTGCTGAACACCACAATAGTCACGATTGGCTCCAAGTTTAAACAAAATGTTTAAAGCAGTACAACATGGCTACTTCAAAGCCGATGGTAGCATGATCAGTTATTCCCTTGAGTTCATGGATCTTTTGTAGATGCTGCCAAATCAGGCTCCAAACCGAATTGTTCCCAAGGGATAATGTGTTAGTGAAGCCCCTGGCATGTAAGTGTGTATTTATAGTTGTATTTGATTTTCTCGATGTTGTTCTGTTCTATGGTAATGTTTTAAATTGTCAGTTGGGTGTTGTAAGCTGCTCAGAAAATCTGTGGAGATTCTCAGTCATCCAGTTCATGGTTGTTGCAAAGGAGCTTTTTCAAAAGACAACTGGACTTGCTTCCTTTTCAAACAAAAACAATGTCTTTAAGGAAAAAGTCCAGTGTTTTTTTGAAAAAGTACCTTGAGTACAGGTGTGTCAAGCTCACATCATCACGGTGGCATCACGTGACATATCAGGACTTTCCCCCCACCCTTCGCTAAACTGTGCATGGGCGTAACGCAATCGGCCGGTGTACCGGGAGTTTGACAGGCTTGCTTTAGGATAAGCTGCACAAAATCTTTTGCAGTAGAGTTGCTGTAACCAATCTAAGTGAGGATGTTTGGGTGGTGATGATGATGTAATCCTTAATTTTCCTTGAGTTTCCTAATATTATAAAAGCAGCAGGAATGTGAAAAAGAGATTGCAAGAACGAGAAGTGAGATTGTGCTTGAAGAGCAGCCAGCTTTGAAAATCCAGATGGTGTTCCTTGCATAGGTAGCACCATTCTTCAGAGGATGGCAGAGAATCTTTGTGCTTTATCTGCTTCTATCCGAATAAGGGTTGTTAAGTCTGGGAGATCAGTCCCGGGTAGATCAGGTTGCATGGAGACGCGAGATTCAAAGTGCACATTCAGCTCTTTATTTAAGAATATACAGTTCTGTCCAGGACCTGCGAGCCGCTTGGCTTTATTCAGCTGGCCAGTGGCTCGGCGGCCAATGACAGCACTTCTAATTTCCCGCGATCGGCTTGGCCAATCGCGGTAGATTCTTAGCGCGCCAATCATAGTCGTTTAGTTAACCAATCGGGTTGCGGTCCGCATGGACCAATCAGAACTCAGGATTTGGAGAATGTTAATATAGAACAAGGGTGATGGTCTTTTTTTCACACTTTTGCTAAATTTGGTTAATTTATCTTTTGGTTAGTATTTATCATCACTAATATGTACATCTGGAACTTTTGGTACGATTTCTTTAGATATTCATGGAATGTGGGTCTGTGTAGCAGGTATCTTGAATGGAGATTGGTGTCCTACCAGGCTGCAAATTCAGATTTCCTTGGTGCTCCTTAGTGGGCTACCAGAACTAGAGTGAAAAAACCTGGACACAAGATGGCAGCATCCTGAAAAACTAACACGCTTCTGCCATCTAGTGACTGATTTGGGTTTTGCATCTGAGATGCATGTCCAATTGCACATATTTTGTTCTAATAAAACAAGAGGGAAAAATACCAGATACTCAGTTCAAGATGTAGTTATAAGACCTAACTAAATGGATATCTAATTCCCAAATTCAGGAGAGCTCTAATCTTGGCAAGATGTAATTGTCAGGATTCCGGCACTTAACCCGATTTAAATCATAGTCTTGAGGCAAACTTCCAAAGCTTCAAAAGGATTTATTGGGAGTTAAAGGTGCAGTATTGCCTGGTTGTAGCCAACTCTGAGACACATAATTCATTGTCACCCTTGACCCTGCTTTTCCCCCATCCCTGGGTGTGTCAAAATTCATATTCTCCAATGGGACACATCCATTGCCAAGAATCATCAATCATGCTTTCCAGTTAGATTTTTGCATGGCAGAAACTTCAGTCACCTAGTTACTATCTCTGAAAATATTTATGGAATGCACTTTCGGTTTTGCAAGCTGCTGTACTGCTCCCCCCTCCCTTTCTGCTGGCAACTCTAAAAAGACCAGAGAAATACTTTCTGAGTTGACAGTAATACCCTTCAACAGCTGTTCTCAAGAGGAAATTATGAATGTCTTTTTTGAACAAAACTTTGCCCTTTGGTGAATCAGCCCCTGAAGCACCAACTCTTGTCCTGTTACTTTGCTATGTTAGCCAGTTAAGGCTAATATCCCCACATACTCAGATTTTGAGGCCACCCAGACCTATTTTATTTACAGTTGCTATCATTTGATTGATATGATCTAACTTCTCTTAACATGGCTAGGTTTTGCTTCACCATTTGTAAAGTACACCACAAGTTTACAATACCAATTTTAAAATTATTGGTTTTATTTATTGTTTTTGGTCTTATATTTTGTTTTCTCTTGTTTTTGAGCTGGTCTATGACTGTAATAAAATAATATCTTTGGAAAGCTGTTAGGTCTTTAAATGGTCACATGACCTCAGGGATACAACATGCATATTTATAATTATAATTTAATATTTCTAAGGCTGCCTACTTTGAGGGAAAGGAGAGGGAGGAAGGAAGGAAGGAAGGAAGGAAGGAAGGAAGGAAGGAAGGAAGGAAGGAAGGAAGGAAAGAAGGAAGGAAGGAAGGAAGGAAGGAAGGAAGGTCCCCCCTTCAGTAAGTCCAAAGAATTTGAAAGAATACAATAAATTTTGTAAATAAAAATAGTGACAGTTCACAAAGATTACTAGGAGCAAATAGAAATATTTGATATTTCCATAGCAAGGAAAATAAAGCAGGAATGGTTAAATTGAATACTTTACTTAAAGAGGAAAATATGTTCTTATTTGGAATTTGGGCTTGTGCAGAAAAAAAATGAAACTTTGATTTTGGTTTTGTTGATTAGAAAGATTTGGTGTTATAAAAATGGCTAGTTATATATCAATATGTAAAAGCAAAAAAGTGGAGGTTGGAGTCTGTTGGAGTGTATTTATCTTGTACTGTGCTAGGAAGAGTTGGAAATCAATGACCCCTTTTCCTTCTTTCTCTCGTCCCCCTTATATTTCACACCCCCTTTTCCTGTTCCCTTCCCTTCATTTCCTACTTTCTTTTTTCTGTATTTTATACAATAAAAATAAAAAAGGTAAGGAAAAAAAAGATTTCTAAGACTGCCAAACATGATCGACTCTGGGTGGCATACAAGCTTAAAAAAAAAGCAAACCAATAGAGTACAGTAAAAAAGCCAAAGAAAAGAGAATTGTAGCAGGAAGTATGCTGGAGGTGTTTGCGTGTGTCTATGTGTACACTGGCTAGAGATATCAGCCTGACCATCCTTATCAAAATTCAGAGAACACTTTGTCTAGACATTTGTGCTGTGTTCTGTGTCTAGAGTTGCTAGCAGACAGCAATTCATACCAAACACAGGTGCATGACTGCTAAGTTGAGACTGGGTGTATGGAGCATATTTCTGCCACTGGCTACTGGGCTATTTCTCAGCAAATTCAACATGCTTGATAGTTGATCTAGGAAGCTCTGTGTGGCTTGGGATCAGGTTAGCTGAAAGACCACTTGCTCCTGCATGAATAGGCCAGTCAATCTAATTTGGGCTTCTTGTTGACTTCTTTTTTTTTTCCTAGAAGAAAAAAAATAATAATTAGTGGTGTTGGTGGGGAGATAGAAACCATGAAAAAAGAAAGAGTTTAAATGAGGACTAAACAGGACTGTAAAAAAGATTCCCTAAGGACTCCTACTCAGGTGACCCTGAGGACACAGATAAATCTCCTAAACAAATAATTCCCACAACATCGTCCAACTATTTACAAAGTCTGCATTACTACTGTTTTATCGTGGGAAAGATCTGACTCTAGACCAGTGTGAATTCAGCTCTTTATTAGCTATCAGTAACTTCAACAAAACCGGAGCTGCGGCAGCCTCTTTTATAGCGGCTGCTTGCGGTTCACGGCCAATGACAGTTCTTTAAACTTCCTGCCATCAGGCGGACCAATTGCAACAGTAGTTAAGTAACCAATCAATAGGCGGCAATGGCAGTCCAATCAGAATGTAGTATTACGAATATGCAAATATCTATATACAACACCCCTCCCTACTTGGTTTGGTCCATCCTACGTTATGTAGTCACGTAAGTAGGTGGGGCTTTTATGGTTCCTACTTGACCTGCGCAATTCAGTTGCGGCGTTGTCTTTGACTGGTTCGGACGGGATCGCTATCTCTCCTGTCCTTCTCTGTGGAACCTCCTGGAAGGGTGAGTCAGCCATGCCGCTTCCACCCGGTCTAGCCGGGCTGGTTGAGTCAGCTCTGCTGCTCCTGCCTGGTCCACCCGGGCTGGTTGAGTCGACTTGGCTGCTTCTTCCAGGAGTGGCTTCACGTTGTTTTTCTGCAGCCAGCTCCCTTTGTCCGAAGTCGCCTGCAGGTAAGTAGTTTTTATTTCTTGATGGGCCTACTGGTGGTGTTTGTTGGTGATTTTTTTTTTGTCGTGTTAGCGGAGGGTCTCCCCCTCCCCTTTTATTATCGTTTGAGGGATCTCCCCCCTCTCTGGTTTTATTATTGTCTGTTTGGTATGGTGCTTGTGTATGTTCTATGTGCCTCGGGTTGTCGGTGTTTTGTTCTATTGTCCTAGACCTTAGTTGGTCTATGTGTCTTTTCCAGCTTCTTCCGTCCTCCATTTCTAGTAAGTATGACCGGGGTCCTGTTATTTGGGTTATTCTAGCCGGTATCCAAAGTGGGTCCCCCGTAAGATTTTTAGCATATACAAGATCCCCTGTGTAAATGTGCGGTACTTACTGGAGGAGTCTGGTGGCTTTTCAGGGTTGTATATAGGGTGTAATCTATCCAGGTGTGACCGTAGTTTCCTGCTCATCAGAAGTTCTGCTGGGCTCTTATTAGTCGATGTGCTTGGTGTTATATGTTGGATGGTTAGCATTTTATCGATTTTGTCTTGAATGTCACCTGTGTCTAGCTTATCTAATGCCTCTTTGGTATACTGAACCATGCACTCCACCCGCCTGTTTGTAGCCGGGCGAGTGGGTGCTGTTAGGGCATGCCATATGCCCTGTTCGGCGAGGAATTTTTCAAATGACAATGCTGTGAACTATGGGCCGTTGTCTGAGACTAATAGGTCCAGTAATCCATGTGTTGCGAATAATTTTTTTAACTGTTTGACGATGGCTTCTGTCATCGTGGAATGCATGACGCTGACCTCCAGCCAATTGGAGTAAGCGTCGACAATTATTAAAAATGTATATCCTTTTGTGGGTCCTGCGAAATCTATATAGATCCTCAACCGGGGCCCCTGGGTGTCTCCCAGTCGAGGATCGGTGCAGGAGGGGGGGTAGGTCTGGACTTTTGGCATTTAGTGCATGTTCCCACCCATGTCTCAATGTCCTTGTCCATCCCTGGCCACCAGATGTAACTCCTGGCCAGGGATTTCATTTTTACGATACCCAGGTGTCCTTCATGTAACATACACAGTACTTTTTCCTGCAGTCTTTCCGGAATGACAACCCTATCCCCCCACAGTATACATCTCTTCACAATGGAAAGTTCAATTTGTCAGTTACAGAAGGGTTTAAAAGTTTCATCATTAACAGTTTCCAGCCAGCCCCTACCTACCCAGTTTAAAATCCATGCCATCTGTGTATCTTTTGCTGTTTCTTTCACGATGTCTGATGCAGTGATGGGAAGGTTCGGTAATGTCTCAATTTGTAGAGTGGATGTGGTAGGTGCCGGGTCATCATCCAGTTCTGGTAGGGGTGAACGTCTCAGGGCGTCCGCATGGGGTATGTCCTTTCCTGGTCTGTGGATTAGCTTGTAACTGTATCTGGCAAGGAACTCTGACCACCTTGTCATCCGTGGTGACAGGATGTTGGGAGTGGCCCTGTTCCCCGCGAGTATTCCCAATAATGGCTTGTGGTCTGTAATTAGAGAGAATGTCCTACTGTAAAGGTATTCGTGAATCGTTTGACCCCCATTATTGCGGCTAGGGCTTCTCTGTCCAGTTGGCTGTAGTTTCTTTCAGCTTTTGACAATGTTTTGGAGTAAAAGGCGATCGGTGCTTCTCTGCCATTTGGTAATGTGTGGCAGAGTATGGCGCTGATGCCAAATGGTGATACATCACAGGTGACTGTTAGTGGCAAGGTGTCGCTGTATTGAATTAACATAGATTCGGATGTCAGTAAGTCTTTAACTCCCTGGAATGCGGCTTCCTGTCATCGGCCCCAGGTCCAGGTAGCTTTTTTAATCCAGTAATCTGTGTAATGGTTCCGCTATCATTGCCTTCTGCGGCAAAAAAACATTGTAAAAGTTAATGAGTCCCAAAAATGCCTGTAAGTCAGCTTTATTCTTGGGTCTGGGTGCTTCTTTGATAGCTCTTATTTTTTTTCCGGTGGGGTGGATCCCTTCTTCATCTATGAGGTATCCTAGGAACTTAACCTGATTTGTGGCTAGCTGGCATTTCTCTCTTTTGACTTTGAGTCCTGCTTCTCTAAATCTTCGCAAGACTTCCCTCAGCTGGTCTTTCAGTTGCTTTTTTCCCCTGGTGGATACCAAGACATCATCAAAATAAGGGACCACCCCCTTGAGTCCTTCCAGTAGGTGCTCCATCAGGCTTTGGAATACACCAGGGGCCACACTGACGCCGAATTGCAGTCTGTTGCATTTGAATGCACTCCTATGCTTCACAATTGTCTGTGCCTCTGCTGTCTCGGGGTCGACTGGCACTTGTTGATACGCTTGCGCATGGTCAAGTTTCACGCAAACTTTTCCTCCCTCTAATGAATGTAAAAGGTGCTGGACTACTGGAACAGGGTATGCGCTTTGTTGTACCGTGTGGTTAAGGGTGGCCTTATAGTCACCGCAGATGCGCACGGACCCATCTGGCTTAACGGGAGTCACAATTGGAGTTTCCGATCTTGCATGATTGATGGGTTCCAGCACCCCCTGTGCGATGAGTTTATTTTTTTTTTTGAAACAAATTTTTATTAATTTTAAAGATAAAACAACACATCATTAACCATTAAATACATAAACACATAAAACCTCTTAATATTGTAAATCCTTACAAGTCAAACAAAACAATATTTTTATACAACATAATTCCAATTTATCCCATCCCCATATGGACACGCAAATATCTTTCATCAAGTTTCTCATTATTTCTCTTTACTCCAATTCAATTTCATTTCTCTTCCATATTTATCCATTTTATAATCATCACATTCTTTTCTTTCTGACTTGTTTAAATTATTCTCATCTAACATTCCTCCAAGGTTTTATTGATTCTTTTTTCCTTTTTTTTAATAAAGAACAAATTTTGTTAGTTTTATCATAAGCATAATACACAAACATACAAACACAAAACATAGACAAAACTACAAGATCTTTTCTGAAGGTTGTCTGTTCCCGGGTTAAAAACTCTTTACACAGACACAAATTCAAACATCATATTCAACCTAAGTCTCCTTCTATATCTTATTATCATTTTCTTTTTTATATATATATATAAAAACCATTTTTATCAGTTTTCTAAAATCAATACACACAAAATCAAGGCATAACAGCTTATAAATTCTTTTCTAAAAAAAAATAATAATGATAGACCAATAAAACATAACATTTCCAGATTATAATATCAATATTTCATATAATATTAACTTCATATCTTATCCCTACTTCTCTTTTCCATCCAAATTATTTATCAATTAAAATTTTATTGCCTTTTATCAATATACAAAATCAAAAAAAAAAGCATATATATCCTTCCATTATTACCATTTTCAACAACATTCTTTGTCTGTTCTATTTCCAAACATCCATTCATCTTTTTTCTTTTACTATACTTCTCCTGTAAACCAATTGGAGTTGCATCTATAACACATTACCTAACTTAAAAATACTACATATAAATCTTTCTTGGGATTCTGTTTAAAAAATTCTTAAAATTACATAATAAATTTTTTATTCTAAATATACATACATATAAAAACACACTCTTAAATACCCTCCAGAATCCCTCTTTTAGTCTAAATTAAATTCACCCATTGTCTCTAAATAAACTTTTTTTCTTTAAATCTTGCTTCCCCCCATTAAGGCTTCTCCTCCCCCCTTTTCTCTCTTGCTTATTCTTCTCCTTGCCCTTTCTACCCCTTTGCTTTTTCCCTTCGCTTTTCTTGCTCCTTTTCTTTTGTTTTCTAACCTTGCCTCCATCTCTTCGCTCATTTTTCTCTCTTTTGGTTGTTTTTATAATTCTTAAAAACCCCTTTTTCTTATCCTTTTTCTCCTCCTCTCCGGAAGGAACCCATTGTTCATCAAAGATGGCTTCTTTTTCCTCTTCTTCCTTGTCCCAGTCCTTCTGCTGCGTCAACTTTTCTAAGGAACATAACGCCATTTCTAAGAATTGGAACAAAGCACCCAAAGTATCTTCTTTTTTATATTTTTGATATTCAATCTCTAGTTCATCCACAGAGAATGCCATTATGAAAAGGGAAACTTTTTCCAAAACAACCACAAGTATTTTTAATCCAAGACAATCAAAAGCAATTAAAAAAAGGAAAAAAAGAAAAAAGTTCCAAAAGTTAATACTTTTCTTCCTTCTTCTCTTTCTCTTTCCAAATTAATTTTTGATCAAAGAGGTCCAATTACCATATATCTTCTTTTGGGATCCACCAAGACGTTCTAGACAGTCTCCTCCTTTTTCAGTTTCTGCTCCAATTTTTCTTTCTCCCTTCCCACTTGCAATAACAATTTTAAATAATCAAAAATCCATACCTCCAGCAGAGATTTTCCAATTTCTCACATTTTTCAATGTCCAAAAATCCCTTTGTCTCTTAGCTTAGCTTTCAAAGCAATCCACTTTCAGTGTCTAATACATCCAAATATTTCTGCTTTTTCCGTGGGATGAGAGAGTAAAAAAAAAATAATAAAAAAGTTCCCTTTAACAGCTTCTCCGCCGCTTTCGATCTTCTTAGGGATACAATGTATCCTCCAGCAACAAGCAGCTCAATTCCAGGAGATTTAAAAGTTGTTACTTGACCCGGCTCAGACAGAACTTTCACTTTTCACACTTCCTCCAGCACAGTTCTTACCCGGTTGCTGGCTTCTTCGTGGCGGCCATTGCTGACCGCCGCTCCACCGCCTTGGGAAAAAGGGGTTTTCCCGGAGAAGGGGGGGGTCTGCGATGCCCCCACCTCCCTAACCGGCTCCCCTCTATCTTCAGCTGTCCCTACAGGGCAGCCATAACCCCCTGACCCATCTGGATCGGGGGTACCTCGGCAGCTAGCCAGCAGGAATCGCGAGCTGTCGCGAATTCCTGCTGCTCCGAAGCCACGCAAACCGGAAGTTCCTCCCTGTGCGATGAGTTTATTAAATTGCTCATCGGTTTTCGATTTTAGTGCGAAGGGGACTCATCTGGCCTTAAGTCTGATTGGCGCTACGTTAGGATTCAAATTAAATGATATAGAGGTCCCTTGGTACTTGCCTAGCTTCCCGTCGAATACTTCTTGGAACTCCTTCATTGGACTCTCTTCCCAGTCCGTCTCGGTGATGCTGTTAATTCCGGTCACTCCAATTCCCAGGGGTGCGAACCATTCAAGTCCAAGCAGGCTAGGGGGATCCCGGTCGACAATCATTAATGGGAGGATTTCAGTATGTCTCTTGAACTTGACTTGGAAATGTCAGAGTCCAACTACAGGGATCCTGTTTCCCTGGTAATCTTTCAGGGTCAGGTTTTGCTTTTCTAGTTCTTCTCTATGTATGTCTGGTATTAAGTTCTTTATGGTGTTCCATAATACCATGGACAGATATGAACCAGAATCCACCTCCATCTCGCATGGCTGTCCCTCTATGTTAATGTTGATGCGTACCTTTCTTGCATTGGTTGCACTTGAATGGCCAATGAGGATTGTTTGGTGTGTTTCCTCCTTCTCGTTGAGCCACTTACTTCTGTTTTCTCGGCTCCAACGACTCCCAATCGGTCTCTCTCTGGTTCTGGGGGGAGTGCTGCCTTATCTTTTAGGGCTGTAGTTTTTTCTATTCTGGCAGACTCTAGCGATGTGCTCCCGTCTTTCGCAGTGTCTGCAAATGGCATTGAGGAAACGGCACTCAGAACATGGGTGGTCTCCTCCGCATCCGGCACAATGGAACTCCGATCTCCTCTCCCTCTTTCCTCACCGGTTCTGTTCCGACTGGAACTTACGTATTTCTTCCTCCTTGTCATTGGTGTCGGGTGAGGAATCGATGTCCTCATGGTGGGTCGTTGTGGTGGTGGTCTTCTGAATGCCCTCTGATTTCTTGTCTCGGGCTTTGTTCGGGTCGCCCTGAGCTTCTTGGGCAGCTGTATTCATTTGTCGCATGGTGGCTGCTGACTTTTTCTCTGCTTCAGCGGCGGTGGCTTCAGCGATGGCCTCAATCACGGTAATGTTGGGTCGGGTCAGCAGTCAGCTTTGTAGGGTAAGGTCTCTCAGTCCGAGGACCACGCGATCTCTCATGGCTTCGTCCATGTTGAGAAAGTCGCATGCCCCTCCGATGTCTCTTAGGGCCGCTACGAAATCTCCGATGCTCTTGCCTTCTCGTTTATCTCGTTTGTAGAATTCGTGTCTCCGGATAAGGATGGCGTGTAATGGGCTCTCAGTAGCCAGCCAGTTCAAATCTGGCCACGCCATCTGTTTAATGTCCTGTGGTTTGGCCAATGCCTTGGCCATTTTGAAGACTGTGGGTCCACAGTGCGTCAGGAATACAGCTCTCTTCCATTGATCGGTTATCACCTGTAGCTCATTGCTCTCGAGGAACATGAGGAATCTGTCGATGTACAGATTCCCAGTCCTCTTCTGCTGGGTTGAACGGTGCGGGTGGCGAGTTGTTACCAGCCATTTCGTCGGTTGTTTGGTTCTTGTTGCCACGTGCTCAACAACTCTCCTTGTTTCAGAATCCCACCCTTGTCGCCAGTGTTCTGTCGCGGGAAAGATCTGAGTCGAGGCCAGTGTGAATTCAGCTCTTTATTAGCTATCAGTAACTTCAACAAAACCGGAGCTGCGGAAGCCTCTTTTATAGCGGCTGCTTGCGGCTCGCGGCCAATGACAGTTCCTTAAACTTCCCGCCATCAGGTGGACCAATTGCAACATTAGTTAAGTAACCAATCAATAGGCAGCAATGGCAGTCTAATCAGAATGTAGTATTACGAGTATGCAAATATCTATATACAACAACTACTACTATTAACCTTCTCATCACTTATCACCCCTCCCCTCCCACTTGTGACTGTATGCCTGTAACTTTGTCACTTGTATCCTTACGATTGATATTGACTGTTTCCTAGCATGACTTGATTGCTTATTGTCCCCTATGACTATCATTAAGTGTTGCACATGATGATTCTTGACTCTTGATGAATGTATCTTTTCTTTTATGTACACTGAGAGAATTTGCACCAAGACAAATTCCTTGTGTGTCCAATCACACTTGGCCAATAAAAGAATTTTATTCTTCTATTCAATTCCAAGTGTTTCAACAACCCTCTAAAAGGATGCAAATGACTAGTGGTCTGAAAGGAATATAAATCCCCATTCCACGCTATCCTGTCAGAGCTGAAGAAGCTTCTTGGATGAGAAGCGAAATGTCTTCAGAAAGAAAAAATAAGGAAGTCCAGTTGCCTCCTGAAAAAGCACCTTTGGGACAACCATGGATGACTGAGAATCTCTACAGAATTCCATAAGAATTATAAAAACATTCTGAGGGCTTTGATAATTATATTTATATATATAGTGATCTTGATGGTAGACTAAGAGACTTGGGTACTCCCCAGATGCAGATATGGTGTGGCTTCAAGAAGCACTGGATGGAGATGGGAAGGGAAGTTGACCATCGATTCAAGTCATCCAGCAACTGGAACATTGTAATTGGTTGGTTACTTAACTGTAGGCAAGTATGCTTGCGAACCAAACCTTGAAGGTGACAAGAGTAAGAAAACATTATGCAGAAAATGGCTTAAATGTTCAAAAGTGATTGACAGGCCAGGAATACCTTCTCCAGTGATCTCTCCTTCTCCCTCTCTCCTTCCCTCTCCCTCCCTCCCTCTCCCTTTATCTCTCCTCTCCTTCCTCCCTCTCTCCCTCCTTCTCTCCCTCCTTCTCCCTCTCCTCCCTCCCTCTCTCCTTCCTATTCTTCTCCCTCCCTCCCTCTCCCTCCCCCCTCTCCCTCCCTTGCTTTCTCCCTCTCCCTCCCTCTTTTCTATTCTTCTCCCTCCCTCCCTCCCTCCCTTGCTCTCTCCCTTTCCCCCTCCCTCCCTCTCCCTCTCCCCCTCCCTTCCTCCCTCCCTCACTTTCTCTCTCCCCCTCTCTCTCCCTCCCTCTCTCTCCCTCTCCCCCTCCCCCCTCCCTCCCTCGCTCTCTCCTCTCCCCCTCCCTCTCCCTCCCTCCCTCGCTCTCTCCCTCTCCCCCTCCCTCCCTCGCTTTCTCTCTCCCCCCCCTCACACACACACACATACACACTGATGGGGAAGAGGACTAATAGCAAAAGTGACAAAGAATCTTAATTCCTTTTCCTGTTTTAAGCAGTAGCTACTTTTTTGGCTTCTCAAAGAGCAGGGTACTTGAAATACATTTTGGGAACATGAGTCATTATAGGAAAAACAAAAGGTTTGAGGAAACACAAAATTTCCACTAAAATGGCAGCTCTTTCCGGTGTATTCTGTTCCCATCAAAAGACACCCACAACATTTTATGGCTTGGTTGTGTAAGGCAGAATATCTTTTTCTGCCTCTGCTCCAACATGCTGATGGAAACTTAAGAAAGTTTCACCACATGATGGTGAAACTTGATGTCATCCTTTAGCACCAAGTTATTATGGCTTGTATTTTTCTATAGTTTGAGGAATAAATCAGCATGATCATGTTTACATACAGTGGTCACCCATTATTTGGTTTACAGGATCACTTGGCTCCTTCACTAAAAAAAAAACCCTAATAAATCACATTAGGCCTAATGCAAACGGTGAACCTCTAATACAAGTGGTTAAGGAAACACTGGGTGCCATTTTCAGCAGCAGGCCTGGGTGGGTTTTGTTTAGCAGTACAGACACATGTTTTTCAGTCTGAGTTAGAGAATGAGGCTTAGAAAAGGTAAAATAGGTCAAAAGGGTAATTTTGAAGCCCCAAAAAGGGTGAGGCTTTGATCATCTAGATTGGGATAGGGAACGATGCCCCTTTTATGACTTGTGGGCTTCAACTCCCAGAATTCCTGAACCAGCCGGTTCAGAAATTCTGGGAGTTGAAGTCCAAAAGTTATTAAAAGGGCCATCGTTCCCCATCCTCTGATCTTCTAAATCAGAGATCTCCAAACTTGGCATCTTTAAGACTTGTGGACTTCAATTCCCAGAATTCTCCAGCAAGCATAGCTGTAAACCCATATACAATTAGCAGAAGGTCCCCCAAGGCTGTGTGCTTTCTCCACTTCTTTTTTACCTATATACCAATGACTGCATCTCAAATGATCCATCTGTTAATATACTGAGGTTTGCAGATGACACAACAGTGATTGGTCTCATTCGAGACAATGACAAATCCGCATACAGACGGGAGGTTATGCAACTTGCCTCATGGTGTAACCGGAGCAATCTGGAACTGAACACACTCAAAACCATAGAAATGGTGGTAGACTTTAGGAGAAACCTTCCCATACTACCACCTCTTACAACACTAGACAACACCGGATCAATAGTAGAGTCTAGGTTCTATCATATCTCATGACTTAAAATGGACACCTAATATCAAAAAACGTCATCCCTAAAGAACAACAAAGAATGTTTTTCCTGTGCCAACTCAGAAAGCTCAAACTGCCCAAGAAGCTGCTGATCCGGTTCTACAGAGGAATGATGGAGTCTGTCATCTGCACCTCTATAGCTGTCTAGTTTGGTTCTGCAACCCAACAGGACAGACACAGACTTCAGAGAGTAATTAGGACTGCAGAAAAAACAATTACTATCAATCTGCCTTGCATGGAGGACCTGTATACTGCATGAGTCAAAAAGAGGGCTGTGAAAATATTTAGAGACCCGTCACATCTCAGACGTAAACTGTTTCAACTCCTTCCCTCAAAACGACGCTATAGAGCACTGCACACCAGAACAACTAGACACAAGGACAGGTTTTCCCCCCAAAGCCATCACTCTGCTAAACAAATAATTCCCTCAACACTGTTCAACTATTTACAAAGTCTGCATTACTATTACTATCAATCTTCTCCTCACTCCCATCCCCTCCCACTTGTGACTGTATGACTGCGACTTTGTCGCTTGTATCCTTATGATTTATATTGACTGTTTCCTAGTATGATTTGATTGTTTATTGTACTCAATGACTATTATTAAGTGTTGTACCTGATTATTCTTGACTCTTGACTAATGTCTCTTTTCTTTTATGTACACTGAGAGCATTTGCACCAAGACCAATTCCTTGTGTGTCCAATCACACTTGGCCAATAACGAATTCTATTCTATTCTATTCTATTCTATTCTATTCTATTCTATTCTATTCTATTCTATTCTATTCTATTCTATTCTATTCTATTCTATTCTCCTAGTATGATTTCATTGCTTATTTGTACCCTATGGCTATCATTAAGTGTTGTACCTCATGACTTTTGACGAATGTCTCTTTTCTTTTATGTACACTGAGAGCATTTGCACCAAGACAAATTCCTTGTGTGACCAATCACACCTGGCCAATATAGAATTCTATTCTATTCTATTCTTTTTCTTCTTTTCTTTTCTTTCTTTGGAGAATTCTGGGAGTTGAAGTCCACAAGTCTTAAAGTGACCAAGTTTGGGGACTCCTGTTCTAGATCAATGCTTCTCAGTTTTGGCATCTTTGAGCAAGGCTGGCTGGGGAATTCTGGAAGTTGAAGTCCCCCCTGTCTTAAAGATGCCAAGGTTGAGGAATACTGATCTCCATTTTTTTTGGGGGGGGACTGACACACATACTGAGCACCCCTTGCTACAAAAGTTAAAAGAAACTGGTCTCAGATCATGCCAATGAATTGCAAGTATTCTTGCGAGAATTTAGGCCTCGCCATTTTTTTTTTATATAAGTTGTGGGCTGATAAAGAACAGCTATCTTCAGCTACCTTAATTTTGTAGCACGTCTCTTGGCTACTATTTAAAACAATCTCTGGATAGATCGTGTCTGACTAAATAGTGAAGGGGGAGAAGGCTCAGGGTTTGTGCAGCCAATTAGCCCCCCCTCCCATTTTCCCATTGCACCCTGCCTGACATTGGAGCGCATTTTTAACTGATTTTTTTTCTCCCCCGAACAAGAACAATTTCTCCCAGAAGCTTCTTTCTTTTTCAAAGACATTTGTGGGTGGCTTTTCCTTTCTCTTCCCCCACCCTCTTTTTTCTTCTTCTTCTCTCTCTCTCTTTCTAAACCCAAATATAGACCATGTATTTTCAACGAGATCCACCAGGCTGTGCCCACACAAACTTCATTTGCTTTCAAATATTCCTTTCAGCAATTTGGAGATAAAAATTTTTTCCATCCGTGATCTCATAGATTCAGTGATTCTTTTGAAGAGGGTCAAAACGAAGAATTCTTTTTTCTGTCCCAGGCTTGCAATTGTCCAGAATGATCAATTTGCTTAAGAAACCTTGTAAGTAAAAAAAAGCCTTATTCTTTGAATTGAGAAGCATACGATGATCTCTTGAAATTAGTATAATAATAAAAGAGACTGTTGCTTGATTTATTATCTCGAGCAAGTGATGGATAAAAATATAATTTGCTGTGATTCTTATTTGTGGATCTTGGTTACATTTGGTTTTAATTCTCTCTCTCTCTCTCTTTTAGTATATGCCAAAATTAAACCCGTTTATAGATTCAATAAGATCAGTTTGTTTTTCATTTGTCAGTTGTTTGACCTTGCTTCCATTAACCACAACTGCAGTTATTTGCACATTGATGGAAGAATTTTAACACATCATTTCATTGGCAGTAAAACTGCAGTTGATGTACAACTGATATTTTCTGTTCTTTTCAATAATCCATTTGAATCTCCATGGCTGCAGCACATGGAAGTGAATCTCAACATTAACAATTATATTTGAAAGCTCTTTTACGAGCTGTTACACAGCAACTAGAAGACCTATTTTGGAAATTCTTGTGTCGATGGTTTAAAATATGCCAGTTGTACCTTAAATCAAGTCTATTGTTTAATTCCGCTGTAAAGAGATAAATAATGTTATGTTTTTGTACCAGTTCCTAACCATAGAACAACAAACCCAAATGTTGCTATGTAATTGTGTTTTTGTAAACTGTTTTTTAACAAATATTTGCATTAGGCAGTATTGTTTTGCGACAGATAAAGGCTCTATAACGGTGATATCTGTTTAGCCAAAGTAAGCCTTCTTAAGTTCACTGAGTCTTAGTTTTTGAAGGAATATAGGAATGCAGAAGAAGTTACTTTCCAAATTGAGACAATGCCCAAGACTTTCTCTCATCATTCCCTGTTTTGATTTTACTAATCCTTTGCAATTTCCTACCACAACAATGCATTGATTGATTGGAAATTGAGACACCACATTTGCAAAAGGCAATAAACACTCAAAGCACCTACACCTTTGCATCAATTTATATATATTCTCAGAGAAATCCCAGGTGATATATATGAACAGAAATGATGACTTCTTGAGCATGTGGTTCAACTTATTTCTGATAGACCATCTTAAAAGATGGAAAGCGTAATGTTAAACTTCTTACTGGGTAAGTTGTTCATTTGTTAGGGTGCATGTTTGCTGAAGGAAGGAGATAGAGAAATTTCCAAATAATCCATCACAAGGTGATCGAAGTGTGGTAAGGCTTTGGAGGGGGAACAGACAAAAATGCTGTAAATCCATACTAATCATTGATCTAGATTTTGATTTTCTTTTTCTTTTTGAAGTTGAGCAGAGCATCCTTCGCCATGCTCCTATATAGCCAGGTCTGCTTTTGTATTATGTCTTCCTTTTTACCAGGTATAAAACGTCCCCCAATTGTTAGGATGCAAATAATAAGAAATTCTTCAGGGACGCATATAAAACCTGATGTATATTGTAAATCAACAGTATATTAGTGATCCATCCAGTTGGAGCATCTTGTGATCTCCAGATCTAATTGCAACTGCATCTCCTAAAATTCCCAGTCGATCATCCTCCTTTTTGGCTCTAAAAGGCATAGCCTGAATAAAAGTCAAGATGGGATTCATAGCTACATGACCAGAACTACAAATATCACCCATGTAAAAAGAGACAGGGTTTCAAATTCCTCTCTCCCCCACTCAGATAGCAATGTTCAAAGTTGGGTCAATTTGTATAAATCATCAAAAGAGAACATTTCCTTCTTAAAACCAGCCATTCATTCACAAAATTCTTAATATCAACCAGTGAAAATAGGTAAACTGCATGCCTTGCTGCATATATCTATTCTATGTGGAGATATTTAAGTTTGAATCTCAGACCTTTTGCATACAATTTGTGTTTTCCGACTGGCCCCTCTTCTCACCATTCCCAGTTTAGAACATACAATAGTAGGGTTGAAAGGGACTTTGGAGATCTTCTTCTTCTAGTCCAGCCCATCCAAGATATCCTAATCCTATACCATTCTAAAGAAATGGCTTTTCAGCCTGTTCTTGAAAACCTCCGGTGATAGAGCACCGCAACTTCTGGAGGCAAGCCGTTCCACTGATTAATATTTCTCACTGTCCGGAAAGTTCTTTTTTAGGTCTAGATTGGATCTCTATGCAATGATCTTCCACCCCTTACTTCTTGTTCTACCTTCAGATTGGTGAAGAAGTTGATTCCCTCTTCTCTGACAGTCCCTCAAGGACTGGAAAACTGCTACCATGTTGTCACCCCCCCCCCATCCTTCTCTTCATTAGACTAGATGCGGTGGCTCAGTGACTAAGACGCTGTTGAGCTTGTCGATCAGAAAGGCCGGCAGTTCACCGGTCCGAATTCCTAGCACTGCATAACGGAGGGAGCTCCCGTTCCTTGTCCCAGCTTCTGCCAACCTAGCAGTTCAAAAGCATGTAAAAATGCAAGTAGAAAAATAGGGACCACTTTGGTGGGAAGGGAACAGCGTTCCATGCATCTTCGGCATTTAGTCATGCCAGCCACATGACCATGGAGACGTCTTCGGAGAGCACTGGCTCTTCGGCTTTGTAACGGAGATGACCACCTTCCCCCTCAGAGCCAGAAATGACTAGCATGTATGCAGGGGTGGGATTCTACCAGTTCGCACCTATTTGCTAGAACCGGTCGTTAACATTCTAAGCAGTTCGGAGAACCGGTTGTTAGAAGAAATTACTGGCCTAATCCTGTAAGGATGGCAGGAAGGAAGCATTCTGGTGTTGCTTACAGAAACTGCCTCTTCGTTGACCCTTATTACATTCTTGGCAGGACTAGACTTCCTGTCTCAGGAACGTCTCTGGAGTTTTTTTTCCCTCCTTTGCTGATACATTGCTTGTGTGGAGTGACCATTCAAAGTTACAATGGCACTGAAAAAAGTGACTTATGACCCTTTTTCACACTTACGACTATTGCAGCATCCCCACAGTCATGAGAGGCCAGGCGAGGAGATGCCGGCCTCGATGTGAGTGATATTGAAATTGGACACGCCCAGCCAATAACATGACTACGAAGCCACGTCCACCACCTAAGCCATGCCCTCAGAACCGGTTGTTAAAAAATTTGAATCCCACATACGTGCAGGGGAACCTTTACCTTACCTAACTCTCTCATAAATTGTTCATTGTATGGTTTAGCTGCCAATCCCCTAATCGCCATTATGGCTGTTCTCTGCAGTATTTCTAGGATCTCAACATCCTTTCCATAGCGTGGTGAGCAGAATTGGTCAAAGTATTCCAAATGTGGTCTCACCAAGGCAGCATAAAGCGGTACTCTCACTTCATGTGGCTCTTGAAACTATCCCTCTGTTGATGCAACCTAGGACTGCATTTGCTTGCTGATTGATTGAGTGATTGGATAGTCCTTGATTGGCAGATAACCCTGGCACCTCGCAATGCCTCTGATTTGCAATCTGTATCCCACAACCCTCCTTGGCTTGGTTCTCACTGAGTGCAGGTCCCAGATGGCTTCAGAACCTGGCTGGGTCTGGCTGAACGAAGATGAAATATGAGCAGGGAGATTGAAGGTGCACTAGGCAGGCAGGCAGGCAGGCAGGCAGGCAGGCAGTGTAAGGAGTGAGTGCGAGAGAAGCACGGCATCATGCATGTTTTATTAGACATGGAGTCACAATAGGGAGGAAAACTGGTTTCCTGGAGCGCAAGACCTGCTTCTTGCCTTGCGATGTGACTGCAACTGGTGCAACTGAAATGTTTAAAAGCCTTTATTCCCCATCATACCAAAGCAAGTAACTCTAATGTATCTGCAAGTTCCATTCTGTTCCAGCATAGAAGTCCAATCGTATTTTATTTTAGTTTAGTTTACTTTATTGTCATGGCACCTTTTTTTTTTTTATAAATTTTTATTGGTTTTTAAAACAAACATAAACAAACAAAACATAAAAAACATCAAATCATCTTCCATATATGTACATACAGTATGCCGGTTGGTTTACAAATTGTTTTGTGCTTCCATTTCGTAGTCTTCAATTATAATTACATTGTATATAATCTCGTATTTTCAATCAATATATTAAATACATTAATATCATTATTAATCAATCATTTGACTATACTTTTATTCATTCATGTTTTCCAAAATGATCATATTTTACTTGTTTTATGACAATTCATATTATCATCCCAGATCTATCCTACAATCATTTTGTAGATATAATAAGAAAAGAATACATCTTTATATATTTATTATTTTCTAAAAGTCTACATATTTCATTACTCTATTTTATTGTCTAACCATTGATAGAATAGATCCCAAATTTTATAAAATTGTTTGTCATCTTGTTCTCTAATTTCAAATGTCAATCTACTCATTTCAGCACATTCCAATATTTTCTTAATGATTTCTTCCTGTGATGGTATTTTCTCATTTTTCCAGTTTTTAGCAAATACAATCCTAGCTGCTGTTAATACATTTACAATCAGAGATTTCAAGTCTTTACTATATATTTCAGGTAAAATTCTCAATAAAAATATTTCTGGTTTCAAATCTATATGCTTTTTTGTCATTTTTTCCAACCACGTGTGGATTTTAGTCCAGTGTTTTTTAGCATCCGCACAAGTCCACCACATATGGTAATATGAGCCAGGTATCTGATGACATTTCCAACATTTTTCGGATTTATTCTTGAACGTTCTTGCTATTCTTGTTGGGGGAAAGTGCTACCTGTAAAACATCTTATACAAATTTTCTTTATATGCTGCTGACATTGTCATTTTATAATTTTGAGACCACAATTTTTGCCATTTCTCTAGATCAATCCCATATCCAAAATTCTTCCCCCAAGCAATCATAGTTTCTTTAACTTGTTTTTCTTCTAGTTTAATTTCTAATAAATATCCATATAATTTTTTAATCACCTTTTCATCAGTACCTGTCAAAATCTTATCTGAGTCAGTCAATTTATCATAGAAGCCTTCTGTTTTAGAATCTTTATCATACCTTGAATGTATTTGCTCATATGAAAACCAATTCATCTTTATACCTTGTTCCTCTAGTTTTTGTATAGATTTAAGTTCACCCTTTTCATTCAATATTTCACCATATCTAACTGTTTGTTCCTTTTTGTATATTATAGGATAAGAAAATGCTTCAATAGTCGATAGCCAGACTGGAATTTTCAAATAACATTGTCTTTTAATCTTCTCCCAATTTTATCACAGAGACACCCGTATATAATGTCTTCTAAAGTACCCCTGTGTTTTAGTTCCTTTATACCATAAAAAAGCATGCCACCCCAACAACAGGTCATGTCCTTCTAATGTCAACAATCTAGTATTTCTTAATGTTATCCATTCCTTAACCCACATCAAAATTGTAGCTTGGTAATACAACTCCCAATTAGGCAAACCAAATCCTCCTCTTATTCCAGCATCTTGCAAAAGTTTTAACTTTATTCTCGCTTTCTTACCTTGCCATATATATTTCAACACAATTTTATTTAAATCTTCAAAGTAGTCTTTTCCAAGCCTAATTGGAATTGTTTGAAACAAATATAAAATTCTGGGTAATATATTCATCTTGATTGTTGATATTCTCCCTATTAATGACAGTTGTAAATTTTCCCATTTCACCAAATCTAGCGCTTTCTGCTGTTTAAGTTTGATATAATTATTCTCTTTAATTATTCATATTATCTTGCTGTCAAGTATATCCCCAAATACTTGATCTTATTCGTGACCTGAATTTTCAAAAGGTCTGCCAATTCTTCCTTTTGTCTTGATAGCATATTCTTTGTTAAGATCTTTGTCTTATCTTTATTTATTTTCAAACCAGCCACCTTTCCATATGTCTCTATCTTTTCTATCAATTTTGATGCTGTTTCTAGTGGGTCTTCTAAGATGAAAACCAGATCATCTGCAAATGCTTGCAACTTAAATTCTTCCTTTTTAATTTTCATCCCTTTTATATTCTTTTCATCTCTAATATTTCTGTTTAGCACTTCCAAAGTTAACACAAACAACAGAGGTGATAGTGGGCACCCTTGTCTTGTTCTTTTTCTTATATCGATAGATTCTATCAGTTCTCCCTCTATCATTATCTTTGCCGTCTGCTTGTGATATATAGCTTCTATTGCTTGAATAAATTTTCTAGCAAAGCCCATCTGTTCCAGCAGTAACAACATGAATCGCCAATTCACATTGTCAAATGCCTTCTGTGCATCTAGAAATATCAGAGCCATTTGTTTTTCGGGATGTGCCTCGTAGTATTCCAAAGTGTCCAAGATTACTCTCATATTGTCTTTGATTTGTCTCTTTGGCAGAAATCCATTTTGGTCAGGATGGATAAAATTATTTAAATATTTTTTAAGTCTTTCTGCCAATACTGAAGAAAAGATTTTACAATCTGAGTTTATTAGGGAGATAGGTTTATAGTTCTTGATTTGTAATGGATCGGTCTCCTCTTTTGGAACAAGTGTGATATAAGCTTCTGACCATGATTTAAGTGTCCTCTTCTTTAACATAACTTCATTCATAACTTCTAGCAGTGGAAAATTCAATGATTCTTGTAATGTTTTGTAAAATTCTGCTGGAAGTCCATCTGGGCCTGGTGCCTTCCCATTATTTTGTTTCTTAAGTGCTTCAGTTAACTCCATCATCGTTATATTGCTTTCTAACATTGTTTCAATCTCTTTAGGTATCTGGGGTAAATTAGTGTTCTGTAAATACTGTTTATTCTCTTGTGTGTATAGTTTCCCATAATAATCTCGAATAATTTCCTTCTTTTTTACTACCATAGCAAACTTGGCCTTGGTCATCTATTAATTGCGATATTTTCCTTGATTCTTTCTCCTTTCTCAATTTATATGCTAACCATCCACCTGGTTTATTTGCATCTTCAAAATAGTTCTGTTTGGCACCTCTAATTTTTTGAGCTAATTCTTCTTTTTCTATGTTTGGTTATATCTATTTTTATGTTTGGTTATATCTATTTTTAACTTAATGTCTTTTCTCTGGGGCATTTTCTGTAGCTCTTTTTCGAGTCCTTTATACTCATCTTCTAATGCCTTAGAGGCTAATCTTTTCATGGTATTTCTTTTCCTTGTATAGTTTATTATCAAACCTCTGGCATATGCCTTCATTGTATCACATACATTCTGAATTGATATATCTTCTTTTTTGTTTTCTCCAAAGAAAAGGGCCAACTCTTTCTCCATCCACTGTGTGAAGTCTTTTCCCTTTAAAATAGTATTATTTAATGTCCATCTGGATCTTCTTCTTTGTCCTTTCCATTTAATTGTTATTGGATTGTGATCTGCCCAAGTATTTGTTTCAATATTTATTTCTTGAATATTAGTTAACAATTCTGTTGACATCCATATCATATCTATTCTGGACCATGATAAGTGTCTATTTAAGTAGAAGGTGTATTGTTTAGTTTTAGCATTTCTTTCTCTCCATGTAACTTTTAAGTTTATTTCATCTACCATTTAAAAAAAAAGATTTAGGGAGAGTCTTTCTATTTTGCTTTATTGTTTTCTGTGCTGTGTAGTCCAGTTTATTATCTACAATTCCATTAAAATCTCCCATCATAACTATATTAACATAGTCCAGTTCAACTATTTTCATATGTAATTTTTTATAGAATTCTTCTTGTTTGTCGTTCGGGGCATAAATTGCAATCAGGAGTGTTTTCATATTATTGTCCATTATTTCCACCATTAATATTCTTCCGTCGTCATCAGTATAAATCAATTTCGCTGAGATGGTCTCTTTAATATATAAAACCACTTCTCTTTTCTTACATTGTGTCAAGGAAATAAATATTTTCCCTAATTTTGGCTGTATCAACAATTGTTCATATTGTTTTTTAATATGTACTTCTTGTAGGCAGATTATATCAAATTTTAATTTCTGTAATTTATGAAAGATTTTCCTTCTTTTAACGGCTGAGTTAAGTCCATTTATATTAATTGTAATCAATTTTTTCTCTTCCATGGTTATATTTTGTAATTAGGTTTAACAGCTCTCGTGGATCTTGGTTCACGTTGTTCTTTGGCTTTCTCCTTTCCACCTACTGCACTTTCTTCTTTTTCAGTCATCATTTGGGAGTCCGCTTGGAATTCAATTAGTGAGATTTCTTTTTCTGCCTCTTCCTCCCCTCTGAAAAATTCTGTGTAAAATGATTCAGTTTTCTCAATTGAGTCAATTCTATATCTCTGTTCTTGCCATGTAAACATTAAACCTTCTGGAATCAGCCATCTATAATTCACCTCTTTTTAAAGTAATAATTTGGTCAAGAATCGGTATTCCCTTCTCATCTCTCTCACTCTTCTGGGTACTTGTTTCAAGACCACAATCTCCTTATCTTTGTATTTCAATGTTTTCTCTCTTGCCACTTGCAATATTTGCATTTTAACGGCTTTCTTCGTAAATCTGATGTGAACTTCTCTTGATAAGCTATTTCTCATTGCATATCTTGTGAAGACTTGATAAACCTCATCTATTCCATCCATCATCTTCTCTTCAGTTATTTCCAAAGCTTCAGCCAATATTTCTATCATTATCTCAGCTAGATTTTGTCCTTTTTTTCTCCTTCTATGTTTTGGAATCTAAGATAAAATTCTGATCTATCCATCCCCCATCTCAGCATACCACTTTTATCTTGTTCAAGCACAGTTAATCTGTTATCAATGTCTCCAATCTTTTTGTCTCTTTGTTTATTTTCTTCTTCAATTTTTTGGAGTCTCTTATCATACTTCATCATCATTTGTTGGATGTTCTCCACTTTTTCATCAGTTTTCCCTGTTCTTTGTTCAATGTTCTCTGTTCTCTTTTCAATATTCTCTGATCTTGTTTGAATATTTTGAATTCCTTGCATAATCATCTGCAGGGTCACTTTTTCTTGTTCTTTTTCTTGCCTTAATATTGTCTGTATTGAACGTTGTCCTCCAGATGGTGGAGAGGAGGAAGTGGAAGTTGAAGAACCAGGAGCTGTTAATTTCCTACTCATTTTGAGGAGTTCAAAATCTTCAGGTCCTTCTAGACCTTAATCCAATCAGTTCGTTAGATGACAGTAAAAATTTAAAAATGAAGGAAAAGACCATAAACACACCATGAACACACCACAAAAAAGTTGTAAAATCCCCAAAAAGGCGAAAAAGTGCAGAAAAAGGCTAAAAAAGAAAGGAAAAATTCTTCAGGTTCTTCAACACCTTAATCCAATTAAGAGGTCTCAAATATAAAAGTATGCATAAAAATAAACCAAAAGAAAAAGAAAAAAAACCCAATATGGAAGGTAGATGGAAAGACAAAAATATCAGGAAGGGAAAGAGAAGAAAAAAGCTACTCCCTTAAAAAGAAAAGGAAGGGAAGCATTAATACTAAAGCTTTTCCTTTAAAATAAAAAGCAGATGTAGAAATTTAACTTCCAAAGACAAGAAAGAAAAATCAACCCAAAGACAAGTTCCAGAGAGCCAAAAATCGAAATAGCTATTGCAAAAGAAAAAAAAAGTAAACTGATGAGGAGGGGTAGCACCGCTTAAAAAGAATAAAAAGAGCACACTGCACTTTGTTTCATTATCCAAGGCTCTTGTTATAACTCTCTTCTCCAAAGACTTATCATCTTTTCTTTTCCTTTTCTTTTCCTAAGCTTCAACACCAGACTCCAGCTGTTGATAGAAACCCAGAAGAGCACCTGTAATAATATTCTCCCATGCTCTTCCCTCTATCTTATCAAGCAGGCAATGTCCTTGAAACTGCCAGATGGTAATAGTTTTTTTTAAAAAGGGTGCCCAGGATGAGATGGATCTTTGAGAATGTTTTGAACTTCCTTAAGGTAGTGGGAGCTATAAAGCTCTTCCAAAGAGGGGAGAGGGCAACCCATGATCTTCTGGGCAATGATGTTAACCCTCTGGAGTGCTGTCCTATCTGCCACTGTGCAATTGGCAAACCATACACAGGTGCAGTAAGATTTGCTCCTCTAAGGGTTGGTTTTCTGTGGCTGGAAGGCTTATTGCCATTTACAAAAATGGATCAAAATTCCTAATTCCAAGCAAATTTCAGCTGTGCCTAATTTTATGATGGGGCCTTAATAGAATACCTTTACTGTCATTGCATTCAAAATACAATGAAATTTGAAAGCTACTCCAGCACAGTGCCCCAAGCACCACATCACAACCACACTATACAGTATTTAAAAATCAAAACAATTAAAGTAATAATAATAATTAAAAACCTAGTCTAAAACCCAGTTGAAACTTATATTAAGTTAGATAGTTTAAAAATGCCACTTTATAGATAGTACTAAATCACAAATGTACGTTGTATCATTTTGAAGTCCAATGATTTCATTTCCTGGCCACTAAATAATTCTTTACTCTTGTTCTTAAGACTCATAACATTTGGAATTTTTAACTGATTTAATGGAAGATCTGCTACAAATCACTAGGGCTTTTCATTTCTGCAGCTCAGAAATAATCAGCTATCCATATTGCACAAGATTCTTTAGAGATGGACTAATGATCATCTTAAAATGACATCTGAATGATTGAGAACTCATTAATATTCTTTTTCTAAGGCCCTCGGCATTAATTTGGCTTCTTGCTCCGTAGATCAGAATTACAATGCTGCTTCTGCTTCTAAGATGGATGGAGGAATACACAATGCTAGGAGAATACAAAAGGAAATTGTTCAGTTTATTTTGATCTGGCAATCTCTCCTTTCTTTGTGTAAAAGGAAAGTTATTTTTACTACACACTAGGAAATAACATTGATTTTTCTTCTCTTGTGCACTTCACATCTAAAACGTATAACGATCCAATACTGACTACTGCTGAAAAAAATATTCTAAACCCTCAATTCAGTTCAGAGGGTTTAGTTTAGATTCACCTCTTTTAAATAGTCACTGGGCCTCCAGAGCTTTGCAGTTGGTCCTAATTTACATCAGAGAGGCTATACGAGTAAGGCAATTCACTTTGTTAAAGCACATTGTATCCCTCCAATTGTCTCCACTGATGGAGCTAAAAAGACTTCGCTGCCTGCACACTTCGGGCCACAATGTGCAAAACTAAACAATACAACTCCCCTTTCCACTCTGCAGGCTACGCCCTGGCTCCTGAAGCAACTCTGAAGTGATGTTGCAGGGATGTCCATTGGGTATGGCTCAAAAAAAAAGCTAAGGATGGAGATCACAACAGTGCAATGAAAGTTGCACCCATTTCTTTAGGTTTGTGCACCATCCATTTTTAAAAGTGAGATGCAGATTAAAAAAAAAATAGAACTTTGCTTGCACTGTTTCAACTCCTTTTGGACCATACCTTGTGTGACACTCCTGTGGCATTGCATCTGAAGCATTGTCAAGGCAAGGCACCAATTTTGCACAATCCTACTAATAGAATAAAATAGAGCCAGAAGGGACCTTGGAGGCCTTCTAGTCCAGCCCCCTGATCAAGCAGGAGAACCTATACCGTCTCAGACAAGTGACTGGCTAGTCTCTTCTTAAAAACCTGCAGTGATGGAGTGCCCACGATTTCTGAGGGCAAATTGTTCCACTGCTTAATTGTCCTCATTTTTAGGAAGTTTATCCTTAATTCCAGGTTGCTTCTCTCCTTGATCAGTTTCCAACTATTATTTCTTGTCTTGCCCTCTGGTGCTTTGGAGAATAATTTGAACCCCCTTTTTTTGTGGCAGCCCCTCAAATACTGGAATACTGCTATCATGTCACCCCAATTCTTCTTTTTTTTAAACTAGCCAGAACCAAAATTTGCAGCCATTCTTTGTAAGACATTCCAGGTCTTTGATCCTCTTAGTTTCTCTTCTCCGAACTTTTTCCAAAGTCTCAACATCTTTTTTGTGGTATGGTGACCAAAATTGGTTGCAGTATTCTAATACTAATCCCACTACCAACACTGGAAGTTTTTAAAGGAGAGATTGGTTAATCATTTGTTCAAAAGTTTTCTGCCTAAGCAGGTTGGACTAGAACAGGGGTCGCCAACCTTTTGGACCTCAGGGACCACCAAACTCATAATTTTAAATCCCAGGGACCACTAACCAGTTCTGTGGGCGTGGCCTAATTTGTGGATGTGGATTGGTGTCATGTGACCGGCTGGGCATGGCTTGTATGTAAATATTATCAATATTTATACAAATATTGAATTTTTTATTAAAAAAAGCAACTTTTACTCAAAATCAGACAAAGCAGGCAGGCAGATTGAGTTGCTCACAGAATCACAGATTCATTCAGAGATCTATATATCTGCCATCGGCTAGCTCGGTCTATCACATAAAATTTGCTTGCCGTGACTCTGCACAGAATAATAAAGCATTCAGTCTTAAGGGAGGTTCGGCTGGGCTTAAAAGCAGAGCAGAAGATCTAAGACTATCGAGAAAGCAAGAAATCCAACCATTTCCTGCTTCCTAGCTAATCTAAATCTCACAGCTGATGGTCGGAAAAATAGCAATTTAGCAGGCAAGTTTGCAGGGTAAGGAGTGAGTAGGCGGGGAGGGTTCCCCTGGACCATGTGGGCAGTGCAGCCTTGTGTTCCCGCACAGCCTGGATTAATTGCTTTTGGGGGGTGCTCTGGGGGTGAGATTTCACTGCAGCCCACCAAAATTTTCTCATGGCCTACCAGTGGGCCATGGGCCACGGGTTGCCAACCACTGGACTAGATGACCTCCAAGGTCCCTTCCAACTCTGTTATTCTATTCTTTTCTAATATCAGAAGTTGCATAGATTGTATATGCCTTGTTCATATTTCTCCAACATTTTCTTACTCAATCCCCTCCCTCTAATTTCTGGACTTTTGGTTTCACGTTCCTCTGGTTTAAGAGGGCCAAACTATTAAGTCTGCAAACTTTTAAGTACCTTTAATGAAAGCCTAAGGGGATAAAATGCATTGATAGAATTTGTGTATTTGCTGGATTTATAACTTGCTCTTTATAAACCTGTTCATGATAGCAGTGCTCTTTAATTTTTTTCCTTCCCATCAAATAACCCTATGTGGAAGGTAGGATTCAGATTCCATAGCTGATGGAATTATAATCTGGGTCTCCTTATACTACTACCAGCATACTACACCAGCTTTCTGACAAAGAAGTTTGTACATTTGTTCAACACTGAACAGCTGTCATATTTTACAGAAGAATCTTAACAGATTGAAGGAATATAATTTTGAATTTGTGATTTGTAGAAAACGAATCTGTCTCTTAATTTTCTTCTTTCTGGATAGAAACATGGATTTTAATTCTGCTGGTTCATGTTTTCATTAAGACCATGTTAAGATCAAGTCCCTACTATGAAATCCTCGCTTAGTTAAACTAAGTGAAAATGTTCGCCCACTCAGAGTAAGGGCAGGCAGCATTACTCTTACTTATAATTGGCTTCAGTAGGTACTATAGTATAGTATACTGTAGTTTTGCTACGTAAGACTATGGAGACAGTTGATTTGGTAAATTCCAGTGACATAGTGGGTATCTTTCTGAAATGTCCATCAGTTAAAACAATTCATTGTGTAGCAGAAAATATTCTCATCATTTTAACAATAGGAACAATTTCATCATCTACCTAAGCAGTATTTACTAATAATTTGCCAAATAAAAACTTTTTTTTCTGAGAGAAACCCATCAATCTGTTAAGATTCTTTAATTTATCAGAGGAAAAGAGAGAGGGAGGGAAACAGAGATATAGGAAAACCAGTGAGAAAATAATCTAGTTATTACTTTCTTTCATTGAGTATGTTGTGAATGAATAATGCCAATAAAGTTATCTTGAGCTTGAAGTCAAGTGCAGGGTTCTGGCCCTGCACTTTTGATTGGCTGTTAATGGCAGGATCTGATTGGTCCGTTCAGGAGCATCTGATTGGCCATTAACAGGCCATTCCCATTGGTTAACGGAGCTAGCGCTCCAGGATTGCTATTGGTTGAATGGTTAATAAGTTGCCTATATAAGGAAGGCTATAGCAGCCCTCCAGTTTGAGCTGTCACAATATGTAAATAAAGAGTTTGAAGTTCACTGTTTCTACCGGCTCGTCTCCATCATTCGCACCCATGCTCCAGACTTAACAGAGTACTTGTGATTTTAGAGAGGTATTGGTGGTAACATAACACTAGCACTTGCACAAGTTAAAGAGAAGTTCCTCATGATTCCTCTTCTTAATTTTTAAAACATTTTTCTGTCAAGATAGTTCTACGTTGTTCAGACTATATCCAGCTAAGTTTTATTTTAAAAAAATCACCTGCTGGTCTAAACTGCTGCAGTTTGAAGCAATTGGTAGGTTGCATTTTTTACTTACGCGAAATACAGGTAGTCCTTGACTTATGACCACAATTGAACTCGAACTTTCCATTGCTAAACAAGGGAGCTGTTAAGTGAATTCATCCCATTTTATGACTTTTCTTGCCACAGTTGTTAAGTGAAATCACTGCAGTAAAGTTAGTGACACAGTCGTTAAATGAATCTAGTTTTCTCCTTGACTTTGCTTGTCAGAAGGTGTTGTGGTTAGCCGGCAGCAGGTGAGGAGAGTGAGGACTCAGATGAGGGGCCAGGACCATCAGGAAGTGGACTGCTGCCTTCAGAGATTGTGGGGGCTGGCAGCAGCGATGAGGAGGTCCCCGAGGAGCCTGTGCCCAGTGTGCATGAGCACAGGGCTGCTTGTAGGAAAGAGCAGCTAAAACAGCATGGGTGACTGAGGAGTAAGGCTGTAAGGTAATGGCCCCTCCTTCAAGAAGATAAAAGCCAGCTGTGAATCGGACGTTCTTTGCAGGAAGCAAAGACGTTTTGAAACTCAGCCTTGTGGACATTACAGTTGATATTTGAAGACTTTTGTGTTGTAAACTATTTCTTATCTGTTGTTTTTTTGGCAGCCTTGCCAAGCTAATTAGTTGGAAGCAGTCTTTTATCTGTGAAGAAACAGGATTCTTAGCTGAAACATAAGAAGGTTGTGCTCAGGGGTGGGATTCAAATGTTTTTAACAACCTATTCTGTGGGCATAGTTGGTGGGTGTGGCTTGGTGGTCATGTGACTGGGTGGACATGGCTTGGTGTTCATGTTATTGGCTGGACGTGGCCAACTAAACATCACTCACATTGAAGCACGCATCTCCTCACCAGGCCTCTTATGACTGTGGGGATGCTGCAACAGTCGTAAGTGTGAAAAATGGTCCTAAGTCACTTTTTTCAGTGCCATTGTAAACTTTGCATAGTCATTCCACACAAGCAAAGTACCAGCAAAGGAGGGGAAAGAAAACTCCAGAGAAGTTCCAGAGACAGGAAGTCTAGTCCTGCCAAGAATGTCATAAGGGTTAATGGAGAGGCAGTTTCTGTAAGCAACACCAGAATGTTTCCTTCCTGCCTTCCTTACAGGATTAGGACAGTAATTTCTAACAACCAGTTCTCCAAACTGCTTAGAATGTTAACAACCGGGTCTAGTGAATAGGTGCCAACTGGTAGAATCCCACCCCCTGGTTGTGCTGCTGCCTTTGTCTTGTGTTTGCTCTCTTGGATCCAGGTTTGGGTCAGAACAGAAGGTTGCAAAAGGGGATCCTACGAGCCCAGGACACTGCAACAGTCATAAATATGAGCCAGTTGCCAAAATGTTGATCATGTGATCATGGGAATGCTGCTGTAGTCGGGAGTGGGAAAAATAGTCATAAGTCACTTTTTCAGTGTTGTTGTAACTTTGAACAGTCACTAAATGAACTGTTATAAGATAAGGTCTACCGATACATTGTTCTGACCCAAACCTGGTTCCAAAGAAGCAAACACAAGACAAAGGTAACAGCACAATCTTTTAATGCTTCTTTATGAATCCTGTTCTTTTACGGGTAAAAGCCTGCTTCAAGCCAATTAACTCTGATAAGAAAGAGCCTTGCCAAGGTTTTGCAAGGCTGCCAAGAACACCAGATAAAGTTACTAAACAATAAAACAGAGTCTCCAAACACCAACTCAGATATTCCTAACGTTCTACCAGTCTTGAGTGTAAAACTTCTTTGCTTCCTGCAAAGAACTCTGGTTTCTCAGCTGGCTTTTATCTCCTTAGGGAGGGGCCATTACCTTGCAGCCTTACTCCTGAGTCACCCATGCTGCTGCAGCTGCTCTTTCCTTCGAGTAGCCCTGCATCACTGCTGCCAGCCCCCACAATCTCTGAAGGCAGCATTCCACTCCCTGATGGTCCTGTCCCCATCCCTGCATGGACTACCTGTAGCCAAAAAAAAAGGCGGGGGGGGGGGGGAATTGAAAAAACAAGACAGATGAATGAAGAGAAGAATCTTCAACTGTACCTCATAAAGAAGTGACTATATCTGTGTATGGAGATCCCAGTTCAAATATTCCTTCCTAATGAGCTCTGAAGAGTTCCACCTCCTTTGCTTGGGCTCTTCTTTTTTAATCCTGCAAATATTAACCAAGTAGAAGCGTATAGTAGAGGCTTACATTCTCAGTTTGGCTAAGCAGGTTACAATTGCATGTAAAGCTAAAAGTTCCAAAAGGCTGTTTTTATTTCAATTTCAAAAGCAACAGTGCCGGTAATATATTTTTCTGACAACAGCCCAGATTTTGAATAACAACAAGTGAGATCCGCCATGTTGTTTGTTAATTGGGAGGTTAAATTTTTAAAAAAAAAAAAGGGGGGGGGGAAACAAGCAGAAAAACGTCTTTGATATGGATGAGTTTGATGCATAAATCAAAAGTTTGCTTTTGCTGTATAAAGCCACAAAAAGGACATGTTTATAGGGGTTCTCATTATGCAATGCATCAACAATGAACTTGTACTGTTATATACCATTGGAAACAAAGCATTGTGGAGACATTTTGGTAAAATAGTTCATAGATAATGTGCTGAGCAAGCTTGCCTTTTATGCTACTGTAGTTCAGAATTAGCAATAGCACTTAGACTTATATACCGCTTTATAGTGCTTTACAGAGTCAGCCTATTGCCCTCAACAATTTGGGTCCTCATTTTACCCACCTCAGAAGGATGGAAAACTGACTCAACCTTGAGCCTGTTGAGATTTGAACTGCCAAATTGCAGGCAGCCGGAAGTCAGCAGAAGTAGCCTGCAGTACTGCCCTCTAACCGCTGCACCATTCAAAGTGAAGCCTTTGACAATTGTTTTAGAGTAGATCAATGGCATTCCCTTATTTGTGACTGGCTTAGATGCAAACTGCTTAGCAATTCCTAATGACGCAATTGAACCTAGATAAATTATTTTTGCAAATAATTTGATGCAATGATGGAAAGCATTTCTGATCACAGTGACAATAAAAAAAAAAAAAAAGCTTTCTAAGCCTGTAGAGATACCTATCTGATCCATAACAAAATCTATAGTAAAGCTAAATGAAAATGAGTAATTTGCCATTTATGGAAACAGATAAAAGCGCTGCTTTTTCTTTCCGCCCTCTGCAGAGATGACAAATGGCTAGTAATGCATTTAAGAAGCATTTGGAAGGTTGTTTTGTTTCCGGAATTTTTATTTTTATATCTATAGAAAGATATAGATACATGTAACTGCATGACACATACGTCTCAGGCATATATTATCTTCTCCAGGAAGCTCCACGGCTGCAGTGGCAGTGGTTTAATAATGACATTCCTTGCTGTATTAGAAAATTAGTTAAGTTGGTTTTAAGAAAAAAAAAATCAGGTCTGAAATATCAGCAGAAGGTTTTTAAATATACCCATCCTCTTCACCAAATATATCTGAAATGTTAGTTACAACAGACATGTTGCCAGTTTTTATTCTGGAATATTGTGGAAGAGCAATGCTGCCTTTCAATAATTGCAGGCAAGTTTTACATTGAATAGAAGTTTCTATGTACCATCCGTTGTTTCTTTTGTGCTTCTCATTTTTTTCCCCAGCTTTTGCTATGTGACATTTGAAAAAAAAAATGCAGTTTTCGTGAACATGATTTTTTTCCAGCATACTTTTAGCAAAGTATCTCAACGGTGTAACCCTATGTTCTCTGATACATTGGGGGGAGAAAAGGAAATTCAATTTTTTAAAGCGTCATTTTAGTCATACAAACTGGTACCATCATCCCTTAGCAGAATGAATATTATAATTTTATCCCCTGAAAAATTACACTGGTCTCTTGGGAATGAAATACCCATATAACGAACGATAAATCTCAAACATTTTCATCTGTTAGAATTGTAGAATAAGTTTTGGTGCAGCTATTCTGATAAGGAGAATTTAGATGACATTTAGAGCTTATCCAGATAATGGGACCATCATCTAAGTCTTCCAGATCCACAGCTGAAATGGAACAAGGTTGGCGTGTTCAGTTTTGACTGTTGAATGAAACAAGCTAGGAGACTTTTCCAAGCCATCAGGTGGCATCTTAAAGCATGTGGAATCTTCAGCTAATTCCATTTGCAGCATCCCAAATAGTTCTTAGGTCAAGGTTGTGAGACTCACAGCCTACGGGCCGAATGCGTCACATGCTGGCCACGCCCACCCTGGTTTAGCGAAGAGGGGGAAAGTTCCGATACGTTATATGACGATGACGTGAGTTTGACATCCCTGCTTTAGGACTGCAGAAAAAACAAACACCTGCCTGCCACTGAGGACCTGTATCTTGCACAAGTCAAAAAGAGGGCTGTGAAAATATTTACAGACCCCTCACATCCTGGACATAAACTGTTTCAACTCCTTCCCTCAAAACGACGCTATAGGGCACTGCACAAAAGAACAACTAGACACAAGGGCAGTTTTCTCCCGAATGCCATCGCTCTGCTAAACAAATAATTCCCTCAACACTGTCCAACTATTTACAAAGTCTACACTACTCTTACTGTTAATCTTCTCATCAGTCCTTATCACCCATCCCCTACCACTTGTGACTGTATGACTGTAACTTTGTCGCTTGTATCCTTATGATTTATATTGACTGTTTCCTAGTATGATTTTATTGCTTATTGTACCCTATGACTATTATTAAGTGTTGTACCGGATTATTCTTGACTCTTGACAAATGCATCTTTTCTTTTATTTACACCAAGACAAATTCCTTGTGTGTCCAATCACACTTGGTCAATAAAGAATTCTATTCTATTCTATTCTATCCTATCCTATCCTATCCTATCCTATCCTATCCTATCCTATCCTATCCTATCCTATCCTATCCTATCCTATCCTATCCTATCCTTTCCCATTAATTTCTGTTCTATTCTATTTATTGACTGTTTTCTAGTATGACTTGATTGCTTATTGTCCCCTACGACTATCATTAAGTGTTGTACCTGATGATTCTTGACTCTTGACGAATGTATCTTTTCTTTTAGGTACACTGAGAGCATTTGCACCAAGACAAATTCCTTGTGTGACCAATCACACTTGGCCAATAACGAATTCTATTCTATTCTATTCTATTCTATTCTATTCTATTCTATTCTACTCTACTCTACTCTACTCTACTCTACTCTACTCTACTCTACTCTACTCTACTCCATTCCATTCCACTCCACTCCATTCCATTCCATTCCATTCTATTCTATTCTTAGGTTCATCCCTGTATTCTAGGAGCTGTATCGATTGTCAGTCAGCTTCTAGATGTGATTTGAGGTGGTAGTTCTTGAATGACTTACAGCTGGGACATCTTCAAGGGTGCCTTCTCCAAGTTGAGTGTGTCCCAGGGATGGGCTTCAAAAATATTAGTAACCAGTTCTCTGCCTGATTGCTGGGTGAGCATGGCCTAGTTGGCCTCCTGCACCACGGTGGAGGGCCTGTTTTTCACCTTCCCTGAATCTCCACGGGGGCCCTGTAATTACCTGGAATCCAAAATGGAGGGGCATGGGGGTGGCAGCCAGGGGTGAGATTTACTGGTTCATTGAACTGGTAATTAAAAATGATAAAATTAGCTACTGGTTCACCCAAACCAGGGGGAGAGAACCGGTAGCAGCCCAGCCCTGGACTGTGTCCATCTGGTCAGAAGAAATGGAGAGAATTTTAGATCTGATAGAAAACCCTTTGTAGGAAGTTCAATATGAGCTTTCTCTCCAGATATCACCCGCCTCTGGATCAACTACCTCTGTTATTCAGATCACCCTTGCCTGTTCCTCTGAAAGACCACAAAACATCTGGATATTTGGGAGAAAACATTTGAAGATTTTGCTGCCAAAATGGGGACACACGTCAGGGCCTTGCATTTCTGATGTTTATGTTGTCATTTTATCTTGTTTATTAGCCACCTGGAATCTTTGGAAATGGAATCACATAAAAGCTAACCTACTAACTAACTAGCTCAATTAGCATTCAAAGCAAAAGTCATCTACTTGTGCATCTTAAAGATTGCTTTTATCTACTTGCTTTAGAAATAATTGTCTTTCACGCTGATGTATACAGGACAATCCTTAAGCAAGAGCTACATGTATACTTTATGAGATGTGTTTCAAAAGGGCTTTTGTGTTTATTTCAGGTTTTTTTAAATGCCTCCATTTAGGTATGGCAGCATTGAAACATTCCTTTTTGTACGTTCTGACTACATTTCTCTTCCCTTCTCCCTTTTGACAACACCAGAGTTAAAAAGCTGCATTAAAGATGGAACAGAAATAAGTACTGGGGAAATTATAGTGAGTGAAACATGGTTTTTATTGAAAATATAAGATCTTTGAACATGTCAGACTAAAAGTGGGGGGGGGGGGGAAGGATTCCTTTTCTCCCAAAACATGTTGAAATCCTTCTTTCAGCCAGCATTAATAAAAGCATATTCTGTATTAATTAAAATAAAAAAGATATTAGAACAAGATTCTTAATTGCATAAATAAGGTCATTGTTGCAATATGGAAGCATCTTTGCCAAGCCCTAGCAAACTCATACAGGCTATGATATGGAAAGGCCTGGCAATTTATCAGTGCTGTTTTGAATTTGCAGTAATTATTTATGGCATCCTATTTTGCAATAGCTCAACAAAGCCAAAGTTAAGCTTCAGTTTTTCTTCACTTAGCTCTAAAAGGGGAAGCATATTATATAAATTTCTGGTTAATTGGTTTTAAATCCAAGCAAATATCTGATTTTCCATTAGCCTGGCACATAACTGTGTATATTGATCTTACTCTTATCACAGCAAAGTGCAGATGTTCTAACACGATTTTCCACACTAATATGAAGATCCACTAAGATGGAAAGATTTATAGCTGGCATATATTTTGATCACACAGTAGACAACCCCAAGGTATTTTAAAAGCTGTTCCTCCAAAATTCGCCTCCATAGCTGTCACCTGGTCTCATCCAGGACATTAATCTGTTATTCCTACATTTTTGATGGTGCTTACTCTACTGTTAGCTCTTTTTTTTTTTAAATGAATTTTATTGATTTTAAAGACAAACAAAACATAAGACATCAAAGTATAAAACCTCCTTTCTCAAAATTTACTTATTAGTTTTAACAAAGCAAATAAGGCATTATTTTTTAAAGCATAGTTCCACATTCACATTTCCATTTAAACACATATGTATCTTTTCCAATTTTCTCATTGTTTCTCCCTTCACTTTTATCCAATTATATTTCATTCTATCAAGGTTTTATTAATTCTCCATCAAGCATAAACACACACAATACAGAACATAAAACAAAACATAAAAAGATAAAACCTTCTTAATTATTATTTATACATGTCTTTTCCAAATTTTTCTCCCTTTTTTTTAATTCCTCCAAGGTTTTATTAATTCACAATCAAAACATAGCTAACCAAAACACAAAACATAAAACATAAAACTTCTTTTGAAAAGTGGCTTAGCCCTGGGTTACATCTTTTTTGACAGACCTAAATCAAGTTCGTGCTCACCTTATATACCATTCATATCTTATTAACCATTCTATATTTTCTATATAACTTCTCCCTTCTTTTCACTCTCTTAGTTATATTTTGTTTATTTCATCTTATTTCAGAATCATTATATTTGTATCTTTTATCTGTTCTTTTCCAATCATCTATTTATCTCTTCTCTTTAGCAAAAGAATTTCCCCTGTAATCACTTTTAAAGTGTGACGCCTTTCCCTAAAATAACACTTAAAATAATACATAATTTCTATCCTGATTCTGCTTAGTACATTCTACATATTGCATTTTGAAAAGAAAAAGAATAATAAACTTATAATATAATTAAATATATAATTTCCATTCTAATTCTAATTCTATTAATAGTATAACTAAACATTAATCATTTTATACATTCTCTTTGATATTTTGTTAAATATTGAAATCTATCATTATAAAACATTTTAATATTTTAATATTTTGTTAAATCTTATAATATTCCAATAGACTATTTCAAATGCAAATACTACAATACTATCTTATGTACTCTTGCAGAATCTTTCTTAAATTATACATCCTTTATCCTTTATCTCTAAAAAAAAATCTTGTTCCAGTCCGTGGCTTTTTTTCCCTTTTTCCCTCCCTTTCTTCTCCAGTCTGATCTTTTTGCCCCCCCTTCTCCTAATCTCCCCCTTTTTAGCTTCCCTTCTCTGTTGTAATTCTCTTTTCAATTGCTTTCTAACGTTACCTTTTTTTCACCTTATTTTTCTTTTTCTTGGTTATTTTATTAAATCTTAAATTCTCATTTTTCCTTCCCCTCTTCTTATTTTCTTTCTTAATCAAAATTTTTTGTCCATTAAAAATGGCTTCCTTTTCTTCTTCTTCTCCTTCTTCATCAAGTATTTGCTGGTACGTAGAAACTGCCATTTCTAAAAAGTGGAAGACAGTTCCCAATGAATTCTTGCCATTTGATTCTCTTTCTTTTAATTTTTCATATTCCATTTTTAGTTGATCCAGAGATGGTGCCATTGTAAATTTTTTAAAAACAACCCAGATATTTTTAGTCTTAAGGTAATTTGCAAATGTCAAAGTTATCAAACAGTCCAAACAGCCAGAAATTATTTCCTCTTCTTCTCTTTGCAACTTTTCCTCCTGGGGCAAAATTCCAAATATATTTTAAAGCCGTATTACAATTAGTTGTTGGTCTTATAATCTTCAAAGCATCTCCTCCAACCAGTTTTAAAAGATTTTTTTTTTTAGTCCTCTCATTCCCACTTATAACAATGAGATTATTTTTACCTTAAAGCAGCAGGTTTTTCAGTGCTCATTTGCTTTCTCTGTCAGGAAGGGGAGTGAACTTTCCTTTCAGCACTTTCACCGTTTTAACAACTTTTTTTGGAAACAAATGTATCAATCCAAAAGTCAGGTTTCCAGGGTGTTTAAAAGTATCTTAATGACCCAGTTCAGCCAAGAAAACTTCTCCTTCTGATTCTTCCTCCTGCACAGTCTTATCCGGTTGAAGATTCCTTTGAGGCTGCCATTTCTGACAGCCGCTTCACCACCTCAGGAAAAAGGAGTCTAGCCGGCTGGGGAAAGGGGGTGCGATATCCCCAGACCCCTCCCGGATCTCCTCTGTTTTCCGCTGCCTCTTCGGGGCAGCGACAACCCAAATCCAATTGGATTGGGGGTACCTCAGCGGCGAGCGCAGCAGGGACCCACAGAGAAGCGGATTCCTGCCACCGCCGAAGCCTTGCAACCGGAACTCCCTACTGTTAGCTCTTGTGATACTTGTAGAAAAGTACTTGGTTCTTTCCAGGGACAACTTGTTTGAATTCCTAAACTGTTAAGTGGTTTTAAGTTGCGCTCATAGTGGTTTTCAGGGAAAAACTTTTTGGGAAGCAGTCTGGCTCAGGAATTCTGGGAGTTGAAGTCCACCAGTTATGTAGGGGCCCTCATTCCCCACTTCAGATTTACAGCATTCCTTCCCATTCTACATGGTGAGGTTTTATATTTCTGACCTTAGCAGCACCACCGTTCCCAAAACTATTGCATAAGAAGGCTCTGCCAGTACCATATGTCCAGGGATGGGATTCAAATTTTTTAACAACTAGTTCTGTGAGCGTAGTTGGTGGGTGTGGCTTGGTGGTCATGTTATTGGCTGGGCATGGCCAACTCAATATCACTCACATCAAGGCACATATCTCCTTGCCTGGCCTCTCTCATGACTGTGGGGATGCTGCAACAGTCATAAGTGTGAAAAACGGTCATAAGTCACTTTTTTCAGTGCCATTGTAACTTTGAATCATCACTCCACACAAGCAAAGGAAAAAAAAAAAAAAAAACTCCAGAGAAGTTCCTGAGACAGGAAGTCTAGTCCTGCCAAGAATGTAATAAGGGTTAACGGAGAGGCAGTTTCTGTAAGCAACACCAGAATGTTTCTTTCCTGCCTTCCTTACAGGATTAGGACAGTAATTTCTTCTAACAACCGGTTCTCCGAACTGCTTAGAATGTTAATAACCGGTTCAAGCAAATAGGTGCGAACCGGTAGAATCCCACCCCTATATATGTCCCTTTATTATAAAGGACTGCTTTATTTTAGAAAGTTTCTCCTTGGATATATTTATTTTTCAAAACAACAACAACCCTCACTTTTGTCCTTTATTTTGATTATTTAACATTAGTCCTACGAATAGTACCACTTAATGCAGAGTCTTTCATACTTATGTGAAAATATGAAAAGTGAATTGCCTTTTTAAAGTAATTTTATATATATTATATTTATATACACTGCTTCTAGATTTTTTAAAATTAGAATATGCCTTTTTGCAGAGCTTTTCTTGGTTTTTGCTCTTGAGTTCTCCTTTGTAAAGCAAAGTTTTAAACGTTTAATCTCTTTCAGATTTGCTCCTTTTTTCAGAATTGTCCTTTGTTTTTTTCCAAGAAAATATGTTCACGATACTTAAAACCAGAAAACCCCACCACTAACAAGGATCTACCATATGTCCCACATTCATTTAAATCTGGCGGAGGGCAAGACATTTTTAACAGGCCTTATTGAGATGCAGTGACCAGATGGGCAGATTTTGTCTTAGAATAGAATATAGAATAACAGAGTGGGAAGGGACATTGGAGGTCTTCTAGTCCAACCCCTACTAAATAAAGCAGGAGACCCTATACTATTCCAGACAATGGCTGTCCAATCTCTTCTTAAAAATCTTCAGTAATGGACCATTCAGAATTTCTGAAGGCCAGCTGTTCCTACTGGTTGATCATTCTGAAGGTCAGAAAATTTCTCTTTAGTTCTAGGTTGGATCTCTCTTTCATAAGTTTCAGACCATTACTTCTCATCCTACCCTCAGGTGCTTTGGTTACCCCTTCCTCTCTGTGACAGTTCCTCAAATATTGGAAACCTGCTCTCATGTCTTGAGGTGAATAAGGATTTATCCAAGTGCTATGTCAAATAGGACTTTATGGATATTAACCAGAACTTTCAATTGGGCTTGGAAGCTTACTGGCGACCCTTGCAAAGATTTTTAAAAACACCCTATTTTTTTATATTACAAAATTTCTATTTGTTACGTTTGAGATCAAACATCCCAGAGGGTCATGCACAATCCAGCTAACAACCTTACTAATCATCAAATTATCAAGAAGGATGTGTGAATTAGTATTCCTTCTGAGCGCTGTTCTCTCTCTGACCTCTTTTCCTTGTCTACCACACAAATAATTCATAAAGTTAGCTTGAAAAGCTCTTTGATGGAGAGATACATCAAGGAAAGTCGTACAGACAAGAGGCTGTAATGAGTCTTTATGTAGTTTGAAATGTTAACCTGGGATTGTAGAAAAGCTGGAAGATTAAATGCATTCAATATGTTAAGTCTTCATTTTTTTCTTGTTTTTTATTTAAAATAGTTTTAGAATAACATTTGCAGTTACATTTTTAGACTTTAAAATAATAAGAAAGATACATGATTGAAAAATGGTCAGAAATATAAGAGGGACAACTTCTAACATGGTTTAAACTATTCAGAGGAAAATATTTTAAAATATAAACAAATTGGAGTAGGATTATATTTAAAAATAAACTTTGAAAACTGGTGAACAATCTTAAATGAAGGGTAAATATATAGAGATAACATTTGATTTGCTTTGATATTTGCTAATTCTATATATTAACAAAAATACAATTAGTATTCTAAGATTTGTGTTTTTCTGAGTAATGTATAACAGTTCACAGTTGAAACATTGATAAATTATAAGGAAATTTATGACGTGCATAAAATAAAATGTATTACAGTAGGCAAACATTTAGAAAATAGATACAATAGAAAACTGTACAAAAAGGCATATCTCAAAGGAACGGAATAAAAATAGTTCTTTGAAGGAGAACATACAGAACATGCAAGTAAATTTGAAATAGATTTTAAAAAGTAAAGACATAGAAATAGATTAAAATGAATTTAGTGCAGGGGAAGAAAATAACTAAATCAAAATTGATGGATTTAGTTCATAAGAGGCCTCTTAACTTTTATCATTTTTGTCTGAAAAAATAAAAATAAAATATCAAACCAGAGCTATTACAATGACAATTCATTTATATAAATCCTGAAATTGTGTTTTTTAAATCCATCTCCTGTGAAAAATACATTTACTGATACTTTAACCCATGAAATGGAAATGTGCTTTTAGCTATTATATCATTAATTGGCTTCGCTTGTTTGAGTAATATAGTATTAGCAACATATGAAGTGCAGTTTGTTTTGAAATTAGATGCTTCACTTGCAATTTAGTTTTAGTGATGTAATTATGGGTTAGACAAAAAAGAAAAATGGTTTGCAATATCCATTTCCAGCTTGAATTCCATTAAGAGTCTCCTTAAATGACAACATTTTAAACACCATTTGCTTTGTGGTATTTTTTTAAAAATTAAAATATATCTTAGTTTATTTGTTCTGGCTTTAACCAGATCTTGGATAAGTCCAATATTTTCTGTATTGCAGCTATAAAACTAAAATGTCAGCTGTTAATGATATACTGTATGCTTGCTTTATGTGTAATTATTCTCAGAGTGGTTTATATTCTGATTTGCTGTTTTTTCTTCTTTCTTTAGAGCTGAGTTTTTATTGGTCTTTGGAGTAAAAAAAAACATTTACCAAATTTGTAAGCCATTATTATTTATTTAGGTCTTCTGTGACCTAGCTGCAGTGAGCTAGATACTGTTATATAGTATCTCCTGTGTTTGTGATTTATAAATAATATCTTACCTTTGGCAAATAATGAACAAGGAGTTACAAGGGCAACTTGAAAGATCATCATGTGGTAAATAGTCATCTCTATCAAAATTGGGAAACATATCTGTAGTATGCTTTGATGAAGTTCTGATTTTTTGTTTTATGTTTTACAAGGTAATAAAGTGAATTGGAATAACCACAGGACCGATGCTTTTTTCATACAGAAACTCAAATGCAGACAATTGGCTTCTATTCTGCATTTGGCAGTCCACCTGTGAATGAAAATTTTAAAGTAATAAAGGCTATGTGGATCATGCCAGCGGTGGTATTCAAATTTTTTTTACTACCAGTTCTGTGGGCGTGGCTTGGTGGGTGTTGCAGGGAAAGGTTACTGTAAAATCCCCATTACCTCCCCACCCCACTAACCTGCTTTCCAGCTCCGTTCTCCTGTGCAGGGCAACAAAAGAAGATCCAGCCAATCAACTGGTACTCGGGAGGCAGAGAATAGATGGGACCAGGGCTAGTCAGATAGCAGATAATCAGAGTTAGAAGGGACCTCATAGGTCATCTAGTCCAACCCCCCCACCCAAGCAGGGAGACCCTACACCATTTTTGACAAATGGCAATCCAATCAATCCTTGAAAGTCTCAAGTGGTGGCGCTCCCACAACTTCCTAGGGCAACTTCTCTTCCATGGATTGATTGTTCTCACTGTCAGAAAGTTTCTCCTTATTCCCAGGTTAAATCGTTCCTTATTCAGTTTCCATCCATTGTTCCTTGTCTGGCCTTTGGGTGCTTTAGAAAATAGCTTGATCCCCTTCCTCCTCTCTGTGGCAGCCCCTCAAATATTGGAAGACCTCTATCATGTCTCCCCTGGTCCTTCTCTTCACTAGACTAGCCATGCTCGGTTCCTGTAACCGTTCTTCATATGCCTTAGTCAGAGATGGCATTTACCAATTCTCCAAACTACTCAAAATTTCCACTACCAGTTCTCCAGAACCTGTCAGAACTGGCTGAATACCACCTCTGGATCATGCCCATCATTTATACAGTCAGTATAAGATTATATGGACCCTGCTCGTTCCAGCTGGCCTTTGAGACACCAGAAGGGGGGAACCACTGTTAGTTAACATCCTTACCCATTACAACACATGTAGTAACCAATGACTGAGAACTGAGTCAATGTTTTAATGCACCATAAATACTTCAGGGCTATACTGTGGCATGGACACTGTCCATGGTGAGATAGTGGTGGCCAGGTGCTCATTAAAGGCAAGGCATAATGTTGATACACAAAAGCAAGACCTTAATTACCATTTGCCATCAGTGCTCACTCTCTGCAGTTTAAATGCAGTTTTCTTTCACTACATTTGTAAGGCTAGCTTCTATCATACCTGTCATTCCTTTAGGAAGATGAGCAAAAGTCACGCCTAATGCCACAAAAATCGAAATAAATAAAAATAAATAAATAAATAACCTATTATCTATCTCTTCCAACTTATAATTATAACTGTATTGCTTGTATCTTTACAATTTATATTGTTTTATTTGTTCCCTAGTATGATTTGGTTGCTTATTAGTAACCTATGACTATCACTAAGTGTTGTATCTTATGATTCTTGATGATTTTTTTATATATACACTGAAGGCATTTGCACCAGAAATAAATTCCTTGTGGGTCCAATCATTCTTGGCCAATAAAGAATTCTATTCTATTCTATTCTATTCTATTCTATTCTATTCTATTCTATTCTATTCTATTCTCTTTCAGGATTGTACTGCTGAAGCATTCTTATTGTTGAAAGTAGTCTTGTACTGTTTCTCTAAAGAAGTATCTTGATCATTTAAATACTACAGGATGAACATTTTTTTTATTCTATATTTATTATGTTTTATCAATGGGAATAAAATACAAAACAGGAAAAAACAGAAAAAACATCCAACAGTAACAACATATACAGAAAAAAAAGGAAAAACAATTGTGTACAAGAAAAAGGGAAAAAAGAAAAAAAATGACCTAAACTTTAAACATAAAAAAAATCCACCCTGGTTGGGTGCTGAAATAAAAAAAAAAAAACCTGATAAATTCTCCTCCCTTTGCAAATAGTTATATATTTTCTCATCCTTATTTAACAACAAAAATATATTATATAAACAGATATTTCGGATTTTCTGTCTGATAATTGAACTTTCAACATCTAATACATATAAAAAGTGAAGGAAAAAAATTAAAACACTGCAGGATGAACATTTTTTATGAATTTTGTTTTGTTTTTGCAAGATAGGGTCTTCAACTGCAATAGACAGATGTGCTTTTATTGTCTAATATTTCCATAGACTTGCAACTGGTTTGGACCTCCATCTTTTTGGGGGTGGCTTCTTAAATAAGTTTTTGTTTCCCAGAATGTTTGCAGATGACATGATGATGAGCCCTTATGTGTGTTTGCCTTGCTGTCTGCAGATAAGAAAAAGGGCAGTAAATTTCAGCCCTTCAAAAAGTTGTTTGGAAGGAGAAAAAAAAGGGAGGCCACGCCAGATCGTGAGACCACCAAGTTGAAGGCAAGCAGTTCCTTTGGAAATGTCTGTAACGGTGCCCTGTCTTCTGATGAAGAGACCAACAATGGCTTGAGGTAATGAAATTTTGGCATGCTGCCATTGCTGAATCTAATCCAGTGGTGGCTAACCTTTTGGGGCTCCTGTGCCAAAAATTGTGTGTGCACTTGTACGCTTGCGCTCACATGCCAGCACCCAAAAGGCAATGTGCCCCCACGCCTACGCATGTGTGCGCAATCCCCACCCACCCCTCCACTCCCTTACCTGCACTGCGCCTCACAGCTGATTTGAGGTCTTTTTTGGGCCTCCCAGAGCTTCAGGAAAAGCTTCTGTAGGCTTTGCAGGCTGAAAACTAGGCACATTTCATCACTTCTGGTATTTCCAGGAAAAACAGGAAGTGAAAAAAAGGGCCTAGTTTTCGGCCTGCAAAGCCTGCAGAAGTCTTCCTCAAACCTCTGGGAGGCTGGAAAAAAACCTCAAACCGGCCGAAAATCAGCTGTGAAGCATGCACGTGCAAGGTAAGTTTGGCTGCAGCTCATGTGCCAGCACAAATGGCTCTACGTGCCATTTGTGGCACGCCTACCATAGGTTCTCCAACACAGATCTAATCCATTGCCTTGAGGCTAAGCCAGGAGAGATGAGCCTATGGAGATTCTCAGTCATCCAGGTCATGATTGTCCCAGAGATGCTTTCTCAAAAGGCAGCTGGACTTAGTTTCTCCTTGAAGATGTTTCACTTCTCATCCCAAGAATCTTCCAAGACCGGGAGAGGTGTAGACGTTAAAATCCTGAAAATCTCATTCGAATGAAAACTAACCCTTCGTGTTCATTAAGTATAATATGGTGTGTTGTGGAGACATTTCTGATACGCATAGAATAATATTACTTCAAAACGCTTCTTTTGAAGGAATGGATTCTGTAATTGGTTCACCAAAGGAAATAATTTCACAATGATAGTTTCAGTATCTTCATCTGTCATGACTGTGCCATGCTCAGGACATAATAAAACCCAAAGGCAGACAGTAATGCCATAAGTACAGCATTGTCTTGGGTGAGACAACTGTGGGTTGAAGATAACTGGCCCTGTGGCCTTCCATCCGTTTTTCAAGGGAAAAGACCATGAAAAAAAAATGGAAGGACTGACCAGCCTACCCCTTCTTCTTGCTGGAGGAAATTACAGTTGAGGCTCTTCACTGAAAGTTGTGCCTATTTCAAGGATACCTGTGTTTCCGGTTGATTAGCATTAGAGCAGTGGCCCCCAACCTTTTTTGAACCAGGGACCGGTTTCACAATTATTATTCCACGGACCGGTACCTGAGTAACGCGAAACTCCACCGCCATCGGGATGGCTCTTCGTTCGAGGCCACCCCCCCTCTCTTCGACGAAACTAAGGTGCGAGCACCCAAACGCCGCTTTCCAACCAAAAACCCGGAAGCACTTTCCAACCGAAAACCCGGAAGCAACCGAAAACCTGGAAGCGCCGTCGAAACAAGATGGCGGCGCCCAAGCTTTGCGGCCCAGTAAAAAATGATCCACGGACCGGTACCAGTCCGGGGACCGGTGGTTGGGGACCCCTGCATTAGAGGACATTCCCCTTCTCAACATGTATAATGCAGCCATCATACATTATTTCAGACACTCAGCTGGTAGCCATCCAGCAATGGGATCCTGCCTGTTCCACTACCGGTTTGGTGATCGCGTGCATGTGCAGTGGTGGGATTCAATTTTTTTTTTGCTACCGGTTCTGTGGGCGTGGCTTGGTAGGCGTGGCAGGGGAAGGATCCTGCAAAATCTCCAGTCAGAGGCGGCATTTGCCGGTTCTCCAAACTACTCAAAATTCCTGCTACCGGTTCTCCAGAACTGGTCAGAACCTGCTGAAGACCACCTCTGGTGTGCCTATGCACCTAATGTGCACACGCACAGCTTTATCCACACCAGCTGAGGCCTGCAGCGTCAATCAGCTGGGAGGATACCAAAGAGGGCGGGTAGGAGGGCCGAGCCTGCACATTTTTTTTCTTGTTTTTCTCCTCTCAGCTGATGTAGGAGTTTTGTTTTTTTTTTAAACTCCTGGTTCCGGTGAACCGGTCTGAAGCGGTACCATACCACCATTGTAGCCATATAATGAAGGATCCGATAATAAGAGAAAGACAATAAGAAAAAGTAATAATAAGAGAAAGGTGTAGCTATAAAAGCATAATCAGAATAATGGAACAACAGAGTTGGAAGGAACCTTGGGAATCTTCTAGCCCAATCCCTGTTTAGATAGAAAACCCATTCATAGACAAATAGTTATTCAACATCTTTTTAAAAACTTTCAGTGTTGGAGAATTCACAACTTCTGAAGGCATGTTGTTCCACTAATTCATTGTTCTAACTATCAGGAAATTTCTCCTTAGTTCTGTGTTGCTTCTCTCCTTGATTAGTTTCCATCCATTACTTCTTGACCTGCCTTCAGGTGCTTTGGAGGATAGCTTGACTCCCTCTTCTTTGGGGCATCCCCTGAGATATTGGAACAATCAGGTCAAGGGTATCCGAGTCCTGTAATCTCAGAAAGGATATGCTCATGGGTTGATTCTCCTGTTGTCAGTCAAATCTCCCATTGGTAAGAAAATGCAATAATTACAGCATTACCGACTATATCTCTTAAAATAAATTTGTATGGTGGAACTGTTTACGCAGACCACTTAGTTACTGCAGGTTGCTGTAGTATAGAGACAGTTATTTAATAAAATATAGAAATACCGAAAAGACTAAAAAAAAAAAAATCTGATTTACAAGACACAATTCTATGTTCAATTTCTAATAACATTCTACTGTTAATTTGTCCTTGGATGTGATCATCATTGTGATCTAAGGAGCATCTCACATGTATCCTGGCAACAGTTGTCATAGCAGTCCTATGCCATTTAAGGGCTATTGAGCACATAGTGGGAGCTTGCTCCAAGATATATATATATTTGTTCAAATTTGCTTTTTCTTTTTTGGATGGTTCCATCTAAGATATGACCAGTAATGACAACATATTCTTATTTTTGAACGGTAATCTTTTGCCAAGCATCAAGATCAAGTCATACGGACTCAAGGAAGTTTTGTAAGCAGAGCCACCCATAACATTATTCATCTTTTACATTTTCTCATTGCTATTTGTGCATGCTTCAATATGGGAGTGGGAGGCAGATTCCTGCACTCTAAAAATAGGTGATAACAACTTGATCTTTTTGGAACGATCGTGTTCTTAGAATTTGGCAAAGCACAGTAGGACCACCGCAGTTATATTGTCATATTTGGAATCCGGTTTCTAATGTCGATTCAATTCAATTCAGAATAGAGCTAGGAAGTGCCTTGGAGGTTTTCTAGTCCTGCGCGCATACCAGTACCCAGAAGGCAATGCGCCGCCCATGTCCCCTTTTACACACATGCACACAATCCCCCACCTATCCACCCCCCGCTGCCCCCCTTTCCTGTACTGTGCCTCACAGCTGATTTGAGGACTTTTTCAGCTTCCCAAAGGCTTGAGGAAGGCTTCTTCAGGATTCTACAAGCTCTGTAGGCCAAAATCTAGCCCCGTTTCATCATTTTCTGTTTTTAAAACTGGAAGTGATGAAACGGGGCTAGATTTCGGCCTACAAAGTCTGCAGAAACCCTTCCTCAAGCCTTTGGGAGGCCGAAAAAGGTCTCAAACTAGCCAAAAATCAGCTGTGAGGTGCACGCATGCCCAGTGAGGTAAGTTTGCCTGCAGCTCGTGTGCTGGCACAAATGGCTCTGCATGCCACCTGTGCCATAGGTTCACCATCACGGACCTATACCATCTCAGACAAGTGGCTGCCCAGGCTCTTCTTAAAAACCTCTTCTGATGAAACCTCCACAACTTCTGAAGACAAGCTGTTCCACTGGTCCTTATCATGAATAGGTCCATATTATAAAGATGCTTATAAAAAGAAAGGGACAAAATGCATCTACCTGCAATAGAACTACTCATAAAGTAAGCTGTAATCCTTCAGTGAATTTGGCATTACAAACCAAAGAATGATGGCCACCAGGACTAGTGTGTATGTAGTTGCAGCAAACCAGGTGTCACCATTTTGTAAAGCAGTTTTTTTCCAAACCTCAGCAAACTTTTTTACATATAGATATTTCTTACACACAGCATAGAGATGGAAGGGACCAGTCCAATCCTTTGCTACAGCAAGAGACTCTATACCAGTGGTGGCTAACCTTTTAGGGCTCCTGTGCCAAAAATTGTGGGCGCTCTTGCACGCTCACACTTGTGGGCCAGCACCCAGAAGGCAATGCGCCCACACGCCTACACATGAACATACCTCCAGACCGTGGGGAAGGTGAAAAATAGCCCTCCCGGAAGTTCCAGTAGGCCATGCCCACCATGACCTACTCAGCAACCAGGCAGCGAACCGGTTGCTGGGATTTTTGAATCCCATCCCTGCAAAGGTGCTCAGTCTTTTTCAAGTCAAGAGCCATGTTTAGCTTTTAGGTCGCATGTGGACAGCTGCAGTTGCAGGCATGCAAGTTATTGTGAATGAATAATGCCAAATAAAGTTATCTTAAAGTCAAGTGCAGGGTTCTGGCCCTGCACTTCTGATTGGCTGTTAATGGCAGGATCGGATTGGTCCGTTCAGGAGCATCTGATTGGCCATTAACAGGCCATTCTCATTGGTTAACGGAGCAAGCACTCCAGGATTGCTATTGGTTGAATAGTTAATAAGTTGCCTATATAAGGAAGGCTATAGCAGCCCTTAAGTTTTGAGCTGTCACACCATGTAAATAAAGAGTTTGAAGTTCACTGTTTCTACCGGCTCGTCTCCATTATTCGCACCCATGCTCCAGACTTAACACTGGCGACGAAGGTGGGATTGGATGATATCAGAGCCAACTTAAATGACGACGAAGACAACTAAGCACGTGGCTGAAGTGCACAACGGCGGAACCATGTCCGGCGGTGTAGTACCACCCGCTCCGTTCGATCCAGTTCAAGAGGACTGGGAGTCCTACATGGACTGTTTCCAAATGTTTTTGGAAATGAATAATCTGAAGGATGCCACATCCGGGAAGAAACGGGCGGTATTCCTAACGCACTGAGGCCCAACGGTATTCAAAATGGCTAAGGCATTAGCGCAACCGGCTGAAGTGAAGGCCATGGACGGGGACGTCCTCGAACCGCTACTAAGGGCCCACTATGCACCGACCGTTCCAACGCTTGTAAGACGACATGAGTTCTATCAAAGAAACCAGCGGAAAGGAGACAGCGTTGCCGATTTTGTTGCAGACCTCCGGAACTTGGGAGGCCTTTGCGATTTTGCTGACCTAGAGGAGGCCTTGAGAGACCGAGTTGTTCTCGGGTTAGACGCTCTAAACGTACAGAGCAAAATAATGGCAAAGGGCGACATCACCCTTAAAGATGCCATAGCTGAAGCTACAGCAGCGGAGGCGACCAAGAAGTGGGCCGCCCAACTACGCCAAAATCACACTCCAACACACCAACCGGCTGGCGAAGTTTCACCAAATGCAGAAGGGCAGCTACCGACAGCCCACCATGAGGATCTCTCTTCGTCATCAGACAGCGACAAAGAAGAAGTCCATTGCCTGTGGTCCGATCGGAACCGACACCCGAAGTCCCAGCAACTGTGCGCTGGCTGCGGGACCAACCATTACCACTCCAATTGCAAATTCCACAACGCGCTCTGCCATGAGTGCGGGAAACGAGGCCACATCGGACGGGTCTGCAGACGCCTCCTCGGACCCAGCCAGACCTCGAAAGGGACCAATCTCCGCAAATCGACAGGGAATCGCCCTGTAAGGCGAGAACCAGTAAACCACTCCTACAGAAATCGAACCGTGAGTCTAGTGAGATGGGAAGAGGCCCACCAAACACTCACTATTGGCCATGCCTCTTCATTAAACGCTAAGAAAATTTGGGTCAACGTGAACATTGAAAATCGGCCCTGCCAAATGGAAGTTGACTCAGGATTGTCTCTTTCAATGGTCTCATGGAAGACCCTCAAGCAACTCATCCCCACTATCTGGCGCCAAGACCTTCAATTCCAATGGCTCATGTTAAAGGACTACCAGGGGAACCGAATTCCAGTCGCAGGATCCAGTTGAGTCCGGGTTGCATTCAAGAACCGCACGGTGTACTTACCCCTGACGGTGATCGATAAGGACCGGCCTAGTCTGTTAGGCCTACAATGGTTCGTACCACTAGGCATTGAAGTGGCAGGCATTAACCGAATCAGCGGCAGTGACTGGGAGGAAGACCTCGCCCACGAATTCAGGGACGTCTTCGTGGAAAAGCTAGGCGAGTACAAGGGGACCCCGATATCCTTTAGCCTTAATCCACCTTAAGCCTCATCGAGTTCCATTCGCTCTAAAGCCGAAAATCGATGAACAGCTTGATAAGTTGATAGCTCAGGGAGTTTTAAAACCAACCGGCCACTCCCCATGGGAAACACCAATCGTAACACCAATTAAGCTGGATGGCTCCATTAGAATTTGTGGGGACTATCGAGCCACCCTAAACCACGCCCTGCAACAAAATTCATATCCGGTGCCGGTGGTGCAACACCTCCTCCATTCCCTGGGGGGCGGAAAAGTCTTCGCTAAACTAGACTTAGCTCAGGCTTATCAGCAACTGCCGGTTGACGAAAAAACGGCACAGGCACAGACTATCGTAACACACCGAGGTGCCTTTAAGTGTACATGGCTTCAATTCGGAGTCAGTGTAGCCCCAGGGATCTTTCAGAGCCTAATGGAGAGATTATTGCAGGGGATCAAGGGCATTGTCCCCTATTTTGATGATGTGCTCATTGCTGCCCCCACTCCAAAAATTTTACGGGATTGTTTAAGACTGGTTTTACAAAAGTTCCAAGAAGCAGGCCTGAAATTGAAGAAAAATAAGTGCAAACTGTGTACAGATCGTGTTGAATTCTTAGGGTACTTGATTGACAGTCAGGGTATTCACCCTACCGATAGCAAATTGAGAGCAATAAAAAACGCTCCCAGACCCAGGAACAAGGCTGACCTACAGGTATTCTTAGGCCTCATCAATTTCTATAATGTATTCTTGCCGCACAAGGCTACTGTCGCTGAACCTTTACTAGATAAAAAAGCATGGGGGTTACAGTATGAGGTCACAGAGAAGAGCAGGCATTCCGTAATGTAAAAAAACTACCGACTTCTGACGCTGTACTAATGCAGTACAATGAGACTTTGCCGTTAAATATCACATGTGATGCATCGCCTTTTGGAGTGGGCGCCATTTTGAGCCATGTATTACCTAACGGTAGCGAAGTCCCTGTTGCTTACTTTTCAAAAACGCTCTCAAAAACCAAGCGAAATTACAGCCAGATCGATAAAGAAGCCCTGGCAATTGTATCAGCTGTTAAAAGATTCCATGAGTACGTGTACGGCCGGGCTTTTACCATTGTAACTGACCACAAACCATTGCTGGGGATCATCGCTGGGGATAAGCCAACTTCCTACATACTTTCTCCCAGGATGACCCGCTGGTCAGAATTCTTGGCTGCCTACAATTATCAGCTACAATATCGTCCCAGTAAAGCCGTTCCCCACGCCGACGCGTTGAGCTGTGCACTGCTCCCTGAAACCATCAACGATCCTGCACCAATGATGACAACGTTGCAGATTGAGACACTCCATACACCGCCATTAACTGCCCATGACATCGCGAGAGAAACAAAACACGACCCCATCTTAGCACGAGTCCTCACATGGGTGGAACAAAGATGGCCATTGGACCAAGTACCAGACGACTTCGCACCATTCAAAAGTCATCAAACAGAGTTGTTCTCGCAGAAGGGCTGTATCATCTGGGGCGATAGAGTCGTTATCCCAGAACGACTCCAACAGGCACTGCTAAAAACCTTGCACGATGGCCACCCTGGCATCGTGCGCATGAAGAGCCTCGCACGAAGCTACGCGTGGTGGCCAGGCATCGACAGACAAATCGAATCATGGGTTAAAACTTGCCAGAGATGCCAAGAAGTAAGCAACGCTCCACCAAAATAAGGCAAAGGCAACCCCAACCGAATGGGAGACACTGCAGGGACCCTGGTCCCGCATCCATCTGGATTTTGCTGGGCCGACCAAAGGCCACACGTTTTTGCTAACCGTTGATGCCTACTTGAATTGGCTCGAGATTCACCGAATGAGGAACACGACCACTGAAGCGGTCATCAAAAGACTGGAAAGGCTGTTTGCAACCCACGGATTACCAGACGTTCTGGTATCCAACAACAAGCTCCAATTTACCGCGCTGTCTTTTGAACAGTACCTGGCTGACCGCGGTATTTGACATGCGCTTACTTCGCCTGCGCACCCTGCGGTCAACGGTAGGGCTGAGCGCATGGTACAATTTGTCAAAAGAACTCTACAAAAGATAGACTACGACAACATTGACGAGAAAATCAACCGAATCCTTTTCCTACAGCACATCACACATCACAGCGTCACCAACAAAACTCCCGCCGAGCTGCTAATGGGACGAAACCTCCGCTCCCACCTCGATCGGTTACACCCAGCCTACAAACCGTAAAAACCACTCGGATCCAGCGGCCGATGCCGTACCTTCCAGGTAGGCGATTTAGTATTCGCTAAAAACTTATCGGGCGATCCGCTGTGGGTTGAAGCGACTGTAATCTGCTTAACCGGCCCAAGATCATACCTCGTTCAGTGCCCTGACAATAGACTTTGGAAGTGCCACATAGATCAACTACGATCGCGGCTGCAGTCACGCAATTCCGAACCCTCTTATGACCAAACTGAGAGGGGGGAGATACAGAGGAAGACGAATTGCAACTAGAGGAAAATCTTTTTGAAGGGACTGATAACGGAACTGAAATGCAGGAACAGGAACCGGGGACGGGAGTGAGTTCACCTCAGGGAGTGGCCAGTGATATTGGTGACAACAGAAACGCGAACTCTGAACCAGAGGCACCCCTATCGTTAAACAACGATCTACCTCAGCAGAAGTGCAGCCAATCGACAGGCACTTTGCAAAAATCAAAAAGACTGATAAAACAACCGTCCTACTTCAAGGACTATGTAACCGCGCCCTGTAAGCAGAAGCCGGGGGAAAGGGGTATTGTGAATGAATAATGCCAAATAAAGTTATCTTAAAGTCAAGTGCAGGGTTCTGGCCTGCACTTCTGATTGGCTGTTAATGGCAGGATCGGATTGGTCTGTTCAGGAGCATCTGATTGGCCATTAACAGGCCATTCTCATTGGTTAACAGAACTAGCGCTCCAGGATTGCTATTGGTTGAATAGTTAATAAGTTGCCTATATAAGGAAGGCTATAGCAGCCCTTGAGTTTTGAGCTGTCACACCATGTAAATAAAGAGTTTGAAGTTCACTGTTTCTACCGGCTCGTCTCCATTATTCGCACCCATGCTCCAGACTTAACACAAGTGACAGCAGCAAAGAAATGGGTTGGTACAAGGGAGAATTAAAATGGGACTGAATGTAATTCATTTTAAATGCAATTTAAGTTGAATGAAATTCATGGCCTAGGGTCATCAGAATTGGTCCCCATGTAATACGACTTTCATAACACAAATTATAACTTGACAGCACCTTGTGTAGGAGCTCTGGAATTAGGTACAGATGCATACCCATTATTCAAGCAGTGAAAGTAAAGGTATAATAAATCCAGTCCTCTGGGAGAAAAATGTATTATATATTCATTGAAAAATGGCCTGGTAGCAGAAAAAAAAAGGGAAAAAAAGCAGTAACCCATTGTGTTAGTAATTTATGGCATACCTTAAACTTTATATATCCGAATTGTCTTTCAGGTCTCCCAGTTATAGCATGGGAACACGGGCCTTTTCCCATGAGAGTATTTTTATGCCTGATGGGCGAGCAGACAGCGAAGAGTCGATTCAAGCAATGTCACAAGATAATCTCGTTGGCAAAGTCAAAACTCTTCAGGTAACAATGAGCAAACTTTGGGTTTCTTACCTCTGGTCACGAACGGGTGCTCGGGTGGTGACCAAACACAGCCATGGCAATTTGCTGTTCTGCGCCAATTTCCCCTTCCTGCACCACATGTTTTTTTTTACACGCATGCGCTTCCGGGTGAGGACCAAATTGGGTGACGACCAAATTCTCGGAATTGATTACGGTCATCCCCTGAGGTTCCACTGGACTTAGGGGGCAAGGGCTTGGCACCACAAGGAAACAACAGCCAAGAACTTAATAGACAGCCACCGACAGCCAAATCTACATCTAAAATATACGACAGACACCATATAAATACTGTACACAAAATAGCCCAAAGCACATACTCTGCTAGAGAGAAGTTTCCTGAGTATGGACTACAGAAGGAGTCCAAAAAGACAACATGTCTGGTCCTGGTAACCAACCCAGATTGGATCCTGCAGAATATATACTCTTCCTACGTAGTAGGAATACATACCCTACATAGACGTGGAATTTCTGAGGGAATATGAATGAGTGGAGGAAAGAGAACAGGAAACTAAGAATAACACAGTAGTAAATTGTATAATCTCAGTCTTCCACAGTGGTGCTGCTTGGCAGAGAGAAATGTAACTGAAGAATAAGTAGGCAGATTTAAGAAGTAAATAATGAAATAATGAAAACAACATGTCTCATGAAGTCTGTATAGTTTCTGGGTATGTGCTAGAGATATGGTGCCCATCCTGTTCTGTCCTAGGCTTCCCCAAAAAGCACTAAGCCAACTCTGAGTCCTGTCAAAACCTCTTTTATTAAATGAATGTGAATTTAGTGCATTCACATTTAGCCAAACAACTTGGTAAATAGTCTTGCAAAGATATACTAATTAGCTCAGACCTTATCTATCTTGGAAAGCTGCCCAGTAAATAGTTCCACACTCAGTGCTGACAGGGAAGGGCTGGGTTACACAGAGAAATCCCCACGAGACTGGAACGAATGAAGAATGAGGAAGTTGTTTCTTGAAAAAGCCCCCTCCCCTTTTGCTCCTCTTTTAATCCTGATGGGAGGGGCCATTCATTGTCCACCTGTGGCCTTACTTCCATGTCGACCCTGAGTTCTTAATTGATTCTTCCTTTTGGCAGCTCTGCGCATGCGCAGGCTGGGAACTGGTTCCAGAAGCTCCCCTGCCTCACTGCTGTCCAAGCCCAAAGGCAGCTGATGACTGCCAGCCTGCCCTGGCCCTATCTCTGCCTCTGACGCAGAACCCTCTCCTGAGCCTTCCTCAGCCTCCAGGACTGGCCCAGGTTCCTCCCCAATCACCTCACTGTCCAGCTGCCAGTGGGCACAAGACATCCCTTGAGAGAACAGAACAGAACAGGACAGGACAATAGTTTTGGAAGGGATCTTTGAAGTCTTTTAGTCCAGAGATTGAAAAGGAATTTCATCTTCAGAATGCTCTCCATTTTTCGGGTCCCTCCTGTAATTTCACACTTCAGTATCTTCAGAAAAAATAAATATGACTTTTTGCGGGGAGTAAATCTGCCAGCCATATGGAAGTTGCTCCGCCTGAGTAAACTCCTAATTTCCCCCCCGCTGACAGAAACATTTCTTTCTGTTGCTGTTCAAAAGGTTTCTAAATGATGCTCTCCTTTTCAATCAGAAGTTTCAGTCAGCAAAACATATGGCTGCTGTAGGACTATGAGACGATCGAGGATTTAAATCTTCATTAGATCATGTTGGAATAATTAACCACTAAATGAAGCAAAGAAAAACAAGTTTCAATAATACGCTTGAAAGACGTAGTGCATGAAGGGCATGTGAATGGAAAACAGAAAGCATGTGTGTCAGTCTAGATTATTCAAAGTATTTATTTATACTGTAATGACATTGGGGCAATTTATAGGTATTTTAATGGGAAGTTTTAATATATTCATGATTTTAAAAAGTAATATGCCACCAGCTTTCTTAAGAGTTCTGCTTGGCTCTGGTAATTTATAAAAATGTCTCCCAAAAGACCCTAAACTGTCAGCATTTGAGAAGATAAATATTTAACAGAAGCTTATATAAATAGTCCTCAACTTACCACAGTTCATTTAATGACCGTTCAAAGTTACAGTGGCAGTGAAAAAAATGACTTCTCAATATTTTTCACATTTATGACCATTGCGGCATTCCCATAGTCACGTGATGATAATCTAAAACCTTGGCAACTGACTCATATTTATGACTGTTGCAGTGTCCCGGGATCATGTGATATTCTGACAAGCCAAGACAACGAGGAAGGCAGATACGCTTAACAATGGTGTTGCTAATTGAACAACTGCACTGATTCACTTAACAACTGGGTCAAAAAAAGTCATAAAATGGGCCAAACTCACTTAACAAATTACTCACTTAGCAACAGAAATGTTGGGCTCTATTGTGGTCGAAAGTCGAGAACTACCTATAACAATATTAGCTAACCTTTTTGGGGCTCGTGTGCAAGTGCTCGTGTGCCAGCACCCAGAAGGCAATGCATGTGGCACATTCATGCTCGTGTGCAAGTGCTCACGTGCCAGCACCCAGAAGGCAATGCATGTGGGGCTCCCATGCCCCCATACCTGCACTGTGCTACCCAGCTGATTTTCGGCCCGTTTGAGGCATTTTTCGGCCTTCCAGATGCTTGAGGAAAGCCTCTGCAGCCTTTGTAGGCAAGAAAATGGGCCCGTTTCATCATTTCCGGTATTTCTGGAAATACAGGAAGTGATGAAACAGGCCTTGCTCCTGCCCTGCCAAATTAATTACCACAGTTTGGCTTGATTGGACTTAAAGTTACAGTTTTTGTTGACCATGTTTTGGACTTGATTCTCTGCAGTTAAAAGCTGTTCCTGGGAGAGTTTTTCTCCAGCCAGAAGATAACCTGGACATTGGGAACAAAGTTGGACCTATTAAAGGGACTTTTGTTGATTATCTGATTGTGTTGCCTTTGTGCCACACCCTGGGTCATCACACCTGCTTTTTCAAGGGTCAACTCCATCCAGCTGCACTTCCTTGTTTCTCTCCCTCATACTTCCTTCATATACCTATTATTTTTGATTCTCAATTCATTTTTTTCTGAATGACCAATCACTTCAATGTACATGTTTCACACTGGTCACTCCCTTGGGCCATCAATCTATGTTCATTCAGCATCCATACATTCTATATCTTCTTTTTTCTACAATCACACTTTTCAAACAGCCATTCCCATTATGGTCAACTTCCTGTATTGTCTACCATATTGTAGACTTGCTGTATTTTCACAGATTAAAATGATTCCGTCCATTTTCCCATCTTAACATTTGACCCATCTACACAACATGCTTCCAGTAAATCCATCTCCTTATATTCCAGGACAGGCCTGTAAATAAAACTAATCCAATCTTATTTCAGCTTCTGATGTAAATCACAGACGTGCATTGACAAATGACTTGGTAGAATGTCTGACATTTGCTGTCTACATTCAGAAAATTAATGTTTACATCACAGATTACAAGCAAACCCAACCAGAAATGTCACTGCCTTTCATGGACATGTGAATAGACTCTTCTATTGCAGTAATATTTGGAGTGTGTTATTCTTATTAAAAGAATATCGCATCATAAACAAATGGGGAAACAGAAATAAAAATATATTTTAAATATCTCACCTATCAGATATATGAAAAGAAAACTGAAATTGTTTTTAATGAATATATTAAAACTAAAATGTTGAGGAAAGAAAGTAACCAGTAAGTAACTGATCTTGCACTTGAAATAGCCCTAAAGATTTCCTTCATCACATGTTTATGCTGATATCCCTAATAGATAGCTATGGCAAATATTCTATTGAAGGGAAATCTCAATAAAGCCAGATAAAAACATAGTGTATTCCATCTTGCTTATTTATTTGCTTAGTGGCTTCATGCATTTCAAACTCTTGCAGATTACAATACATTTCTTTAATACAGAGGAATGCATTGAACAGTTTCCTTTGAAAAGCCCATACTGTTCCCAACAATAAAATCATTCAGAAGCCTTTTTCGATATTCAGAGTGCTTGAGCAGGCAACACCATAATATACATACAGTAGGAGGCCCATGTTGATTTCTATCTGAAGGTTAACCTCCCCCAAAGATTTCAGTGGCATAAAAACACAACAATAGAGCTGAAGTTGGAAGAGAAATGCCTGAACCTGGAGATTTATACAGTGCTCAAAATCAGCGTTTCCCAATCTGTCCCTTTGCAATGCTTGAAAACTAATGAAAGTGGTGATCCAGGATTTTTGGAAGATCATATCTTTGCAAGTTTAAAAATTCAAATTTGCCAAATACTTCCCAAATAACTTGTAGGAAAGAACAAGGAACATTTCTCCCCCAAAAATATTATCTTCAGAAAAGAACCAGCAGAGTGATATACTACCTTTCTCTGACCAAGAGAAAAGGAGAAGAAAGATTGAGATTTTTTTATATGTCAATTTACTTATTTTATATGTTAAGACAAATAAATAAAAAACACCCCAACCTAAAAAAAAAAAAATCCATTCAAAAATTATTTTGTGATACTATGGCATCCAACCTGCATAAGTACTTCATTAAGTTTTTCCTTAATCCTTTATCCTGGACACTCTCAAAATGACATTTTGCAGTCTTGAAATATTTTAGTGTATTGTTTTATTTCTTCTTAACCAATATAATATGCCAATTGTCACAGGTTTTGTATGTGGAGAAAAAGAAATGCAACAATAGTGGGGACAGATGTGGTTATCAGAGTGTATACCATTCCACATGAAGCTTAAACACATCAAAGATAAACTCTGAAAATTCTCTCAATATTAAAGAGTTTGTGTAAGGTCCAAAATGGAGCTGATTAGAGTGTTCTACAATTAGATAATGCTGTTGCTGTCATCCTCAAAAACTTGATTGATCTCCAAAGCTCAGCAGAGCTAGTTATTGCTTGGATTGAGGATTACTTGGTAATTTCAAGGCTATTGAAATAAGTGTAAAAATAAAATAAAAAAAAGAGGGAAAGAAAATTTTGGGAGAAAAAAGCGTGAGATCAATCAGGAATTCAACTCAATATGCATGCACATAGACACGATTAAATCTGCTTTGTTATCTGTCATATCACTTTGGAGGGTTAAATCTAGCAGGAAGCATTTTGAAACCTTGGTGTAATAGAAAACATTGTTCCAATTTTGAATATTTTTTTCACTGTGTATCTTGCTTTCTTCTGCTTAGAAGAATGCTTCTGTTCTGAAAAACCCATGAGATTATTTGCCCTTCCATTTGAGCATTCATTTCCTGTGTGTTATCACACATCAAATGACAGACAGCTAGATGAGACCTTGCGGGAAATTTCCCTGTAATTTAGAAAATTAAAATAATTGGCAGTGTGTCCTCTCCTAGCTGAGCTTGATTCAGCTGGTAATTTGAAGATAGAAATACTAAAGTGCCCATTTGCCTGCTCAATATATTCTAAGACAGTTTAATTCTTATAACATGCCCACCTGTTCATTCCTTTTAGTACCACTTACAAAAATAATGGATAGGAAGGGATTCCTCTTACGTACCGAAACTCATTGCTAAAAAAAAAACCATAACTGAAGACATCTATGAACAGTAGCTGGCAATGCCTATTGCATAATATGAAATGAAGAAACATATACACTCACATATACACACATATAAACTCACATATACTCACATATACACTCACATTATTTGTAGACAAGATCCATTAGGCTCAATCTTACATTAAACACAGGAAAACATAAAATGCAAGTCATATATCTGCCCATTTCCCCCTGATTATGGGAACATTGTCAATTAATTCTTAGGAACAAAGACAAAGGCAACACAGTCACATCAGTAAGAAGAGTCCCTTTAATACCTCCAACTTTTCCCACAATGTCCAGGTTACCTTCAGCTGGAGAAAAAAAGTCTCCCAGGAACAGCCTTTAACTGAAGAAAATTCAGTCCAAAACAAGGTACACACAGACTAACTTAAACTCCAAACAAACCAAACTGAAGTAATCAGCTTGACAGGGCAGGAGAAGGAATTTCAGACTTGAAAGCACGGCAAAACTCATACCAGTTGGGAAGACGCCAGGAACACAGTTAATCCATGACGATACAAGATAAATTCACGATTTGCACCCAACTATGTGGGAGTCTTTATGTGCGTAGCTTTCCTTTTTAAACACTGTGTTCCCAGCTGCAACTAATGAAGGGAATCAGGGCCCTTTCCTCCCCCTTAAGCCACACAACTCACATTGCTCCCTTCTCCATTACTCCCTAGGATGAAGAGTGGGTGGGCCTGGATCTTCCTCCGAATTCCCTCTCCCTTGCTCTCCCTCTCTTCCTCTCTGCCCAGCTGGACTGTGCCCTTCCCCAGTTTCTTCCACAGACAATGGAGCCACACTCCCACTCCCTATTAGCTGCTCATCCTCCCCCTCTGAATCAGATTCCAACAGGGGCATGACAGAGAAAATCCATGAATAGGTCAAGTAGCAGAGAAAGAAGGAAAAGATATAGTACTCTCAGGGAAGGGTATAGGGGTAGAGCCACCTAAAGAGATGTCCTCTTATTCTTGAGATGCTGAAAGTTAAATGCCAATGTATCAGCATTAATGTATCAGGTATGGGTACCACATTTAGGGAGGCTGGACAAAGAGTGAAAGGGTGGACATTGCTTGAAGAACATGGAATGACAGTCCAATTCTGAAGGATCAGCTGAACTGCAGTTTGTGATTCAAGCCTGGCTGCTTTTCTGTATCCCCAAACTCTAGCTCAGACACCAAAAGAAAAAGAAAAAATACATGTCCCAAATTACTAAAAATCACTAATCTCACCAGACTTTTGCACTGTCCTTTTTTGAAAGTTTGGGAAAGTTGAAACCTAACCTGATCAATCAAGATTTTCTCATTCTTGCAAGATCTTCTAATATTCTGGTATTTTCAAATGAAAACTTGGGATAATTGTAATATTAATTAAAAGGTTATTTTAACTGACAAGGAAGAAGAGTTGAAGATCATTATGTGATATATTGTAACCAGAAAAATCCTTTAAAAACTAAACTAGCCTCTTGATACTGGTAAGGCTGTAATATTTTAACATTGATACCTCATTGTGCCTAATAGAGATGCTTATATGTATAGGGGCGGTGTGTCAAAAAGTCGATGTGATTGTATATCTCAAACTGTAGTTGCTTTTTACATATGTGAATGTGATCCATGCAAAACTTCTTTAGAAAAGGATGGGGTTTTGTCACCTGGATATAACACTAGCAATAGCACTTAAGACTTGTATACCACTTTGCAGTGCTTTACAACCCTCTCTAAGTGATTTACAAAGTCATCCTATTGCCCTCAACAATCTGGATCCTCATTTTATTGACCTCAGAAAGATGGAAGGCTAAGTCAACCTTGAGCCGGTTCAGATTCCAACTGCTGTCAGTCGGCAGAATTAGCCTGCAATACTGTATTCTAACCACTGCAACACCATGGCTCAGTGCCATCTTGACATAGGTGCCATCTTGACATTCTTGCCCCCTGCGTGTATGCCCTTGATTTGATTGCTAAACCCAAGTTATCTAATTAAGAACGGCACTGCCCCCGCTCTCCTTTCTAATATATAATTGTATTTTGATTTTCAGCAACAGTTGGTCAAGAATATTAAATTTGGCCAACCCTCACAAATGACAGTATCTGTGAAAACACCTGGGGAAGCTAGTGGAAGTTTGGAAGCAGATGTGTTGCTGAATAACCCCATGGAGACTGTGATGCCACCAGATGTGGTCCTTCTAGAGAACCACCACAAAGTAAGTCTAATTGATGGTGAGGAGCCAATTACCAATCTTCAAAATGAACTAATGCATATGTTTATAGAAGATATTCAGTGACATTAGCTGGACGATTAATTATGTATTGCAAAGAAATCCAACATTTGGGAGACTTTTGGACAGTGGTGGTCCTGGAGTTTTTAAGATCTTGGGTGAGAAAACACTAATTGCCAGAACCAAACGCCTGGCAGACAAGACACACATTAAGACTGAACTATGCACCCTGACTAAAATATTGACAGCCAATGGCTTCCACAAAAGCAAAATCACTGGCTTGATCCACAAAAACACACTGAGGCATAATGGAGACCTAGAAGATGAACAGACCTATAGAACAACTGTCCTGCCCTACATAAGAGGTACTACAGGCAAAATCAGTAAGATACTACGCAGGCATCACATCAAGACTGTCTTCAAAACAGACAGAAAAATAGCAGCCATCCTTAGAAACTCCAAAGATAAAACTGACCTGGAAAACCAAGGCATGTATAAAGTCCCCTTTGCATCATGCCCTGCCACATACATTGGACAGACCAATAGAAGAATAAGTACCCACCTGGGTGAACACAAAAATACAGTAAAAAAACTGGAACATACTTCCTCACTAGTCCAACACATGAAAGCCACAGGTCATAGCATCAACTTCAATGGCACCAAAACCCTAGCCACTATAGAAAACCCCAGTCACAGAATTATCAGAGAAGCCATAGAGATTGAAAAAAGACCTGAAAGCATGAATAGAAGAGATGATTCCACCAGACTGTCAATTATTTGGAAGCCTGCACTCACAAACAAAAAAATCTCCACACCGCAAGCCAGGCAAACACCTGGGCACAAACAGATCCCCCCTGATACCTCCAGCTCAAACACAGTGACTTGCAAAATTAATAGATGTAACATTAAGTAGCTTAGGTACACTACTTTATACAGTGATGGTATTCAAATTTTTTTACTACTGGTTCTATGGGCGTTGCTTGGTGGCCGTGGCAGGGGAAGGATACTGCAAAATCTCCATTTCTACTCCACTCCAAGGGAAGGATACTGCAAAATCCCCATTCCCTCCCTTCCCCACTAACCTGGTTTCCAGGTCCATTCTCCTTTTCAGGGCAACCAAAGAAGACCCAGCCAATCAACTGGGACTTGGGAGGCAGAGAATAGATGGGGGCAGGGCCAACCAGAGGTGGTGTTTACCGGTTCTTCAAACTATTCAAATTTCGTCTACCAGTTCTCCAGAACCTGTCAGAACTGGCTGAATACCATCTCTTATTTTATCTGATTTACTTGTAGTTTAGCTTCCTGTTCCTTCATGTGTTGTGTGTCTCTGCAAATCCTGAAATTCAGTCCAAGAGGCTCTGGTTTTGTTTTGTTTTTACTATTGCAGTCAATTCTTTACAATTCAAATAGTAACATATTGTTTTTAACAGGGCAGTGTTTTGGGTTCAAAGGCCAAGGGAATGGCTCCAGAACACACATGGGGGCAAAAACGTAAAACCATGCCTGCAATTCCTGAAGGCAAATCCACTTGTTTCTAGGACCTACTCAATCTGTCCTGTTGCTTTGCCAAGGGTTGGAGAAATTGCACCGATCGATCGCTTATGTGGAAAGGAAGGATTGTTGTACCTAACTCCAGCAAAACATTCTGGAGCAGAACGAAGATTCTAATGAATCCGATCAATAACTGAAACAAAGACAAGGCGTATCAAGGGTTGACAATCCTTTGTTACTGAGGTCCATAATCTCATCTTTAAAGCATTTTCCTGTTTCTCAGGATCACAAAGAATATTGCTAGTGACACCTAGGGGCAAAAATATGTGCCTTGTTTTGTCTATGGAGATTCTCAGTCATCCAGGCCACGGTTGTCCCAACGGTGCGTTTTCAAGAGGTGACTGGACTTTCTGGTTTTGCTTGGAAGACCTTTCGCTTCTCATCCAAGAAGCTGCTTCAGCTCTGAAGCTTGTCCAGTGAAACATCTTCAAAGAAAAACCATAAAGTCCAGTTTGCCTCTTGAAAAAGCACCTTTGGGTGCCTTCTTTTGCTTCGATGAGATGGTTACAGAAGTCTTCCAGGGCCACAAAAATAGGGCTGACACACCGTGTGTGGCCTATGGGTTGCATAACCCATTCTGTGAAAATATTTATAGACCCCTCACATCCCGGACATAAACTGTTTCAACTCCTACTCTCAAAATGATGCTATAGAGCACTGCACACCAGAACAACTAGAAACAAGGACAGTTTTTCCCCCCGAACACCATCACTTTGCTGAACAAATAATTCCTTCAATATTGTCCAACTATTTACAAAGTCTGTAACTATTAATCTTCTCATCACTCCTTATCACCCATCCCCTCCCACTTGTGACTGTATGACTGTAACTTTGTCTCCTTACGATTTATATTGACTGTTTCCTAGTATGATTTGATTTCTTATTGTACCCTATGACGATTATTAAGTGTTGTACCTTATGATTCTTGACTCTTGATGAATGTATCTTTTCTTTTTATGTACATTGAGAGCATTTGCACCAAGACAAATTCCTTGTGTGTCCAATCACACTTGGCCAATAGAAAATTCTATTCTATTCCTCAGTTGAATGATTTCCCAAGGATAACTGCACTAAAACCCTACATTTCTTGGCTTTTGATGAAGATCAAATACTTCCTACTGGGGGAAACTGTTTAAAAGGTCTTTTAGGAATGGTCTTTTCCAGACGGCATGGGAATTTTGACTAGGACTGTTTATACATTGGTTAACAAGACCCAAAACAGAAATAAGCTTTTAATAAAGCAGACGGAAAGTGAGTACATGTTTTGCCTCTAGCTTGAGTTTTTAGTAGGACTGGACACTTTTTTAAAACAAGAAAAGAAAAATGAGAATATTTGGATAATAACACACACTTAGTTGATGAACTCCCTTAAATATGTAGCACCTGCGTTTATTAAGTAACCTTCATTAGCCTCTTACTAAATTCATAGCTTTTTTTTTCATAAGCCTTACTTTTTACTGTTGTTTTTTCATAGTTGTTTGAAAGGTAAATGGTGGAAAAATAGAAAAACATCCATCCTTTTAAGCTTGCAATCCCAGTTTCCTCTTTCATGATTTAAAATAGCTGGAAAACAAGGGAATAAATCTGTTTATTCAGTCAATTTGTCCAGCAAATTGAAATGGAATTAAATTAGGTATTACAACAAAACATTGTAATGGAATCTTAATATGACTTTGATATAAAGGCATTTGGTGCTTCTAGGGTGAGTCTACAATATATCTGAAGTTGTAATAGTTTTGTATGATATTCTTTTTTATTTTTTCTAGTCAGCTGTGATGCCAGATTCCTTAAGTCCCGCAAATCTGGGTGAAACAAGTCATGACAGAGATGAGAAGGTAACAGAAATAAGACACTAATGGCACTTATTTCTGAAGGGCCACTTCTAAAATTGCAACACATTACACCAAAATATCTAATCACATTTCTTTATGGGCAACTCAGCCTGAGGTATATCTCTACTTTGTACCTGGAGTTGTAGGCCACTAAAATAAAACTATGGTATGGCTTTACATTTTTATGACATATGTCGCCTGTGCCTGTTGACCTTCTGTTGGTTCCAGTCTGCACCACCTGGCATTTTAGTTTTTTAGTTAGTTTTGAGTTATTTTAACCATCCTCCCATCCAGTCCTCCAAAAGGAAAAGTTGACATGCCACAAAGCAAAGTGCTATCATTCAGCATCTTTATTCTTAGGATGAGCTCCTAGAAATTATAAAAAAAAATACAATTGGCTGCCTATGCAGCCCATATTTTATTTGAAAGTATAGCTACCTGCTTAGCTATAAAGAGATAAAGAGAACCTCAACTCTACAAACTGTTCTGGGGAAATAGATTTTAAAAGTAAATTTTCTGGTCTGATCATATTCACAACGGCTGCCATTTTGTGACTAGATGAATTTACCCGTAGCATTTCTTTGGTGAGGCATATCAGACATCAATCAGAATAGGGACCTTGGAGGTCTTCTAGTCCAGCCCTTCCTGCTGAAGCAGGAGTCCCTATATCATTTCAGACAGGGGGCTGTCCAGTCTTTTCTTAAAAACTTCCAGTGATGAAGCACCGACAACATCTGAAAGCAACTTCTGTTCCACTGGTTAATTGTTCTCACTTATTATTATAGAATTATTCTCAAAATTCCAAATGTCCCATGGATCAGAATGATTTGAGGATGACAGTATCATTGCAAGCTGCAGTAGAAAGGATAACTGGGAGTTTAGCCTCAGCTTCAACTTCAGCTTCTGTTCCACAGCTACACCAAGACATTATCTTTCCTTGGCTTCCATGCTACTGCAACAGAGCAGATAATGTCTATATATTTCCTGGATTACTGAGATGTAAACTTTTGTTCAGGTTGTAGTCCAGAATTTTTTTGGGAAAGCTACCTTGATAATATACTATGTCTGCGTAGAGATTCTTCCAGAGGTGGTGTTCAGCAGGTTCTGACCAGTTCTGGAGAACCTGTAGTGGAAATTTTGAGTAGTTCAGAGAACCAGCAAATACCACCTCTGACTGGCCCCGCCCCCCTCTATTCTCTGCCTCCCGAGTCCCAGTTGATTGGCTGGGTCTTCTTCTGCTGCCCTGCACAGGAGAATGGAGCTGGAAAGCAGGTTAGTGAGGTGGGGAGGGAATGGGGATTTTGCAGTAACTTTCTCCCAGGAGTGGGGAGGGAATGGAGATTTTACAATATTCTTCCCCTGCCACGCCCACCAAGCCTCGCCTACAGAACCAGTAGTCAAAAAAAATTAATTCCACCACTGGATTCTCCTCAGCTTAGTTCAGATCTTCACTGGTCAGGCATAAATATGGGAGCATCTTTCCTAGGGAAAGCTACCATTCTGAAGAGATTATGGTTAAACCAGGGGAATGTTTTAAGGGGTGCACGTTGTCACACATTTGGTGTTCTGAAAGCCAAAGAAATACTTGCCTATAGCTGGTACCAGCTCTTATTTTTGCAGGGGTAGGGGTAGGCCTTTGTGAGGGGAACAGTCTCCAGTCAACTGCCTTGTGCTGTTCTTTCAGTGGGTGGGTAAGATCACTGAAGAAGATCTTCAGAAGAAGGGAACTCACAATGACAAAGCGATCCATTTGGATCCACCTTGAAAGTTTGTTCCACTAAAATGAGTTTTGTGCCAAAGCATTTTTAGTTGCAATGAGTCTTGAACTAGAGAGCTCAGAAAAAAAAATCATATTGTGCGTGCTGAGTGGGGGGGGGAAAAAGATGCCCTCTATCAAATCATGGTGTCTCTGGAGATTTTCGGTCATCCAGGTCAGGGTTGTTCCAAAGATGCTTTTTCAAAAGGCTACTGGTCTTTCTTTCTTTTTTTTTTTGAAGATGTTTCACTTCTCATCCAAGAAGCTTCTTTAGTTCTGAGTCAGGAATTCCCCACTATCCTGTCAGAACTTCTGACTGAATGATGGAAGGATTTATATTCCTTGCAGTCATCTGGTCATTAGCACTCTCTCTGAGAGTTGTTGAAGCCACTTGGGGATACAAGGGAGCTATAAAAACAAAGAAAGAAATGTATAAAAGAAACTCCCGAACCCTGAATTCATTTCTAGAGTGGATAGTGGATTTGGAATTTGTTCGGCTTTAAATACAGGATCTCGTTTCTTTACCACCCTTTTTCCTTTTTGGGGGGGATTTCTCTAGGTGACACCTGTCAAATTGTCATCTCGGACCAAAAGACACCATTCCCCTTCTGGAACCATTGAAACTGTCAACCTTGATGCCATCCCTTTTGCCACTGCTTGTCTAGACAACAGTGCAGCAAAGCACAAACTCTCAGTGAGGCCAAAGAATCAGAGAGTTTCCAAAAAGCACAGATTGTCAAAGGTATTGCACTGATTTCTTTTTTAAAAAAAATGTTTTTATTACAGTTTTCAAAAATACAAATCTCATTAATATTTGTAAAATGTTTGGCATGGACAAATACATATATCCTATATACATTATTATATACATACATATTGTGATGGCCCAGAGTGTAACACAAACGTAACAAAATCCAAAACATAATGTCCTTTAATGCCTCCAACTTGGCCCCACTGTTCAATAATTCTCAGTTGGAGATAAAACATATTCAAAAATAGTCTTCAAAAAAAGCAATACAGTCCAAACTTAATGAGCAGATAGAGGTGAAATAAAAAAACTAAAACAAACTACAATGATAAAATTTCGATAATGGACCAGGATAAGTAATTACCAAATTCAAGGAGATAACAAGGCAAGTCTGTTGGAAGGACACCAACCAAGATAACTTCAACCCCAAATAAAACACGCTTTGCTTCTGACAACGCTGTGTTGTAATCGTCTCTCTTATATACTAGTCTCCCCAGCTGCAACCAATGAGGAAGATCATGGCCGCTTCCTCTCTCACAAGCCAAGTTGTTTCCTTCTCTGTTCCTCCCTGTGTGCCCTAGGATGTAGAGGGGATGGGCCTGGTTCTTCTCTGACTGCCCAGCCAGCCTCTGCCCTTCCACAGCCTCCTCCACAACCTCTGGAGACACACCTCCACTCCCTGTCAGTTGTTCCTCCTTTCCCTCAGAGTCCGACTCTTACCAAGGGCATGATACATATATTGATACTTTTATTAAGGTCTCTTTCTATATTTACCATAATGCTTCTTCCTAGTCTTTATATCTGTTGTTTAACCACTCGTACCATTCATCCAATATTGCATAATATTCAGAGTCCTCCTTGTCTTTCATTTCCAATGTGAGCTTATCCATTTTGGCACATTCCGGTACTTTTTGTATGACTAAATCTTCTGAGAGGATATTAGCTCCTTTCCATAATTGTGCAAAAGCTATTCTGGCCGCTGTCAAAATATGCAATATAATATACTTAATCTTTTTAGTATATTGGCCTGTAATTATTCCTTGTAAAAAGAATTCAGATTTGAGTCCAATTTGGTCTTTAGTAATCTCTTGCAGCCAGTTTTTTTATTTTGACCCAATATTTCCTGGTCTCAGGGCATAACCAACCACATGTGATAGAAGGGACCATCCTTTTGTCCACATTTACAACATTTTGAACTTGTTTTGGGATATATCTTCGCCAATCTCGCTGGCGCCAAGTGCCAACAATAGAACTGTATTGAGCTGATTTCTATGGAAGCCTGGATTTTAGCTGCTGATTGTAAGACTCGGGGCTCTTCTAAGAACATTAGAGCAACCCTTGAATCTTTCAGTATTACACTTCAGCGGATATTCATGGGTGTGAATCAACCTCACACCATTGGGGAGATTCGCTGCCCTACCATATATGATGATCATTTATCAACTGCAGGGATTGTCTGTGGCAAGAAAGATTTACGTAAAATGGGGCAAAACTCGCTTAACAAATGCTTCACTTAAAAACCAAAATTTGGGGCTTTCTTATGGTTGTAAGTTGAAGAGTACCAGTATAGTAGAGTGAGGGTAGCGCAGTATGGTATGCATTTATACCTTCTTTCTTTTTACAATCTTCATGATCTGACTAGCAGATACTGGATGATCCTGTTTCTCCAACAATATGGCCTCCCCCAATAGGAAGTCCCAGCATGTTTTATAGGCACGAAATGAAATTAAGCCCCTCCCCCCAAATTAAAGCCTATATTAAAACATGCGAAATGGGGGGGAAATGGTGTGGGGGCTTGCCGTTAGGAAGTACTTTTGTTGCACACCTGGATATAGTGCTGCCTGCGTTGACCCCGATACGAAGTGCCCCACCAATGCCGAGGTCAACATCCAAGCCGTCGCCACCCGCTCATCCGAAGATGCAAGGGGGGGAATTAAGTCACCACTGAAAAGACGGCCTAGCCAGTTTTTCGGGGCTCAAAAAAAAAATAAGACCCGGCCTTATTATATGAGAAACACGGTAGATGCATCTTAGGTTCCTAATTCTCTTATTTAAAGGGAAAAAACAACAACTCTTCCTTATGTCTTGAAATACAAGATCTTGCCCATTAGGTATCCTGCAACTTTCTTAGACGAATAGTGAATTTCTGAATGGATACATTTTCTAAATAGTAGAATGCTAATTGTTCCCCCCATCCCCCCCATCCCAAATAGGTACTTCCATACATAGCAGCTCATACATAGCAGGTTAGAATATAGATGAGCCACGGTGGCGCAATGGTTAGAGTGCGGTACTGCAGGCTACTTCGGCTTGATGCTGCCTGCCTGCAATTTGGCAGTTCCAATCTAACTCAGCCTTCCATCCTTCCGAGGTCAGTAAAATGAGGACCCAGATTGTTGAGGGGGGCAAGAGGCTGATTCTGTAAATCACTTAAAGAGGGCTGCAAAGTACTATAAAGCAGTATATACGTCTAAGTGCTATTGCTATATATCTATATATCTATATATCATATCCTATCCTATTCAAATTCCTATTCCTATTCCTAATCTACTCTTCTCTCTCTCTTCCTCCCTCCCTCCCTCCCTCTCTCTCTCTCTTATACACATACACACATATGCACAAATACACACACTGGAATTTTAGCAAAGTACTCAGTCTCAAAAATGAACTTGCCATTTGGAAATGCTTGAAACTAGATGGAGTCAACATGAGACAAATCACCAGGCCCTAATCCTACTTTCATGCATGTTGAAATGCTATTTAGAATACATTAATGTTGTTGCAATATATGGCTAAGATTTATAAAAAAACACATACGGATAGTCCTTGGCTTATGACCACAACTGAGCCCAAAATTGAGCCTAAGTAAGACAATTGCTAAGTGAATTTTGCCCCATTTTGCAACCTTTCTCGCCACACTTGTTAAGTGAACCAGTGCAATCAGTTGCTAAGTTAGTAGCATGGTTATTAAAGCTTCTGTATTGAGTTTGCTTGTCAGAAGGTCACAAAAGGTGATCCCATAGACAGTGCAGCTGTCCTAGATATAAACCAAGCATCCAAACGTTGATGACGTGGCCATGGGGATGTTGCAACAGTTTAAGTGTGAAAAATAGTCATAAATTTCTTTTTTTTAGAGCTTTGGTAACCTCCTGAGGGTCACTAAATGAACTGTTGTAAATTGAGGACTACTGTAATTCATTACAAATCTTAAGATTTATATAAAATAGGAATTGGATTATAATAGCCTTCTACTGCATTAAGTAAACCCTGTTTTTATTTCTCAATTCTAGGAGGTACAAAGTTTAATAGAAGCTGACTTTGGACAAGACTTCCTAGAATTTCAGGGCCCTGAAGATAAAATGACAAAAGATGATGGCTACTATAGACCAGACAAGTTAACCCAGCATGGAGAAGCCCAGGAACAGAAAACCGAAGGAAAACGAAAACAGGACTATTGGATAAATCTTGAGGCAGGGAAGAAGGAACAAATGGCTGAAACAAAATTCAAAAGCCCTATGGATCACGAAATACTTCAAGAATTTGAAGGAAGCCAAGGAGAACAAGTAGGAAAGAAACTGAAACTTCAGGAAGAACAATTTTATCAAATGGAGGAGAAAAAAGATCAAGATTATCAGGAAAAAGGGCAAGAAAAACAGGGAAGGACTGGAGAACTGCCTGAAAAATTGCAGGCATCAATCCAAAAAAAATCTCAGGACCTTGAGGAACAAAAACAAAGGGTTGAAGAACAGGCACAACATGAACTAGAGGCACAAAGGCAGCAGAAAGAGCACAAACCACATGAAATGGACATGCAATGGCAAAAGGAGAAAAAGAAGAAACAACAAGACCCAGAGGCACAAAGGCAGCAGGTAGAAGCAAAAAGACAGGAAGAACTGGAGCTCCAAAGACAACAGCAGGAAGAACAAAAGAGACAATGTGAAGTGCAGTTCCAAAGGCAGCAACAGGAAGAAGCAAAGAGACAACATGAACTAGATCTTCAGAGAAAGAGAGAGGAGGAACAAAAGAGACAACGTGAACTAGAACTACAAAGACAACAAGAGGAAGAACAAAAGAGACAATGTGAACTAGATCTACAGAGACAGCGAGAGGAGGAACAAAAGAGACAACGTGAACTAGAACTACAAAGACAACAAGAGGAAGAACAAAAGAGACAACATGAACTAGATCTACAGAGAAAGAGAGAGGAGGAACAAAAGAGACAACGTGAACTAGAACTACAAAGACAGCGGGAGGAGGAACAAAAGAGACAACGTGAACTAGAACTACAAAGACAACAAGAGGAAGAACAAAAGAGACAACGTGAACTAGAACTACAAAGACAGTGGGAGGAGGAACAAAAGAGACAACGTGAACTAGAACTACAAAGACAGTGGGAGGAGGAACAAAAGAGACAACGTGAACTAGAACTACAAAGACAACGGGAGGAAGAACAAAAGAGACAACGTGAACTAGAACTACAAAGGCAGCGGGAGGAGGAACAAAAGAGGCAATGTGAACTAGAACTACAAAGACAGCGGGAGGAAGAACAAAAGAGACAACATGAACTAGAAATACAAAGACAACGGGAGGAAGAACAAAAGAGACAACGTGAACTAGATCTACAGAGACAGAGAGAGGAAGAACAAAAGAGACAACGTGAACTAGAGCTACAGAGACAGAGGAATGAGGAAGCAAAGAGACAAAGTGAAGTGGAGATCCAAAGACAATGGCAGGAAGAACAGAAGCAATGTGAACAGGAGGCACAAAGGCAACAGGAGGAAAAGAAGAGACAATATGAACAAGAAGAACAAAGGCATAAAGATTGTATGATACAGAAAGAGCAGAAAGTCAAAGATCCAAAAGAAGAAAAGAGACATCAAGAAATAGAACAGAATGACAATTTGATCCAGCAGGGATGGAAAGATAAAAGGGAAGGACCAGAAAAGCAAAAGGCTGAGAGAGAAAAAATAAGCCATCAGTATTTTGAAAAGCAGAAGATGAAAGAGCTTGAAACAGTTCAAACTGAAAAGCTGTCCGAACTGAACCAACAATTACTTCTGGAGCAAAAAAGAGAAATAGGACAGAGAAAGAAAGAACAAGAAAGCAGCAAAAATTTAGATGATAGAAACAAACTGCAAGAGAAGGGAACGGCTATGAAACTGAAGGGACAAGAAGAGCAACAGCAAAATCTGAATGAAAAACAATTTAGTACTAATGAACAAAAGCAGGAAAAATCTGCAAAACTGGTTGGATCAACAGAACATAATAAAACAGCAGAAATAGGGCATGTGTGGGCTGAAAAGGAGACACAGCAGGAGGAATTTATCCAAAGGATAGAGGAGCTACAATTGGAAAGACACAAAATCCTCTATTTAGAAGATCAGCTGTCACTGGAAAAGCCAAAAGAAGAGAAGAAATCCCACCAGTTACACATGAATAAGCATCCAGAAGATAAACCTTTGGAAACTGTTGAAAAAGAGCTCCAACATCAAGACGAACTGGGACAGCAACAGAGAACTCAGCAAGGCAAAGAGCAGAAGGAAGAAGGAAATCTAAGAGTTCATCAAGTGATGAACGTTGAAGTTGAGGAACAGGAAAGAGTTCTTGGTGAAGAATTACGTTGGCAGGAAGTTGATGCCCGGCAAACAATGTCCAGAGGCTTCACCTTTCAAGTGTCTTCTGGAGAAAAAGAAATTATATTTCCCAAAGTGAATTTAAGTCCAGTTACACCTGTGAAAGAGGCTCCACTTCCTTCTGCCGCAAAAGAATTTAAAGACCCCCCTAAGTCTAGTCGAGGTCTTCCAACTTCTTCATGTGTTCCACATACAGCAATCTTGGTAACTGGAGCACAACTCTGTGGCACTGCAGTAAATCTCAACCAGATAAAAGACACGGCCTGCAAATCTTTGCTTGGTTTAACGGAAGAAAAGAAAGCGATGGAGGCGCCTGAGCCCGAAAACCTCCAGAAGGCTGTTGATGGCAGGCCGCACAGCACTAAAGTGAAGCATGTTCAAGATTCCATGGACAACCAAGCCATCCTGGATGAATGGGCTTCAATTCGTTCAAAAATCTTAAAAGGTGCGGAAAATGATAAATTCAGTGAAAAAGACAGTGGAAGTCTTAATAGGCATAGTGATGATTGGACAGCTAAAGATCAAAGTCCTTCCCATGGTAACTTACGAAAGACTTTGTCTGCAAATGCAAAGTTTTCTATAACTCCTGCATGGCAGAAGTTTGCAGAAATGTCCAAAACCAATGCAACTGCAGAGGATAAAACTGTTCCTGAAGCAGAAAGTGCAGCAATGCAGCCAAGTCCGTCCACTCTGCATTCAGACAATGAGGCCATCCAACTAGAGTCCCTGGCTGGGACAAAGAATGTAGGAACGTCACCTGGGAAAATCAGAGGGCGACAGGAAGTAGCAGGGAATACGGAAGGATGTAAGTTTGCCAAAGATCTCCCATCTTTTCTTGTTCCAAGTCTCCCATGTTCTCCAAATAAAGAACTCTCCCCATCCGAAACTCCGTCAGCCATGGAAACCCAACCCAACAACGTTTGCTCAAAAAAATTGGACCGAGCTTCCCCAGGTGGAGAAGAAAATGTCTCCCCGTTTGGAGTGAAGTTAAGGAGGACCAATTACTCTTTGCATTTTCAATACGACCAGCAAGCAGAGCAGAAGAAGAAGAAACGATACAGTGCAGGAGATAGTTTTGATGGCTTGCCAACTCCACTTACCCCAGACAATGAACAAGATGCAAAACCTTTATTTTTAAAAGATGTCAAATCTCTGAGTCAAGACAGGAAAGATGCAAGGCTTAATTCTGATAACACCACATTAAATATTATTAGTCGCAGTTACACCATAGTTGCACCTATATCTTCTCCTACTGGACCTATGTCTGCACCTGGTCAAGAAAAATCTGCTTCTAAATCACCCCTACCACCAAAACCTGCACTGGCTCCGAAGCCCATCAACCAAACACCACCTACATCTCCTCTCACAAAACCCCGTAGATCTCACTTCACTGAGCCCATCGGGAAAAGGGTATCTAAAATGGAACCTGACATCAGCTGGAGAAAAAGTGAAGGTAAAGGGAATCCTCAGCCCTCCCAAACACCCGGTGAAAGCAAGAATGAGGAGGAAGAATCGAGAGAGAAGAAATCGTTTTTTCCATCCATCACCATGCCTTGGAGAGAGAAAGTGGAGAAAAAGCCAGAGCCATTGAAAAAAGGTAAATAAAAGGCAACTCTTAAGCACAACTTCCTCATGAAAAAGCTACCTTTGATTAGGAAGGTTAATAGGGAAGGTGGACAAAGTAACATTAAATTAAAAATTAAGAAGACATTCATCCTCAGTCAATGGATTTGGTGCCAGTCTGCTTTAAGATGCTTCTAGACCGGTAATGACAACCCTTTTTGTTATGGTGTGCTGAAAGCGTGTGCACAATAGCGCGCATGCATGCGCTGGCACCCACAATGCAATGCGCCCCACCTCCCCTTACTTGCACTGCACATGAACATGCATCCCAACGGAGTTTTGGTCCATTTGAGGCCATTTTCACCCTCCTGGGGGCTCAAGGGAAGCCTCTGCAGCCTTGGGAGGCCAAAAAACGGGACCATTTTGGCACTTCCAGTATTTCCGGAAGGCCTGTTTTTTAGCCTCCTAAGGCTGCAGAGTCTTCCCTCGAGCCTCCGGGAGGGCAAAAAAGGTCTCAAACGGGCTGAAAATCAGTTGGGATGTGTGCACATGCGCAGGGTAGGTAAGTTTGGCTGGGGCTCACGTGCCCGCACAAATGGCTCCGCGTGCCACCTGTGGCACGGCATGCCATAGGTTCGCCATCACAGCTCTGTAGACACTCTTCTTTTCCTACATACAAAAACTGAAGTTTGTACAGGTGCCCGAGGTTAGCATATGAACTGGAAGTAGACCTATAGCACTAGCAATAGCACTTAGACTTATATACCGCTTCACAGTGCTTTACAGCCCTCTCTAAGCAGTTTTACAGAGTCAGCCTATTGCCCCCAACGATCTGGGTCTTCATTTTACGCATCTCAGAAGGTTGGAAGGCTGAGTCAACCTTGAGTCGGTCAGAATCGAACTGCCAAACTGCTGGCAGCCACAAGTCTGCAGGAGTAGTTTGCAGTACTGAATTCTAACCACTGTGCTACTATACCTGACTAACTTGCAGTTGACCTGATGACAGCAGTCTTTCCTGAATACTGAAAATACTGTGGTACTCACATCATTTTAAATATAGACTGGGCCCTTTTTTTTTTTTTTTTTTGTAAATTTTATTTGAGTTTTCACAAAGAGAAAAAAAAATATAAATAAAACATCTTTTTTGAAAGTAGCATAATCCTGAGTTACAATTCTTCATACAGACACACATTCAGGTTCATGCTCATTTTTATATTCTATTTCATATTTTATTACTATTTTACATTTTCTGCATAGCTTCTCCCCTCTTTTAATTTTCTCAATTTTATTTTAATTATCTCATCTCAATTCAAATCATTATATTGATATTTTTTGTCTGTCCTGTTTCAATTATCTATTATCTTCTCTCATTAAACAAAATTTCTCCTGTAGTTACCGATTGGACGCCTTTATATCTTTTAAGTTTATCCATTTAACTCTTATTTAGGTTTCAATATATACCCTAAAGTTATAACATTCAATATAATACATAACTTCCATTCGGATTCTGCTTGGTACATTCTTAAAATACACACTATATTCTTAAAAAAAAGAAAAAAATTATAAATGTATGTAATTAAAACAACACATTCCATTCCAATTCAATTCTATCATTAATATTAATATTCATTAAAGTCTTAACTTCTTTAACATTACTTTTCAATTAAATATCATACTTCTATGGGAACAATTATAAGCTTTCCATAATTAATTCCCCCCTCTTCACTTATATTTTATAAAACATTAAAATGTAATTAAAATGTTCCCGTTCCTTCCTAATTCAATTTTCTCATTTAATTTATTTCACTTATTTTATTAACAAACATTTCACTAAATTATACTAACTATTTTATCCCTCATTTTAATCATACATTGTTTCCAATTTTCTAAAGCTATTTCTATTACTAATATAACAATACAATCTTATGTACCTTTACAGAGTCCCTTTTTCAGTTAGATTTTTACCCATTATCTCTAAATAGGTCCTGTTTCTCTATATCTTGCTCCAGTCCTTTGTAACTTCTTTTCCTTTCCTTCTTCCCTCTCTTCTTCTCTCTCCCCTTTTTACCCCCTTGTCTCTCTACCTCTATTTCTCTCTTCTGTATTCCCCCTTTCTGTTGCTTTCCAGTATTAAACTTATTTTTTGAATTATTTTTCTTTTCTTTGGTTGTTTTTTTTAAGTCTTAAATTCTCCATTTTCTTTCCCCCCTTTCCTTTTTCTTCCCCACATAAAATTACTTGTTCATTAAAGATGGCTTCTTCTTTGTCCCAGTCTTCTTGTTTTGCAGATGTTTCTTGTTGTTTCTCATAGTTCCAAATCTCCATTTCTAAGAATTGAAAAACGAAGCCAAAAGAACCCTTCCCTTCTTGTGCATCTTCTTTGTACTTTTTAAGCTCCATTTTCAATTCATCCAGAAGTGGTGCCATTGTATAAATTTTTAAACAACCACCCGATTAATTTTAGTCATTCAAATGTAATAACCAAGAATCCAAAGATCACCAAATAATCCAAATACACGCAAGCTGTTTCTTTTTGCTCTTTTTTTTTCACTTTCTCTTCCTGGGGTTACTGTTTAGTTACAAAGTTTCAGTTAAAATGTATCTTTTAGAAGTCTTATTGAAGTTTTAGTGTAGATTCTTTTTAATTCCAGGCAGTCTCCTCCCTCTTCCAGATCCTGCCCTTATTCTTTTTCTTTCCCTTCCTGCTTATGAAAAAAAAAAATTTTTAGTGTCTAGAAATTTTTATTATCCCTTTGACATTTTTTTTTTATTTTCAGCTTAATTGCCTATTGATGTCAAAGTGGATTTTTTGGATTTCTTATTTAAGTCTCTTAGTTGTCAGTATAGGGAAGGAGAGAGAAGGAAAAAAAATGAAACCTTTCCCTTTTCACTTTCCTTTGCTGCTTCCGACTTTTTTGGGAGCAATGTTATTTTTTTGTAAGTTTAAATTCCAGGGTACCTTAGTTGTTGCTTTTAACCCAGTCAGCCAAAACTTTCACTTCTTATCTTCCTCCTACACATTCTTTTCCGGTCGAGTTCTTCTTTGTGGTGGCCATTTCTGACCACCGCTGCAACCACCTTCGGGAAAGGGAGTAATGGCTAGCTGAGGAGGAGAGATGCGGCTCTCCTTGACCCTGCTGGTGGTCTCCCCCCTCTTCACCACCTCTACAGGGTGGCTTAGCCCCGAAACCAGCTGGCTCGGGGCACTCCAGGGGCAAGGCCAGACCGAAACCGCGCACGATCACGGATTTCTGTCTGTCGCCGAAGAGACTTCAAACCGGAAGCCCCGAGGTGCCCTTTTCAACCAAAATGGAACAATTCGCTGTGGCCAACTCGCTGCAACCATCTTGCCATGGCCATCTCACGGCAGCCATCTTGCTGCAGCCAACTCACTGTGTCCATCTTGCCATGGCCATCTCACAGCAGCCATCTTGCTGCAGCCAACTCACTGCAGGACAACTAGCAATGGCCAACTTGCTGAGGGACAGTTTTACATGGGACCACTCAACATGATAAATATTATCTGCCACTGTTTCATTGTCATTATTTCCATTGACAAAATTGGAATAATGTAGAAGAAACAGTGGTGGATAATATTTATTGAGTTATTTTGTGGATCCCATGGCAAGTTGTCCCCTGGTGAGTTGTCCTAAATCCCTTTTCAGTAGGTAGGTGTCAAAAAATGTTTACAGGTAGGCAGTTTGATACCACTGTGATGTCTGTCAATCAACTCTTAGAGATCAGGAGAAATCACAAACCAAAATATGGATTAAACATGAATAAAATTGGATGCCTCTGAAAAGTGGAGGATACATAAAGTCAGGGGTCGGATTCTACCAGTTTGCACCTATTCGCTAGAACTGTTTGTTAATGTTCTAAGCAGTTCAGAGACCCGGTTGTTAGAAGAAATTACTGGCCTAATCCTGCAAGGAAGGCAGGAAGGAAACATTCTGGTGTTGCTTACAGAAACTGCCTCTTTGTTAACCCTTATTACGTTCTTGGCAGGACTAGACTTCCTATCTCAGAAACCTCTCTGGAGTTTTCTTTCCCTCTTTTGCTGGTACTTTGTTTGTGTGGAATGACCATTCAAAGTTACAATGGCACTGAAATAAGGGACTTATGAGCATTATTCACGCTTACAACTGTTGCAGCATCCCCACAGTCATGAGAGGTCAGGCGAGGAGATGCGTGCCTCGATGTGAGTGATATTGAGTTGGCCACGCCCAGCCAATAACATGACCACCAAGCCACGTCCACCAACTTAGCCATGCCCACAGAACAGGTTGTTAAAAAATTTAAATCCCATCCCTGCACAAAGTCCACCTGTACCCATCTGTGATGCCAAAGAGTTATATTTAGTCTTGAAAAAAAAATACCTAAGAAAAGTGGCAGATACTTAAAATAAGCCATGATTTTTTCGGAAGAATCAAGTTATTTTTATATGGTACATATATGCAGAGCTGTTGCATGGGGCAAATCTTTCCTCTTAACTGATCTGCCTTTATCCCTTTCTCTATATACAACAGCTTGTTTCTCTGAGAAAAGTCCTTGCTAGCAGAACTGTTCTGATACTACACATTGTATTGCTTCTTCCTGCAACATAGTGTAAGACTTTTCTGCAGATATTCTGCAATTAGATGTCTATATTCCAAGTTCTGTGTGCCACGTACAAGCTTAAAAATTTGCTCAGATAACCCAAAATAAATTAAACACTCAAATTAAACACTCACACTTTCTAGAAATAGATAGAAGTGTTGGAATTCACAGATGCTTACAGTTAAAACCCATTCTGACATTTTTAGGGAAGCCAAAGTTGGACTTGAGGGTGGGGGGCAAAGCTTGTTAATAAAGCTTTAAGAAAGTTGGCAACACTGACATATTTTCTAGATGTTTTCCAGAGGTGTATTAAGTTCCCACTGTGAGATTGTGGCTAAGAAAAACCACCAGATTCAAAGTTGATCCAAGGAAAAAGGCTTTATTGGAATAAAGCATCTGCAGATGGGTTCTCCCCTTCTGGCAGTTGAGGAGAGAACGAAAAGCAAAGCTTAAAGGCTCTACTCTTATACTCAAAACTATCCCCCCTCCCCATTATGCAAATGGCTTGGTTTACAATCTACCTTCTAGAACACAGGTTACAATTCATTACCTTATATGTGCATAGCACGCAGTGAACACCTCCCTAACACGAGGGCATACATCGTCATATCATGCGCGAAGTGCATGATAGTTCAATAGTTCAATTGGTACCACCACCCCCCGCTTCAGAAACGTTCCAAGGGGGTTCAATAGTTCCCAGCACTTCAAAGGCATTCCAAGATTGGTCGACATTTTAATTGGCGCCTTTTAACTGGTGCCTGGTACTTTCCTTACTTCAAAGGAAAACCTCCCTTTTTCATCTTGAGTTTTGAGTCACAAAATAGATACACTCCTCACAATCCTCCCTGTTCTTGTTTCATTTTTGACTCAAACTCAGTTAACAACAAATCTGCTGTCTTCCATCCTTCTTCAGGAGATTCCTCTAGGTGTCCCAATGGGTCATATTGTTGTCTTAACACCATCATTTATACTGTGTCAATTCGATCTTTCACAAACTTCATTAATTTATTTAAGATACATGGACCAAAGGTGAGGATCAATACTAACAAAATTAAAGGTCCTATTAAGGTGGAGATTAGGGTGGTTATCCAAGGTGATGTATTGAAAAGAGATTCAAACCACCCTTGATGGTCATCCCTTTCTCTTTTCCTTTGATTCAACCCTTCCCTCAGTTTTTTCATGGAGTCCTGCACTATCCTGGAATGATCTGCATAAAAACAACATTCTTCTCTTAACGCCACACATACCCCTCCTTCTTGAAGGAATAACAGATCCAGTCCCCTTCTATTCTGTAGGACTACTTCTGATAAAGAGGTTAGGGATTTTTGTAAATGTGAGATAGATGTTTCTATTCGTTCTAAGTCTTCATCGATAGCTTGTCTTAAATAATTATATTGGCTGTGTTAAGTTGTTATAGAGGCTATTCCAGTCCCAGCCCCTGCTGCTCCCAACCCAACCAGCAAAGCTATGGTAAGAGTGGAGATTGGTTCCCTCTTAACTCTTAAACTTCCCCCTTTTCATACAGTTGAAATCTCTTTCTCCGAATGAAAGTAAATTCTGGGTAATATTTGGACCAAAATACAAAACCCCGCTTGGTTTATTATTTCTCCATATGAATGTGTCATCGGTGGTGGACAAGAGGACCCTTCCCAAATCAAATTGCAGTTCTGGAAACCAAGTATTGGGAGGCCTCCTCTCACTAGTCCAATTGACTATGTCTGAATGGGAATCGAGTATAACCCAAGAAACATTCTGGGATTGGTGTAAATTCTTGCTTCCCCAGGAAGTTCCTAGTCCTAGAATAAAGACAATTAGCTCAGTCCAGAGTTCAGACTTCCTCATCTTTTCAAAGTGAGCTTTAGCGGCTGACCATCCACTGGAACTGCCCTCCAAGGTTTTTCAGGTTCCGGTGCCCTTTTGACTCTGCTGTAATGCATCCAGCCTCCTTCTCGAGTGCGAACTGCAGATTCAGTTGTCAACAGCACCTGGTACGGGCCTTCCCAGTTAGGCTGCAGCTTCTCACTCTTCCAAGTCTTTATCAGGATCCAGTCTCCAACTTCATGAGGATGTTGGCTGCCAGCTAAAGGTGGTCATTGCGCCAACAATCCCTGTTTTGTGTAAAGAAAACAAGGACCTGGACAGTGTCTGCAAATATTTTCTCAAGAACAAATCTTTGAATTCAGGAATTGGATTCCCTATTTTTGCCAAGTAAGGTCGCCCCATTAGCATCTCGAATGGAGAGACCCCAGTGTCCTTCCTTGGGCATGTTCTGATTCTGAGTAGTGCCAAGAATAAGTTCACAAGCAAGTATTTCCAACAGATGTTCTGGGTTAGCGTCCACATCTTTGGACTCAAAAGTGTGGCTTCACAGCTGTCACCAGTGCTTCTGTCCCCCAATGCCCTCCCTCATGTACCTTTTCCAGAATTCCTCTCATTGTATTCACAGGAACCACCTTCACCCCCTCCAAGGTTCTCCATCCATCCTCAGTTAATGTACACCCTTCTTTTCCCAAATCATCTTTCTCTTTTCCCTCAGGTTTCCATTCCTCATCCTCTTCCACTTCTAGCAAGGGAATTGATACCATCACCAGCTCTATCTCCCTTGCAGCTTCTTTTGCCCATTTGTCTGCCCATCTGTTCCCAACTACCTCTGGGGTGCTTCCTTTCTGATGAGCATTCACATGTACTATTGCCACTTGGTTTGGTAGTTGCAGGGCCTCCAAGGCCTGCTCCACAAGCTGTAATTGTTCAACTTGTTTTCCATCAGCCTTGATAAATCCCCTCTCCTGCCAGATCTTACCAAAGGTATGGACCACACCCCATGCATATTTGGAATCAGTCCAGATTGTCATATCAATTCCTTCAGTCAACTCCAAGGCCCTCTTCAAAGCAAACAACTCCCTGACTTCCTTTTCCCTTCCTCAACCCTGCTTGATCCATCCACAAACCATCTTTCCACTTCCTTCAGAGGAGTCTCTTCCAGATCCTCCCTCACCTTTGTCATCAAATCTACTTGCAATAAACAATCATGGTCCTCAGCCTCCCACTCCTGTCTTCTCCCTTCTAGGAATTCTGCTGGATTCAAATTCCTATCTGTCCCAATCACTACATCTGGGCTGGTTCTCAAAATGGTCTCATATTTGAGAATCCGCCCTTCTGTCATCCAAGTTGTTGCCAACTGACTTAGCACAGAAGTAACCTGGTGGGGTGAATGCACAACAAGCCCCCCCCAAAGGTTAACTTCCTGCTTTCTACCACCAACATAGCTGTAGCAGCCACAGCCTGCACACACACCGGCCATCCTCTCACCACCGGCTCCAGAGCTTTGCTCAGAAAAGTGATGGGCTGGTATTGCCCCCCCCCCTCTTCTGCGCCAACACTCCGAGTGCCATTCCCTGAGCTGCTGACGCATACAGATGAAATGGGAGCTTCAAATTGGGCAAAGCCAAAACCAGTGCAGATGACAGTGCCTTCTTCAAAACTTCCCATCTCTCATCATCTCCCTCTAACCATTCTATACTCTCTCCTTTTCCTATCAGCTTCCTGTGCAAGAATCGAGCTAACACAGTGTATTGATCCACCCAAGCTCTGCAATACCCCAACAATCCAAGCGCTTTCCTGACTTCTGTCTTATTTCTGGGGGGAGCCCGGCTCATGATCCCTTTCACCCTTTCAGGATCCAAGGACCTCACCCCCTGCTGAATATAATGCCCTAAATATTTCACCTTCTTTTCCACAAACTGGATCTTTTCCCTTGAAACTGTCAATCCTTGCTCCTTCAGCCAATTTAGCAAAGCCACAGAGGATGCCCTAACCTCTCTTCTTTTTCCCCAGTCAACAACAGATCATCCACATATTGAATCAACATCTCAAGAGCCACTAACTTTTCAAAGCCTGTCCAAACAACAAAGGAAACTGCTGTTTTCTTCTACTCTCAGGATCATTCCATTCAAATGCAAACAGGTCTCTACTTCCCTCCTCAAGGGGGCATGCCCAGAAGGCATCCTTCAGATCAACCCCGCTCTCCCCCTTCTACTCATTGAATATTGTGGGGTCCAAAGCTTTGTCACCCCAGGCTGCACTTGAATCTTAATCGGCTGAATGTTCATTCGCCCTGCCTTCTCTCCTCCTGCCCAGACCTCATCTGAAATTGCTTTCTCATCTTCCATAGTTATCTTACACATCCTTACTCCCTTCCCGATATCCCATAGCTGGATACCAAACATGGGCAACAAATCTCTTCCCAATGGATTTACTCCAGAATCAGGAATATACAATACTTCCGCTTCTGTCACCACTTCATTCATCTCCAGTCTGATTTGTTCAAACACACTCACGTCCTGTGATTTTCCACTCACCCCAACCACCTTAATCACTTTCTTGGATCTATGTGCACCTTCTATCGGATCACACACAGAAGTCCAGCTTGCGCCAGTATCTATCAGGAACAACTGTTCCTGACGGTTAGGACCCACTATAATGTTTACCAATGGCTCCCCGCAGGTCCTCTTAAAGGAGCCGGAACAACCCTAATCATCATACAATGCATAGCTCCTTTCCTCCCAGTTGGTAGGACACTCACGTGCAAAGTGACCTTCCTTCCTGTCAAGTTTTGAGCATGGGCGAGAAAGAATGGAGACAAGTTTCTGAACGGTGAACTTCAGCTCTTTATTTACATTATACTTGCTCAATCGGTAGGGTGAATGCCCTGGCTATCAATCAGGTACCCTAAAAACTCAACACTGTCAGTGCATAATTTACATTTATTTCTCTTAACCTTTAGACCGGCTTCTTGGAATTTTCTTAGGACTAATTTTAATCGGTCCTGTAAGATTTTTTTTGTTGGGGCTGCAATTAATACATCGTTAAAATAAGGGACCACGCCCTTAATTCCCTGTAATAGCCTTTCCATAAGGCTCTGAAATATCCCTGGGGTGACACTAACTCCGAATTGCAACCGGGTACATTTAAAGGCACCCCGGTGTGTTACAATAGTTTGGGCCTGTGACGTTTTTTCATCTACTGGCAATTGTTGATATGCCTGAGCTAAATCCAATTTAGCGAAAACTTTCCCGCCCCCCAGGGAATGGAGGAGGTGCTGCACCACCGGAACTGGATACGCGTTTTGCGGGAGGGCGTGGTTCAAGGTGGCCCGGTAGTCCCCACAAATTCAAATTGACCCATCTGGCTTAATGGGTGTTACAATAGGGGTTTCCCAAGGGGAGTGATCGATGGGCTCTAACACCCCCTGAGCTATCAGTTTGTCGAGTTGCTCGTCTATTTTAGCCTTTAAGGCAAACAGGACTCGACGGGGCTTCAAGCGAATGGGAGCTACCTTGGGATCTAAGCTAAATGAGATCGGGGTCCCCTTGTACTCGCCTAAACTGTCCGCGAAGACATCCCTGAACTCAGAGATAAGGTCTTCCTCCCAGTCACAGCCACCAACTCGGTTTATGCCAGCCACTTCAATGCCGAGTGGCGCGAACCATTGGAGGCCCAGCAAGCTAGGCCTATCGCTATCAATGACTGTCAACGGTAAGTACTCTGTGTGCTTCTTGAAGGAGACTCGGACTTGGTAGGACCCGATGACAGGGATTCGATTCCCCTGGTAGTCCTTGAGGATGAGGTGTTGGAACCAGAGGTCTTGGCGTTGAATTGTGGGGATGAGTTGCTTGAGTGTTCTCCACGACACCATCGAGAGAGATGATCCCGAATTGACCTCCATGTGGCAAGGCTGATTTTCGATGGCTACTGTTACTCGGATTTTCTTAGTGTCCAGGGTTGAGGCATGATAGTGATAGTATGGTGAGCCTCTTCTCTCTGCAACGGCTGATTTCTGTAGGATTGGTTTGCTGGCGCTCGCCTTACAGGACGGTTTCCTGTCGATTGGCGATAGTTGGTGCCTTTTGAGGCCTGGCTGGGTCCTGGCAAGCTGCGGCAGACCCGTCTGATGTGGCCTCGTCTCCCGCACTCATGGCAGAGTGCGTCGCGGAACTTGCATTCAGACCTGGCATGGTTGGCTCCACATCCAGTGCAAGGGCGTACAGGCTTCGGGTAGTGGTCTCGATTGGGCCGCAGTCAATGGACCCCTTCTTCGTCACTTTCTGACGATGAAGAGAGGTCCTCATGGTGTGTCATCGCGAGCTGTCCCTCTGCACTAGGTGAGATTTCGCTGGCCGGTGGTGGTACCGGAGCACGGTTTTGGCATAGTTGTGCAGACGGCTTCTTGGTTGCCTCTGCCGTGGTAGCATCGGCAATGGCGTTGGCAAGGCTGATGTTGCCTTTTGCCATCAGCTTGCTTTGGACGCCCGGAGCATCGAGTCCAAGGACTATGCGATCTCTTAATGCTTCTTCGAGGTTGGTGAATCCACAGAGGCCTCCCAAGTTACGGAGGTCTGCTATGAAGTCGGCCACGCTTTCTCCTTTTCGCTGGTTTCTTTGATAAAACTCATGGCGTCTCACGAGTGTAGGCATGGTAGGAGCGTAGTGGGCTCGCAGGATAGGTTCGAGGTCGTCCCAATCCATGGCCTTCACTTCTCGGGGTTTGGCTAGTGCTTTAGCCATCTTAAATACAGTTGGACCGCAATGCGTTAGGAATACCGCCCGTTTCTTTCCTGGTGTGGCGTCCTTCAAATTGTTCGTCTCAAGAAACATTTGGAAGCGATCCATATAGGACTCCCAGTCCTCTTGTCGGATCGAACGGAGCGGGTGGTACGAGGCCGCCGGACATGGTTCCGTTGTTGGCGCCATCTTTCACGTGCTCGGTATTGCTTCTGGGTTCCGTTGGTTCAGTTGTCTCCAGATCCCATCCTCGTCACCAGTGTCAAGTTTTGAGCATGGGCGAGAAAGAATGGAGACAAGTTTCTGAATGGTGAACTTCAGCTCTTTATTTACATTATACTTGCTCAATTGAACAGTAGTAGAACCTGCCTTATATAGGCAAACCTTGTAACGATTACCCAATAACGAGCTAGGAACGTTAGCTCTTGAACCAATAAGACATTTCTGTTAAGGGCCAATTGGATTCCCCAGAACGGGCCAATCCGGTCCGGCTGCTTAACAGCCAATGAGAAGTGCAGGGCCAGAACCCTGCACTTGACTCCAAGCTCTTACTTTATTTAGTTATAGTACATACACAACACTTCCCGCACCTGAAACAACTCCTATCCATTCCAGGTTGTCTCATTCCCATGCCCCCTCCTCTGAAACCTCTTCCTCTACCCCAAAAACTTCCCTGATTGTATCCCCCAAAATTCTCACTCCTTTCTCCAATTGGACCCTTCCCAAAATTCCCACCTTTCTTCACCTCATTCTTCGCTGCAGCTTGTATAGCTGCAACCATCATTTGTGACTTCTGTTTGGTTTTTACAGTGTCTCTGTTCACAAAAGCTTGTTGGGCTGCTTTCAGGAGATCAACAATTCCCACAGCTCAGCAGGTTTTATGGGGACAGCCACAAAGACTGTCACTGGGTTGCCTGCAGTATTGATCCCATTGGGCATTTCCCTAAGAGGAAATGCATCCACTTCAGGTTTTCCTCTGAATGGAAAATCCTGAACACTTCTCTTTAATCCTTCCACTTCTTTTCTCAGCCGTGGATAAAAGGGTGGCTGAGGAGGGGGTTGTGCCACCGGCAATGGCGGTGGTGCCATAGGAACATTGGCGGGCGCATTATTCAAATTAGGATTTGTGGGCAGTGCACTCTGCAGCCAATCGTCCATCTCACTCTCATTGTCTTTTTGTTGTGACATGTATTGACCCTCAATTGGAGGGATGGGACCTTCAAATTTCACATGAAACCATACTTCTATGTATGCAATTTGAGTGGTCATTTTGTGTTGGAGAATATAGTCTCTCAATTTGGTCATCCAATAGGTACTGGTTTCCCCCTCAGGACTCCAGTGATATGGGAATTTAGGATCAATCAAAGAGTATTTTGGCCATCGGTCTCAACAAAGATAAATCATGTTTTTCTTTTCGAGATGTCTGGTGAATTCCTTTAAATTCGGGGAGAACCACTGCTGGAGTAGCTGTCCCAAAGGCGAATCTACCGGAATTGATTTTCTGCCATTGTCAGATTTTCCCTGTCCCAGACAGGCTTCCTCCAGGCTCCCAGAGCCTCACTCTGCCCCTTTCCCATCTTCTACTCTTTCAGACTCCAGAGCCTTGACTCACTAGTCCAGTCCTCCAGCAGACGCTGGATTCCCCCAGGGAGTTTAAGGACCTCTTTCTTTTGGACTGCAAATGAAAGGAAACAAAGTTTACCTGATCTGATCACTCCTGGACTCTCCGAAGTCAAAGGATATGTGGGCGTCCCCAACTCAGATCGATCTCACACTCTCTCAGCCGGCACTTCATCTCTTGTTCTTTTTCCAAGGATTGTCTGGATTTCCCAGTCACCTCGGGAGTCTGACCAAATTCGGGGAGAGGTGCCTCTCAATGGGAGGTTGTGGCCACTCTCTTACCTGGTCCCCGCTTTCCAGTCGGCCGCCGTCGAGGATCCCGGACGAGCCCCCAAATTGTGAGATTGTGGCTAAGAAAAACCACCAGGATTCAAAGTTGATCCAAGGAAAAAGGCTTTATTGGAATAAAGCATCTGCAGATGGGTTCTCTCCTTTTTGGCAGTTGAGGAGAGAACGAAAAGCAAAGCTTAAAGGTTCTACTCTTATACCCAAAACTATCCATCCTCCCCATTATGCAAATGGCTTGGTTTACAATCTACCTTCTAGAACACAGGTTACAATTCATTACCTTATATGTGCATAGCATGCAGCGAACACCTCCCTAACACGAGGGCATTCATTGTCATATCATGCGCGAAGTGTATGATAGTTCAGCAGTTCAATTGGTACCCCCCCCCCCCGCTTCAGAAACATTTCAAGAGGTTTCAATAGTTCCCAGCACTTCAAAGGCATTCCAAGATTGGTCGACATTTTAATTGGCGCCTTTTAACTGGTGCCTGGTACTTTCCTTACTTCAAAGGAAAACCTCCCTTTTTCATCTTGAGTTTTGAGTCACAAATTAGATACACTCCTCACACCACCAAAAATATGGGATTTTGAAGTGCTCTTATTGGTGCCTCCACCTAACAAATATTTTCAGTTGAGGAAGAAACACTGTGCTGTAAGAAATGATCTCTTTTCTGCATTTTTAAAGAAAAAAAATTGCATAATTTCATGGCCTAGAGCAGTGGTGGCTAACCTTTTGGGGCTCCTGTGGCAAAAATTGTGTGTGCTCTGGCGCTCACATGCCACCACCCAGAAGGCAATGCACATCCCCCCCCCAAGCCACCTGCGCATGTGTGTGCAATCCGCCCGCCACCCCTTCCCTGCACTGTGCCTCACAGCTGATTTTCACTTCCGATAATGACGAAATGGGCCTATTTGGCCTGCAGAGGCTTTTTTCAAGCCTTGGAAGGCGGAAATAGGCCTCAAACCAGCTGAAAATCAGCTGTGAGGCACGTGCATGCACTGTGAGGTAAGTTTGCCTGCAGCTTGTGTGCCGGCACAAATGGCTGTACGTGCCACCTGTGGCACGTGTGTTATAGGTTCGCCATCACGGGCTTAGAGAAAGATAATGAATTTTAGAACTTAGCAGGAAAGGAAATGTTTCATGAAAGGCACAGGGCATATTGTGGGAGCAAATGTTTCTAGCAGATTTGTTTTATAGTTTGAGAACAATATGCTAGAAGGATATAAGCCTATACAGACTTTGAAAACAGACCATTTTAAAGTTGTCTAAACCACAGGCCAATTTTTTTTAAAAAACCTGAGAAATGGGCACACTTTTAAAAATATTAAAACCTATCGATCGCACAGAGGCAGAATGAAATAAACTAGACACATATAGAACATCCAAGGGGAGACGACCATCAAAAATGTCTGAAAATATATAGGTGCAGTGGCTTCTTTGAGGTGAATTTGTAACAGCAGTTGATCTGGGAGAAGTTTCAAGCAAGAGATTGCACACCACAGATATAAGGTCTCTTGGATGTCTTCCTCTGGACCTCTCCTATTTCTATCAGCACCTGTTCTGTTCTAGGCTTCTCCAACAGCACAAAGCTGAGTCCTTGTCCCGATAAACCCCTTTTATTTGATTTACAATGAATTTCTTCTCCAACAAAGTCCCGGCCAACAGTTTTTCAAGATAGTTCCCAATTACAGACCTTTATCAGGCTTGGAGAGGAGCCAGGGTGATATTTATTTATTTGATTTGTCTCCTGCAAACATCACTCCCCTTTCAGTTCTCTTTATTCCCTCTGGGAGGGGCCATTCACCATCCGCCTGAGCCTTTACTCCTGAGTCGACCCTTGTTCCTTAACTAATCCCTACTTCTGGCAACTCTACGCATGCACACACTGGGAACAGGCTCCAGCTGTTCTTCTGCCTCACTGATCTCTGACTCTGTCTCTGCCTCCGACGCAGAGCCCTCATCAGAGTCTTCCCCAGATTCCAGGACTGGCCCATGTTCCTCCCCAACCTCCTCACTGTCTGAATCTGCTGCCAGTTCCGCTGGACCCTGCCAGGCCACGACAGCACCAACATCGTAACCATGGACTATTCTTGTGCTCTGTTCCTTTATTCCAGAAAGGCCAGTTCTTCAGAGCAGGCATTCCATCGACGGTTCAAAAGTGATGGAGAAAGGGGAAACGGTGCAGCCTCTGTGGATCACTTTGGCATTGCAAAAACAGAAGGGCTTTCGGGAGCAGCAAGCAACCCGCGAGGAAAGGAGGCAAGCCAGAGAAGCCAAGCAGGCTGAGAAATTGGCTAAAGAAAATGTAAGCCTCTCAACACAGAAAAAAAAAGGGGGGGTGGAAGAGTATATTGTTTGGGGCCACCTGGTATCTTCTTCTAGAAGGGCCAATGAATCTGGTCAGGAGAAATAGAAGCACTGTTAATTTTTTATTATGACAAAAGAGGTGTACCACTAAGGCCCTTTTAGGACTTGTGAACTTCAATTCCAAGAATACCAGAGCCAGGTGTTTTGAATTGAATTGAAGTCCACAGGTCATAAAAGAGCCATAATTCCCCACCTCCTGTAATAAATGACTAAACTCAAGTAAAGCTCTGAGTCTAGAAACAGGAAAAGCTAACAATCCTACTTGGGAAAGAAGATGGCTTAGACCAGGGGTGTCAAACTCAAGGCCTGTGGCTCGCATCCGGCCCGCAGGGTGCTTAGATCTGGCCTGCAGGACCGGCCTGGAAATAGAAAAGGACCGGCCAATGGTATGTGATGACCTGGGGCGTGGCACAAAGGCAACAAAGTCAGATAAGCAATAAGAGTCCCTTTGTTATCTCCAGCTTTGCCCCCAGTGTCCAGGTTACTTTGTGGCTGAAGAAAAACTCTCCCAGGAACAGCCTTTGACTGCAGAAAATTAAATCCAAAACATGGTCAACTAAAACTGTAACTTAAAGTCCAAACAAGCTAAACTGAAGTAATCAGTTTGGCAGGGCAGGAGCAAGAATTTCAGACTTGAAGGCACGGCAAAACTCATACAGTTGGGAAGATGCCAGATAAGCAAAGACAATACAGGATAAAGTCAAGTTTGCTCCCAGCAGCCTGCCACGTGTAGCCTGCCTTTCTTATCAACTGTTTTTCCATCTGGCTAATGAAGAGAATCAGGGCCCTTTCCTTCCCCGTAAGCCATGCAACACACATTGCTCTCTTCATTCCTCCCTGCGTGCCCTATGGATGAAGAGGGGGTGGGCCTGGTTCTTGGTTCTTCCTCTGAACTGCCTCTCCCTTGTTCTACCTCTTCCCTGCTCTGCCCAGCCTGACTTTGCCCACACTCCCACTCCCTGCCAGCTGTCCCGCTTTCTCCTCAGATTCAGACTCTGACAGGGGTATAACACAGTGCCTCTGCTAGCGAAAATGGGGCACGGGGAGGGGGCATCCGCGGTCCCCTGCACCGCATTTTGGCCATCAGGGTGCTGCTGGAGGCATCCATTCTGCTTGTTGTCCATCCTGTCTCCCCTGTCCCCTCGCCCTGGCTGGCCCACAGAGGATAGCTACAGTGCTGATCTGGCCCTCCAGGAAATCCAGTTTGACACCCCTGGCTTAGATAGATGGAGGCAACCCTCTTCATCTCACATTTACCTCTTTAAAATGGTTGCCACCTGCTGCCAAACCTTCTAGGCTCACTGCAGCTTATAGTACAAATGGAAAGAGCTTCCACAATCTAACAAAAAAAAAAAAGCAAAGGAACAACATAACAAAAATAAAAACAAATTCCTTGTAATACTAAAGATAGAAAATCAAAGTCAAAACCATTGTACTGTACTTCAAAGCCTGCTCAGCTGGGAAGCCAAGGAAACAGCCTTGGGTGAGATATTCTGCAACGGAAACAAAACGTTCAGAAGCAGGCCTTGAACTCCTGGGGAAAGGAGGAGGAAGATACTCCGACTGGCTCCCTTTGATTGTCTGGGGAGAGAGAGAGAAGGTCGGGGGGAACCAAGATTCTGTTATTGTCTATTTTCTGATCTGGACAACCTCATGGAGCTGACAATTGATGCAGAATCTGCCAGATATTTTAGATGCAATTTACTTCTAGCGATTAATGTCAGTCAGCAAGCAAATTGCAAATGGGACCAAATGCAGTTTATCTGTGGCCTTCAAAGGGTATCATTATTATTAATAATTTATTCCATTGATTATGACCATTCTCTCCAGACATTGGCTTTATGAAATGAATATATTGATAAAGATGTTCCATAGGAAGAACAAGATGCCCATACACACACATCGCACATAAACATTCTCGGTATTTTAAATGGGTGCCACTTGAGCTATAGCACCTGGAAGGCAGCAGGTATTTACAAATGCTTTCTAACTAGTCCTTATATATAACAACAACTGAATGAAAAACTGCTGGTGACCTTCCACCGCTGCACCATAGAGAATATCTTAACTTACTGCACCTCTATATGGTTTGCCAATTACACAGTGGCAGATAGGAAAGCACTCCAGAGGGTTAATGTTATTGCCCAGAGGATCATGGGTTGCCTTCTCCCCTCTTTGGAAGAGCTTTATAGCTCCCGCTGCCTTAAGAAAGTTCAAAACATTCTCAAAGATCCATCTCATCCTGGGAACCCTTTTTTTGAACTATTACCCTCTGGCACACAGTACAGAATAATAAAAACAAGGACAAAGAGGCTGAAAAACAGCTTTTATACCAGGGCAGTAGCTCTTTTGAATTCTACTATAGATAGTGCAGTGTTGGTGCGGTGTCAGGGGTTTTCAGTTCAATGTGTGGAGGGTGAAGGATGTGTGTGTGTTTATTTTCATGGTCATGATGTGCACTGAAGATGGTGTTTGATTTCGTTGTACGAAGTGGAATGACAAGAAAGTAAACGAAACGAAACTTTGTCCATACTTCGTACTCTTGAAGTCAACATATATGAGTGTACACTATAAACATGTTAATATTTAGCATATTTTTATCCTGTTGTTTTTTTTTTATATTAGGCCAGCATAAACAACCAGGCAGATAATAAAAGCAATAATGTGAGCAGGTCAAATGTACTGCAAAAATCCACTGGTCCAGAAGAGGAGAAAAAAACGGAGACGGCTATGTCAAGATTTGAACGTAGAGAACAGCTCAAAAAATCGAATACCCTGCCTTCATCCGTCACAGGTATGATTTACATTTTGGGTCGCAATTGTGATTACAATTTTATTTTTTTATTATTTTATCAAGTTTTTATTTTATTCTACATATACACATCAGTACATAAACAGTGTGGCACCAAACATCATGCATTTTGGTGCAAACAAAAATAACAACATTCATCATATTTCTTACCTTCATCAAACTTATATAATTCTAATGTTAATATGTTCTGTCCCAAGCCCTTTTCCAACAAATCAAACACAATCCAAAAGGAACAGAAAACTTGTAATGCTTTTACAAAATAATTAGCTGTGATAAGCACAAGCCCTGCCAAACTGTGCAAGGCTTGCCAAAAGATAAGAGACAAGAAATAATTTGCAAAATAAGAAACTTCAAATACAAGCTCAGGATACTGGAATGTCCACGAGGCTGGAGTTTCAAAATGTCTTTGCCTTCTGCAAAGTACATTCCTTTCACAGCTGGCTTTTATCTTCTTGAAGGAGGGGCCATTACCTTGCAGTCTTACTCTGGAGTCGCCCGTGTTGTTGTAATTGCTCTTTCCTGCAAGCAGTCCTGAGCGCATGCGCACTTGGCACAGGCTCCTCGGGAACCTCCTCATTGCTACTGCCAGCCCCCACAATCTCTGAAGGCAGCAGTCCACTGCCTAATGGTCCTGGCCCCTCATCTGAGTCCTTGCTCTCCTCAGCTGTCCGCACCTGCTGCCAGCTAACCACAACACACTGATCCAAAGGTGATTTCTTTCATGTTCTTGTTTTGCTTGAAGACATTTCACTTCTTGTTCAAGAACATCCTCAGTTCTGACTGAATGGGGGAGAAGGGAAGGATTCATGTTTTTTGTAGTCCTCTGGTCATTAGCACTCTCTCTGAGAGTCGTCGAAGCTCCGTGGAGGTTTGTCTAAATGCCCTCAGAGTCACCTGAACCCTGAAAGCAATATTTTTTTTCTGGAAACCCATTCATACTCCTGCACTATTCGAAGTTTTCATTCCAAAATGCATCGCTAAATTTAGGGGTGGGCTGCTGGCGGTTCGCAAGGGGAGCCCCTAGCTAAGATTCTGTGCAGTTTGGAGAACCCCCAAATCCCACTCGGGGCTGGCCCCGCCCTCCCCAAGCCCCTCCTCTCCCCAGAGTTCCCACGTGGCTCATTTTGGACATGAGGTAAGTGCAGAGCGCACATGGAGGCTTGGGGAGGGCAAAAAACGGGCCTCCCGGAAGTTCGGGAAGGCTGGAAATGGACCCGTTTCCAGCTTCCAGAGAGCCTTCAGAGCCCGGGGAGGCCATTTCCCCCCTCCCAGAGGTTCGACGAAAGCCTCAGGAGCCCGGGGGGGGGCATTTTTGCAGGAGTGCAGGAGGCTGACTAGGCCACGCCCAGCATGGCCACGCCCACCCAGCAACCAGGCAGGGAACCCCTGGCTAAATGTCTATGGAGATTTTCAATCACCCAGGTCAGATTGGAAGCCAATTCCAAGTCCAAACATGCTTTTCTCAATTGATAAGGATAGCCTGGATAGATGCTTAAGATGGTGAAGCAATGATAAGCTATGATAGTAAGCAATTGATATGGCAATATAATAAATAGGTTGTCCCATGAAACTTATTGAAGCCATGGTCTCTAGATTATTCCCTTTCCTAATTATGGCTTCTTTTACATAGTTATTAAATGCTGCCATTCAGGCTTAAAAGCTGATTCATTGATTAAAAAAAAAACCCCAGCAGTAGCTTTGGATGATAAAGGCAAAAAGGAGTGAACTAATTTTTATTTCATGGAAAGGCAGCACACAAAGGGAGGTGTCCACAAAATTGTATGCACGTCATGTAATTTATTGTTGCTCTGTTAGTAACATAAAATAACATTAAATGATGGAGCTCATTCACCTGAAAGAGCCATAATCCTCTGAATAAATTATTGTTGCGGAGGATATAAATTAAGCACCATAATCTATCCTTAGTCTATAAACTTCTCTTTCGAAAGGCAATCTTCTAAATATCAAATTCAAAAATACTTTGGATTGCATCCAGAGAAAGGCAGTAGCTGACCAGTAGTTAAGATCCTCTACATACAATTTGGTACTACACCTGAAATAGTCTCCCTGATTTTATTTACTTCTCTCCAAATCAGATGAATTGTAGGTTGTCCTCAATTTATGACCACAACTCAGCCCAAAATTTCTGTTGCTAAGTGAAATAGATGTTAAGCAAGTTTTGAGACACTGGAGTTGGTAAGTTAGTAACATGGTCTGTTAAATGAATCTGGCTTCCCCATTTACTTTGTGTGTCGAAAAGGTCACAAAAAATGATCACATGACCCCAGGACACTGCAACCGTCATAAATATGAGTCAGTTGCCAAGCATCTGAATTTTGATCACGTGCCCATGGTTGCTAAGTGTGAAAAATGGTTATAAGTCACTTTTTTTTTTCCGGTGCTGTTGTAACTTCGAATGGTCATGAAACGAATTCCCCGGGAAAGGAAAGAGGATTCTGTGCAATCATGAATCAATCTGCGCCTGCAACCTCTGATTTTGACAAGAATTCAGGGTGATACCAGAGGTGGATATTCAACAGGTTCTGACCAGTTCTGGAGAACCAGTAGTGGAAATTTTGAGTAGTTTAGAGAACCGGCAAATCCCACCTCTAACTGGCCCCGCCCCCATCTATTCTCCGCCTCCCAAGTCCCAGCTGATTGGCTGGGTCTTCTTTGGCTGACCTGCACAGGAGAACGGAGCTGGAAAGCAGGTCAGTGGTGTGGGGAGGGAATGGGGATTTTGCAGTATCCTTCCCCTGCCACACCCACCAAACCAGTAGTTAAAAAAAATTGGAATCCAACCACTGGGTGATGCCTCTTTAATCAGTGAATAGATTTAGTGCCTGTTGCCATGAAAGTGGGAAGAATCTTGAATGCAATTTTTCCGAGGCTCCTGTGGGTAGAGAAAACATGAGTCTAGTCTCAATCCTATTCTTCACTCATCTCCACCATCGTGGCCACAAATACAAAACGGGGATAATGTCATGATGTTACTGCATTCATTTTAATCCTTTTTCTAATCTGGATTTATCCGACTATCTCTATGGATGCTATGAAATTCACTCATTGGAACACAGCATTGCATTCTTCCTCTTCCTCCCCACTTCCTTGAACGCTAACTTCATTTTAAATGAATGGAGAAGAAATGAAAGGCAACCTCTTGATGGAAAATTGACTGCTGTTTTGCCCACGCAGTAAAAGCCAGCAAATTCTTTAAAAAAAAATCATCTATTTGCTTCTTTCTTTTCTATTAATCCTTGGTGAAATTATACAGGAACGAGCTAATTTTGAGCTTTGTGTTATCACATGCCAAAAAAGGACACATCAGAAACAAATATTGATTTCTATGCAGGTGAGTATTTTTAATAGGTGTTCTGGTTGCCAGTTGCTTTAAGAAGCAGTCTTGTGCCATATCCCAAAACCAAGAATGTGTTATAGATAGGCAGACCTTGCAGCTTGGAAAATCTGCCCATCTCTGACTCATTTTTGGTTTTGGGGGTATTTGCTGGCTTTCCAACAAACTTTATTTTTCTTTCTTTGCCAATAATATGTGGCCTTTAAGAAGTAAGGTCCATGTTTAGGCTGTTTTTTTTTTTTTTTAATCCAGCAAAAATACCACTTAATTTAAAGTTGCTTCTGCCTTTCAAGGTTCTAATAATCTCTTATCAGCGTGGGAAGGAGAGCTGCGCTTCAGATAATTTTTATTATTCTGCAGAGCACCTGTGCTTCTGTCTACTGGGTGATGCAAAACAACTCCCAAAGGCAGATTTTTATGATCCTTGTTCTCGGCTTCTTTGCTTCCCCCTAACGAAATGCCCTGGGCTCTGCTCCAGGGAAGACAGGCGGTAACCTAACAGATTTCTGCAACGGTGCAGTTAACAGTTTTCCCTTTTCCTCGTTCTCTCTCTCACAGTGGAGATCACCAATTCCCTTTCGTCATCGCCTTTGGCTAAAGAAGTCACCAAGAGATTCTCTACGCCGGATGCTAACCCCGTCTCAACCGAACCTGCTTGGCTGGCCTTAGCCAAGAGAAAAGCAAAAGCTTGGAGCGACTGTCCTCAGATCATCAAGTAAATAGATCTAGCTTTGGTATTTTACTCTGGTTGGAGAGCCCTTTCCTTTTTTAAAAAAATCATATTCTCACATTGGCAAATGCTCCTGAATAACATTTTAAGGGTGAACTCTGACCAACAAGAGAGATTGAACTGTTGATCAATGTTCTAGCAGATATTTTGAGTTTCAGGCCATTTTAAGAATCACTGCTTCAGTGTTGTTGAATGTCAGCTTCCCGTATAAACCTATTATTTTCCTTGGGACTTTTTTTTACAAATGCCACTCAGGTACAGGAATAAGAAAGATCTGCTTCTGCCACAGTTATGAGGTAACTTTGAATGATTTGCTTCTGATCTGGCAAGGATGACTCCAGAAAATAATGAAATAGAATTTGGGAATAATGAAAGCACCATTTTTTTTTTTATTGTAAAGAGATTTTCCTGAGGTTTTTAGTTTTGAACATTAGTCACACTTCTCAAATGAATTTAATGATTCACTAATTAACACACTCAAGTTACACCGAAGATTTCCTTCTTGTATTTATTTCTCTAAATGATTCTCTAAGTCATCAACAGCCTGCATGCAAATTGCATTATTATATTTTCATTTCCCTCATACCCTGAAATATATTCATGCAACAATTATATTTTTACTTATTTACTTATATATCTCTGCATAAACTCAAGATGTCTCTCCTCTATTTTATCCTCACACCCCTGTACAATAAAGAACATACTGAATAAGTAGCTCAATTGTATTTGGAGAGAACTGTATCATGATTTTCAGTCTTGTTATAAAAGGTAGACTAGAAAACAGAAAAACAAAACAAAACATACCCCAGCACTAACAACAAAAAAGAGAAAAATTGGTGTACAAAGAGAAAAAATATAGTTTAAAAAAAAAGGATTTTCCAGTCTCAAATCTATTGCTCCTGTTGTGCAAGGAATAATTTTATGCAATATCTTTAAATGACCGAAAGCAAAATTATCCCCAGATATACCTGCAATGTGTGGTTAAAAAATATGTCCAGGTTGCAGCTACAATTGTTACTCATAAACAATGAATGGAGCTTCAGTGATACCATCTTGGCTTTTTCACCATATTAGTCATATTATCTAAAGGAAGCTAATCCAACCATCTTCAGTTTATCTTTTAGATGTGTTGAATTTCAACATCTGGAGAGCAGCAGCCAATAGAGTGGAAAATCTAGCCCCTTTACCCTTCATGTATGTTGGGGATCTTCATTCTGTTCACCAAACTTCATTAGCAGTTTCTTCTTCCACATCTGTGCCATGCTACTGCATGCATATTACCTTTGCAAACTATGAGCAGAGTGTTTCTGTTAATGATACTAGGTGAAAGTGTAGCTATTGTGTTAATAGATATTACTTTTTGTCCTGGAATTAGATCTGATTCAAGATGATGGAATTGGTTTTACGAGGGAAACTGAATTGGGAATTCCAGCCAGCAGGACAGCAACAAAGACAGCAACAACTTTCCTAAATCTTTGCTATTTTATAGATTTGCAGCTGAGCTACGAAAGCCTTTGATTTGAAAAGCTAATCGTAAGGAAAATGTGATCTATTTACCCCTGAGTATTGCTGCCCTTTTAAAATTGGTATTCCTAAATTATCAGTCAGTTATATTTTCCAGTTAGACATGTAAATATGCAAAAATAATGTTGTGTTGTACTAAACATCAGATTGCTGGATATAAAAAATGGTTGAAACAAAATTTGAATGCAGAATTTCTATTTCTCTTCATTGTAACATCAGTTTAGAATGAAATCACCTTTAAGACAGAGAAGTTAATTCCATTCTCATTCGAAAATCCCACCTCAAAAACAACGAAAACCAACCCCCACACACACTATGCACCCGGAATCAGGAAAAACCCTAATTCAAGGAGCAGTGCAAAAATTGCAATTTTGGTCCAAGACAACCAAACCGATGCAGTTACGGAATAAGCATAAGAGTGCCAGAGAAAATGTTTGTTGTGTTTAGGGAGAAGCACAAAGATGCTAAGTTTGATAGCTGAGCAACTGTCCCAAGTTAATTCTTGTAGCCATTGTCACTTTGGTCTTTTAAGTGAATTCAGGACATAAACCTCCTTCAAGGCTCAATCTTAAATGAGATCAGGAATGCCTATTAGAAATACAGCTGAAAGGATGACGTTAGGATGTCCTAGTGACTCAGTAGATAAGAGCCAAGGTAGGGGTTTGAAGAGTGAAAAATGACTTTTTGCCACTCTCATAAAGAGTGAAGTGTTCATCATTTAAATTAATTTTTATTCACCCTTATAGCAACTAAACAATCTTCTTCAGTTCAAGAACAGTTTGCATTTCTTCTGGATTTCAGACTTCTTCTGGTGGGCGAATTCTGGCTCACCCACAATTTACTGATTTCATTATCATAGATAATGTAATCTTCGACAAAGTGATCCCAAGAACAGCTTCTACTGAATGTGTTACAAATAACATATAGGAGAAACAGATGCAAATTTGGTAAAGTTCTGTTGTGACTAAGGTTAACCCAATTCCCTACCCCGAAGGTGGCCTACATTTACAAGCGTTTTAATGTGCATAGAGGGGTGTCAACATGCTGTTGCAAAAAAAAAATCATCATCATCATAATTGTGTACAACTCTCAAGTTTCCTCCAACTCAATTACACTTCTAGATTGGGAAAATAGACTTGGAGAAAAAGAGGAACGGGAAGGGGGGGAAAATTGGTGAGGTGGACAGAGCCAAGCGCAACAAAACAAGATAATTTTGCAGGGAAGTGGGTATCGTTTTGCATGAAAAATATGGGGAAACAAAACTCCCCAAATAAACTCTAGAGATGGTTAATGCAGAGCTTATAGTCTTGTAAATAGTTCTATAGCAGTCTTTTCAAGCATGAGGATTCACAGTGAATGAAAACTATATACAGTCCAGGGAAGTCAGGCAAGAGTCAAGGGGCCATAGGAACTTTTGCTGCTCTGTTCTCCCAATTTTACTCTGGTCTTTCAGGACCAGCCACCATCCCACCATATTCATTATCAACATTTATAGCCCTTAATTATCCTTCAGCGTTCAAAGATTCCTGGACAGCGATGGAGCAATTCTTTCCGTAACATTCTCTACCTAACAGGTATGGTGAGACAACAGGTGAATTGCATTCTCTGCGGCTCCACACGTACAGACACATTCCTGCAGGCTGAAAGTTGGCCCACCATGCAACGGAGTTTTGTATTAATGGTCTCGATTTCTGTGTCAGTAATTGGATCAAAGCTGGGCTACACGAAATATTTTGTTTGTAAACGTTTCTAGAAGCCTGTTTTAAAATAACATTGTCATTTCATATTGTCAACTTGAACTTTTGCACTAAATACCAATGAAGTGTTACTTTGCTTAAGCCTTTCTTAATAAACAAATAAACCTGGAGTAACTTCCAACACTTTAAAACTGATCAAACCTCTTTGCACAACTGTGGTCTCAATTTTATTTTTTATTTTTTTGTAACATACACTTTGGTCCTTACCCAGAGACAGTTAAATCATATCCAAGCCTTGTTGGCATTAATGGAGCTTATATCAGCTGCGACTGAATTATCCTATCCACTAACAGGTATTGGGTCATAACTTTTTCTAGATAAAGGCAAACTATGACTTGAGGTTATGAATGATTAGCCTCAATTGTTCATACAGTGGTGTATAAAATTACAAACATGTGTAATTGTGGATTTTGTTTTGTGTACTTTTTTTAATTTTTCAAATGTTTTAAAGTGCAATTGTTTCTTAAACTAACATCATTTTAATTCCAATTAAACTATAATAAGATGAACGTTTGGTAGGTTTATTTATTCAGAATCTTTTGTTAAATGTGTCTGGTTATCTTAAAACAAGAGCCTGAATTAATATATGAAGAGAACTGTTTTTAGAATATTATACAACCAGGGCGAAATTAACAATGACTAAGAGTTATTATGTTAGTAGAATTTCTATTTTCAGCTTTTGATCATCACGATCTTAATGTAAATGGTCCATCACTGAAAGCTTGTTCTATATAAATAAAAATAGCTGTGTTTCTATAGAAAATACTTTTTATTTACTTACTGATTCATTTAAAAAAAATCATAAAGGTGGGAAAGACTTAAGTAAACTTTTAAGAAAGCCATTGATAATTAGTGATTAGAGAAAACACATTTATTGCAACTATATGTGGCATTATTAAGCACCCTTTAAAAGGTAGTCCTCGACTTACAATTAGTTGATTGATCATTCAAAGTTGAAATGGCATGAAAAAAAGTGATTTATAACCGTTTTTACAATTATGACCATTGCAGCATCCCCAATGGTCATGTGATCAAAATTCAGATCCTTGGCAACTGACTCGTATTTATGACGGCTGCTGGCTTTTGCAACCTGCAAAGTCAATGGGGAAACCAGATTCACTTAACAACCATGTTACTAACTTAACAACCTCAGGGATTTTCTTTAATAAGTGTGGCAAGAAAGGTAGTAAAATGGGACAAAATTCACTTTAAAAATGTTCCGCTTCTGACAGAAATGTTGGGCTCAGTTGTGGTCGTAAGTCGAGGGCTACCTATACCCATGATGGCGAACCTATGGCACGTGTGCCACAGGCAAATTTACCTCACTGCGCATGCGCGCGCTTCATAGCTGATTTTTCTGCTGGTTTGAAGGCCTTTTTCAGCCTCCCAGAGACTTGGAAAAAGGCTCTGCAGGCTTTGCAATCTGAATAGGCCCACTTCCTGTTGTAATACCGGAAGTGACAAAAAGGGCCTATTATTTGGCCTGAAAGGCCTTGCAGAGGCTTTTTCCAAGCCTCTGGGAGGCCGAAAAAGGCCTCAAACCAGCCGAAAAATCAGCTGTGAGGGGCAGTGCAGATAAGGGGTGGCGGGGGTGGGTGGGATTGTGAGTGTGTACGCAGGGAGCGTGGGGGGGCACGCATTGCCTCCCCCCCTTTCTGTTGGCAACGATTACAACGGGCATAGAAATGTTTTATGAGCTGACATTTAATGTTAAATTTGTAAATAAATAAATATCCATCAGTCTGGTTTCCAGAAAAATCATATTCCATTTTGGATCTAATACTCAATACAGAGTGCTAACTTCCAGATTTATAGACGGCCTTAACTCGGTATTTTAAAATGCTTTAAATCAAGTGTAAAATTAAGTTTTCTTCCCCTACATATTGGAGCAGAAAGTTCACACTAAGGCAAACATGTGGCTCTCAAGTAGAAAATGAAAAACTCTAAAAAAAAAAAAAAAAGGTTATCGTGACAGAATTTTATTAGCTTTAGATAAACACAGATCTAAACAATAAAAGTAATTGTTTCTACATCCGACAACAATTGTCGATCCCCAGGCTACAGGAGAAGAGAAAACCGCTCCTGGAAGGTCTCTGCTACCTTCTGCCAGCCCAGTCTTAGCATTCAGGATCCATAGTCTGCCGTCTGTGGACGTCGCCACCAGAAATGTTTTACTCTCCAACTGAGGACTACGGAAAACAAATGGAGTTGCATAAACTCTTGATGTAGTTTCAAACTTCCACAATACATTTCCTTCCCTGTTACAGCAATAAATAAAGCAGTCATGGGACCCAAAGAATACATCTCTGGAAAAAGGTGAAATGCAGGGTGATGAAAAGATTGGCCCACTGCTGGAAAAGGCCCAAACCTGTAGGACAATAATAAAAAAAATAGACAGGTTATTGAAATTTCAGTTAGTGGGATAGAATCATTGTATTAATTGTTTATGGTGCATATACAAGCATTCGACTTTACGGCTTAGATATTTACAAAATATGTAAGAAAAGGGCTAATTCTCCCAATCAATTATATATCTCAATATATAATATACTCGGGCAAATGCATTGCATTTTTGTATATTTTTTACTTATCGAGAGGGCCTGCCGAACATACAATATAGCAAGTTGTTTCAGTTAAGAATCAGAAATGATCCTGTTGGGCATACCAAACAAACTAAGAACATTTTAAAAGGATATATTTCAATGAGCCACAACAAGTAATTTAGCAGAAGGAGAATTTTACCATTGTTCCCTGAAGAAAATACCAAGGTTATACCAGAAATGAAGACAGCTTTGTGAGATGATTTTTGACAATCAATTCTCCAGGATAGTTTTGCTCAATGCCTATTTCTCCAACAGCATTTTATACAACATCAATCGTTGCATTGTAGGACAATCTACCACTGAACTAAAGTCAAAGGAAGGACCCTGAATTTAATCCTAACATCAAAGCCAATTGCAACACTTTGCTAAGTGAGACATTCTCAGGAACCCAAGCCTAGCGATCACGGTTGATTTTCAAAAGAAAATTCCAACAAAATCAAGATGGTCAAATCTTTCCAGAATGACTATTTTAAAAAAATCACACTAAAAAGAAGCTTAGATAGAATGACTGCATATCACAAAATAAGCAGGTAGCAACAAGTTGGGTGCTCTGATGAATTAGTAACAAGTTAAAAAAAATTAAAGCCGGACTCTAGAAATAAATGAATGTTTCTTACGTCCTTCATTACAGCAGGCAATGGATGGGGTCTGCTAAGCAGCTGTAAAGAATAGTGTGCTGGTTGAGAAATGATTTAGAGTTATAAACGATCTGGGCTGCAACCATATTTGCAAATAATATGAACTTATTGAAGAAGATGTGGGAAGTTGTGGGAGCTTCATCACTTGAGACTTTCAAGAAGAGATTGGACTGCCCTTTGTCAGAAATGGTGTAGGGTCTCCCGCTTGGTCGGAGGGTTGGACTAGATGACCTACAAGGTCCCTTCCAACTCTGTTAATCTGTATCTGTATCTAAGATTAAAAAAATAGATAGTCTTGGAAGAGCTACAGATTTCTTCAGAGCAGAGACTGAGATGACCATCCCTGACCTATTCAATTAAGGACTGGGCCAACTTGGGGCATTTAAGTAATTGTTGGAAGTGATGCAGAAAAAAGTAACCCAAAATATAATGAAGTTTCTTCATGGAATAGTTTTCTTTCAAGGACACCAAGAAATGTTCCGGTATTTGAGCTTTTTTAAAACAGAAAGCAACCCAGATAACTAACTCACAAGAGATGCATCGGAGGCCAGATTCTCAGCTTGGAAAACAGCTCAACCATCTTTCTGTTCATTCAAAGGCAGATTGAAATTTGTTCCTGATTCTCCACCCTCCCAATGTCTAGCACAGGAAATGCAGAAATGTGGTTGGGTTTTGTGACATTAAAAAAAAAAAAAACAGAATGGTCCAACATTTCCAGGAAAGTTATGTCATTATAAAAGGACACCCAATTCCACAGAATTCAGCACAAGGGTGTTCAAATTACGGTACACTCCTTTACAAACTGGGTTATTACAGAATTTCACTAGAATGGAAGAAATGTAACTTTACCCAATATAGGGATTTAAAGGGTTTCTTGAAATCATAGGAAAGGCTTCCTCCGTCCAGATTTTGGTACATTCCCAGGGATCTTTTCCCAGTAACATTCTACACTCAATCGGTGTGGTGTTACTATTTATTGTACCACCACCAGCCATTCTCTATCAGTAGAGCCCAAACGGGACCGAGATACAGATAAGAGAGTTACCTACAAAGTTATAAAGAGGCAAAATGTTTAAACCCAAAGGAAGATGACAGACACACACAAGAATGCATTTTTTGGCATTATTTACATGGTTGGAAAAAACCAACAACCCAGAAGCAAACGATAATGAACGATCGGCAGGAAGAACAAATGAGCGAGAAAGAAGAATTTTCAGAGAGCAGTTCAAAAAGGTCAAATCGAAAGAAGAAGACGCTGTGAAAAGAAATGAAGAGAAGAAGAAGAAAGGAAGGAAAATGGAAGGAGCTAAATGAAGTATAATCAAGAGAGACCAAGAATGAGACAAGCACTAATCAGTTGGTTCTTTGCTTCAGATTGCTACCACAATAGAAAAAGGAAACTCAACAGGAGAGTGTGACAGCAGCAACAATGACTAGGTGTCAATTCCTCATCATCTCAGTCTACCCAGTCACAACATTCAGTATTGTTTGATGAAGACGCCATCAACAATGGATCCAATTTTCCTTTCTCCCACCAGGAGTTTCTACATCAATTGTCAACAGATGAGAAAAATAACCCAGAAAAGCAACCATTTTGCTTGCATTGATAATGTCTTGTGCTTTTCGGTATTCTGGAACCACAAATCAAAAGCAGGAATCTCACTCTATTCTTTTCTCAAGTGAGTTTCAAACCCATCCTAAATTGCCCCACTCTGTGATTAGAACAAAGAAGAGGTGGATATTTAAGCAGGTTCTGACCAGTTCTGGAGAACCGGTAGCGGAAATTTTGAACAGTTCGGAGAAGCGGCAAATACCACCTCTTGACTGGCCCTGCTCCCATCTCTTCTCTGCCTCCCAAGTCCCAGCTGATCGGCTGGGTCTCCTTTTGTTGCCCTGCACAGGAGGATGGAGATGGAAAGCAGGTTAGTGGGATGGGGAGGGAATGGGGATTTTGTAGTATCTTTCCCCGCCACGCCCACAGAACTGGTAGTAAAAAATTTTGAATCCCACCACTGGTACAAAGTCTGTGTTGTATGAGAGCCCAGTTCTTGTTACTAGCCTGGGAGTCTTATATATTGTGATGTAATGTTGCATTTGAGAAGTCCGGTTTGGGACAATGCTGTGGCTTCTCGTCCTATTTTGGGGCTCCTCACAGGCATTTAATGGAAACTGTTGTTAGGAAGCAATGTTTTTTTTTTTAAAAAAGCTTCTATGGGCAACATAAAAACCAAATCTAAAGTTAATAGTAAAAAACAAACAAACCCAGACTGAACTTTTTCGAGGTTTCAACTGTTCAATAATACAATAAATTTTAACCTTTTCTCCAAAGTGACTCAAGCAGTATAAATTTCCATCCACGCAGCCGACATACACGTAATCTTTGTCGCAATGGGGTGATGAGAAGATAGGTTTCCCACAGACGGTTTTCCAAACAGTTTTCCCCATAACCTGCAAAAAGCAAATAATTAACACAAGCTGCCCTAAGATATTCCAAATGTTAAACTAATGGGAAATTAAGACACTCAAACAAAGACTGGAAACGAACAAGCTAACTAAAAAGCAACAGTGGAAATAATTTTCCTACAAGTTCAGAATCTCAGAAGCACCTCGATGTCAACCTTACAAGGCAGATAATGATAGAAAACTATGCATATTGGACAGGACTACTTTTATGGTAAAAGCTACAGTTACACAATCTTGCAAATCTGAATGTGCTTTCCTTTCCCTTACATCATCTTTGTATGAGCAAGGGAAGAGTCTGTTTTCTCAAATTACTTTGCTCGTCTGGGCTCAAACCCTGTTTATCTAACCATTGCCTTGGTAACAATTCTTTTTCTTGTCCTCCAAGGTCATTCTCTGTGCCTTCTAGACATAGGAAGAGGCAGTTTGTTATAACTAGCTAACTTAATCAGATAACAAAGGAGCAACTACCATTTCTGCTTTCCTATATTTCATATACATTTGAAAGAAAAAGCACCTATTGTTGAAATAAGACGTGAAATCATACTAAATAATGAAGATTGCTTCTTCACTACTGCAGTAATACCTGTGCGAAATCATTCACTAATTTTTACTTGTGTTCATCTCTGTATATACTATACCATTTTACATAGTTGGTTACAATTCCATAAGGATTACATTACAAGGAGCTGATAAATGAAATAATTAAGCTTCTCATCCCTTAGCATGTGCCATTTCTATAATTACTTGGAATTAATAATGCAGTTTGAAAACCTTGCATCGGAAAAGAGCAGCAACTGCAATGTCATTATCAAAAGTCGTCTTCTTTGTAGCCCCTTTATTCAGAGTTTTTAAAGCCTTTAGTGAATCCTTCTAGAACTTCATGCATGCAAAACTAGGAAGTTACATACAGGATTAACAGCGAGTAGCAGTCCTCCCAGCGTACCAACGTACAGGTGATGTGGCCACAGGTGTAGATGGGGAGAAGAAAATATACCGCCAGATTCACTGTGCAACTTCCAAACACATTCCTTCTTCTGTCAAGAGTAACAAAATTTACATTTCACAATGTGACACACCTTAATTTAAGGTTAACATAGAGGTCTTACTGTAGAGCAGGGGTGGGGAACAATGGCCCTTTTTATGACTTGTGGACTTCAACTCCCAGGGTGTGGCTTGGTGGGCGTGGCAGGGGAAAGATACTTCTTGTAGTTAGCTGGCAGCAGGTGCCGACAGCTGAGGACAGCAAGGACTCAGATGAGAGGCCAGGACCATTAAGGAGTGGAATGCTGCCTTCAGAGATTGTGGGGGCTGGCAGCAGCGATGAGGAGGTTCCCGAGGAGCCTGTGCGCAGGGCTGCTCGTGGGAAAGAGCAGCTATAACAGCACAGGCGACTCAGGAGTAAAGCTGCAAGGTAATGGCCCCTCCCTCAAGAGATAAAAACCAGCTATGAATTGGACATTCTTTGCAGGAAGCAAAGACGTTTTGAAACTCAGCCTCATGGACACTGTCGTATCTTAATTGGTATTTGAAGACTCTTGTGTTGAAAAATATTTCTAGGTAACCTTATGTGTTATTTTTGGCAGCCTTGAACAGTTTTGGCGAGGCTTGTTTTATCAAAGTTATTTAGTTTGCAGCAGCCTTTTAACTGGGGATTTGTAAGAATCATTAAAAGGTTTCTGTTCCCTTTGGTTCGTGTTGGTTTTATTAGACAAGCGTTTGGGTCAGAACAATACTGTAAAATCTCCAGTCAGAGGCGATATTTGTCAGTTCTCTGAACTACTCAAAATTTCCGCTACCGGTTCTCCAGAACTGGTCAGAAACTGCTGAATGCCACCTCTGAGCTCCATTTGCAAATGGCAGGCACGTACATATGCCGCTTGGACAAATGGAGCTGTGCATATGCACACCTGCCACTTGTGTGGCCCAGTTCCAAAAGGGCTATGGTCCAGTACTGGGCCACCACCGGGAGCTGTGGACCCCTGCCTTAACCAAACTGGATGAAACTAGCTCTCGACACTCACATTTACTTACATATATATCCAAAGCATATATATGCTGGTCATGAGATCCAATAAAGACTAATCCTGTGGAAGGATCCAGAGCTGGAGAACTTTTCACAGCATCTTCTGTGGGAAATGCCCAGTGGACTTCCCCATTACTGTTCTGGAGAACATATACCGATCCATTATAACAACCTGCATAAAATCACAGCCACAGAAAACAGAGTGTTTTTGGAAAAGCGTGCCCATCGGAGATATGAAAAATATTATCCAGTTCAAAACGAACAGGTTTGATTACAAGAAGTATCTGTAGGCCTCGTGGTGCAAATTGGCAAGATGGGCATAGACCAAAGGACCAGAGTTTGGATTGCAACAATATGCCCACCATCTTACCAATAGCTGGCCTTTTTCTGAAGCTCCCTGGTATTGATGCTTTTCTGACTCTGCAGGAGTTGGTCCAATCTCAAAATATTTTTCACACAACTGTATACACTTGCTTCATTTGCAGCAGACAAAATGACTCATCGTAGCCACTAAACTAGTTTTCAAACCTTCAAACAATTAAGGCGAGTTCATAAAATCACCACTGTTGAATCTACAATACTGTTCATTAACAAATGAAGGCGAATATACGTGTCCCAGGATAATGTTGCAGGATCCAATCTGGGTCGGTCACCCGGCAGTGGTGGGATTCAAAATTTTTCACTACCAGTTCTGTGGGTGTAACTTAGTGGGCGTGGCAGGGGAAGGATACTGCAAAATCCCATTCCCTCCCCACCCCACTAATCTGCTTTCCAGCTGTCAACTCAAAACTATTTCTCTAGTCTTTTAGAGTTGCCAGCCGAAAGGGAGTGGGGGGAAGTAGTGCATTCCTTAAATGCTTCATAAGATAATTTCTAGGCAAGTGAAGCTTCTGGCGCACAAGATTATTACTGGAGAGCATGACTGATGACTCTTGGCTATGGATGTGTCCCATTGGAGAATATACATCCATGGGGTGGGGGAAGACCAGGGTCAAAGGTGAAATGAATGATGTGTCTTAAGAGTCGGCTACACCCAGGTAGCACTGGCATGTTCACTCCTAATAAATCTTCTTTAAACTCTGAGATGCAGCTAGAGACTCACGACTTAAATGGGAGTGGATGCCCGACAACAACTCCATTCTCCTGTGCAGGGCAACAAAAGAAGACCCAGTCGATCAGCTGGGACTCGGGAGACAGAGAATAGAGAGGGGAGAGGTCAGTCAGAGGTGGGATTTGCCAGTTCTCCGAACTACTACCAGTTCTCCAGAATTGGTCAGAACTGCTGAATACCACCTCTGGGTCACCAGTCTTCTGGGCTTTCAAATTCACGCTGGAGCCCATCTTCCTAAAGGCTTGGAAACAACCGCCAACAACTTAATAGCCAGCCATCAAACTACTACTAAACTACTACCCAAACTACTACTAAAAAGCCACACACAACAGGCACCATATAAATACCACACATAGAATAGCCCAAAGCACACACTCTGCTGAGGATGGGTCCGGAAGCTCGGAAGACTAAACCTCTGGTTCTGGTGACCGACCCAGATTAGATCCTGCAACACTGCTCATGGCGTTTTATGTTACAAAATATGTTACTGTTTGTTAGTATTTTCCACTGATACTTATTACCAAGGATGCGGCCTACTTACCAACAACAATGAAGTTTCCACACTTAGATACACAGGCAGAGGATTCAATGCGGCCTGCAAGCCTGCTACTCCATTTCACTTTGCCAGAATGTAAGCCAATTGCTTGGATCACGTGAGAATGACATCCGATATAAACGAGAGCGGATGATTTATCAGGGACTGGGATTACAAGAAGCGGAGAGGCATCAACACATTTGCCGAGATCCGAGGTCCATCTTACTCTCAGCGTCAGCTTTTGGGTAATTTCACCAAGACTTGCTTCATCCCCATTTTCTTCAGCAAAATCATCTTCTGTTATATTCACATTTGTGACGCTATTTGGCAACACTTCCTTCTTTTCTGCCTGTTCTGCTTCAATTTGGTTTTTCACAGGTTCATTGATGGACACCAAGTGGTTTCCTCGACTTATGGCAATAAAACCTGTGGTGGCCACGTCAGTTTTCAGGGAATTTTCAGGGGTAAGCTCCACACGCTTATCGTTCGGTTCTTCACCGAGAGGGTGACTCAGTTTTCTTTTTACAGCACTGCAACCGCTTACAGTTGGGTTGTCCCTTGGAAAAGCTGATTTTAGGACATGCTTGTAGATCTCACTAATGGAATGATTGAAAATCATTTCTACTAAGTCAGGAATAGGCCTACCTACCATACGTTCAATTTCATCCCGAAGCTGTAGTAATTTTAAAGAATCCCCGCCACTAGGCAAGAATTGAGACTCTTCCAAAATACAACTGGAGCCACCTGGAAGATTAAGAATAGACTGGGGGCAGAGGGAGAGAAAGAGAAAGGAAGAAGCAAAGTTTTATCGTGTATACATTAACTCACATCAGAAGTACATACCTAGTAGCAAAGCAAGTAAGTAATCTACAAAGCGGTAAGGATCAAACAGACTCAAAGAGAAATGAAGAGAAGCTGTAGACTTCAGCTCTTTGAAGCTAGGTAAAAACATTATTTTTTAATTTTTTAAAGCAGATAAAAACTTCTGGGAAAAAGGAAGCAACACTATTAAAATGAAATGATGAATAAAGTCACTATCCGAGCAAAGTTGTAACTGATTCATATGCTTAATTGCCATGGACATTTCTGGATACAGCACCTGATCAAATTTTATGCATTACAGGTTGAACATCTTAGTAGCATAAAAGGAATAGGAACTTCTATATAGGATTGTAAAGGTAAAAGTTCCCCTCGCACACACGTGCTAGTCATTTCTGGCTCTAGGGGGCGGTGCTCATCTCTGTTACAAAGCCAAAGAGCCTGCGCTGTCCGAAGACGTCTCCATGGTCATGTGGCCGGCATGACTAAACGCCAAAGGCGCAGGGAACGCTGTTACCTTCCCCCCAAAGTGGTCCCTATTTTTCTACTTGGATTTTTACATGCTTTCAAACTGCTAGGTTGGCAGAAGCTGGGACAAGTAACGGGAGCTCACTCCATTACGTGACGCTAGGGATTCAAACCACCGAACTACTGATTTTTCTGATCGACAAGCTCAGTAGCCACTTTATAATTTTACAGTAGATAGGGAAACGACATGCAAGCACCATAGAGGGATGCAACTTAGTCGAATACCTATATTGTCACTTGCATATGGATTTTAGCTCATAAAAATTAGAAACTCAATGTTTAACTTAATCCAGTTCTGGTGCTTGCTTATTAGACAGGGCAGTTAATCTTCAACATGTCGTCTCACTTATAATAAATCAGAAACAGGCGCAGTGAATAAAAAAGAAAATTGGAATATCTGATCTTCAATCTATGCAGAAATGCTGGATCTGTTTGATTATTTTGGTCATGCTTTTATTAAAAAAACAAGTCGTGTTTCAACTTGTCCCAGAGAGGCAAACATTGGTGGCTCATTGGGCACAGCACTATCCATTACAATTGCCTACCATTATCTGAGTTCTGAGTTTTTAAGAAAATATAATGATTTCTCTAAAGCTATTGCATAGATTCCAAGTCAATGAAAGACCCAAGAATATTCATTCCTGCTTTTTCTCTCCCTTGTTCAAATGACTGAATTAAGGATACTGAAGAGAATTCTTAGGATATTGGAATAATGCAATTTAATGGATTACCTGCCAGAGACTTTGCAAGCCTTCCCATAATTCTTGTTCGCTTAGCTTGCTGTCACTTTTTGGAGAATTCAGGTGGCTGTTGTAAATCTGGTTGAGCTTGGACACATCAATTTTGCCTTTGCACAAAGCAAAAAATATAACAAGTTTTTATTATAACAAAGCAAAGTATTCCTATATCTTTATTTAACTTAACACTGCACTGCATGTATGTTTGAGTCCACAAATGACTTTAGTGAAAGTAAAGCTACAGCGCGTGCATGCGTGCACACACAGACACACACATATGTGTACCATATCATCTTTTAATGACCCCATAATCCTTTGCAGGGTGGAGTCTTGGCAACTGAATGGAGCAGAGTTTTTACTGGCTGGATGTCCTTCCTATCACCAGTGGGGAGTTTTGTTCAGCAGATATATTCTCAGTGTGCCCAGGGAGAGAAATATCTGCCTCGACCTTGGATCGAATTCACAGCCTCCTGATTGTGAGGAGAGAGTGCCACCTCGAGGCCACCGCTCCACTCACATGTGTACTATTTACTATACCAAATGCAATACTATTCCAAATCACACATTCAGACACTGATAGTGTAGATATATCTACACAGACAATATAGATATGTCTGAGTAAGAGAAGTAAGAACATTGTCATAGGATGCACCATGTCTGAATGGTGAGATTCGGGTTACAACAGCAGTACATAGATTAACCATCAATTCAGGTTAGCTGGACTTCTTACATACGATTAAAACAGCTTAGGGTCACCCAACACAGATCAGAGCCCTAAATGGGGCGGTAATGCCAGATGTTCAAGATGGCTTTAGAATAAGTCAAAGAACAAGCAACATGATTGCTAATGTATCCTAGAAAATTGAGAAAAACCAAAGGATAACACAAAGAAGTCAAAATGTTATTTATTTGTCTTGGACTGTGCCAGCCACGTGAAGTTGTATGGAATGTGCCTAGAAAAATGGGAATCTCAGAACATCTCGATATCTTCATGCAATATTCATATATAATTCAGGAAGCCACAGCCTGGGTCAAACATAGACAAATGGACTGGGCTGCAGGTCATCAAAGGAATGAGATGTTACTATGTATGTCACGCCCCTGTTGGAGTCAGACTCTGAGGGAGAGGAGGAACAGCCGACAGGAAGTGGAAGTGGGGCTCCAGAGGTTGTGGAGGAGGCTGGGGAAGGACAGAGGCTGGACACAGGCCTAACCCCACTCCATCTTAGGGCACAAAGGGAAGAGAGGATAAGGGAGAGGTGTGAATGGCGTGGTTGGAGGGGAGGGGAAGGGCTGCAGCTGTGAGAACTGTTTAAAAGGACGGACATGTGTATGGGCCAGTGCTGGAAACAAAGTGTGAAAATATCTCTAGTCTGTCCGTTCCTATCTGAGTTTGGCATCCTTCCCAGTATGTGTTCCGATCACTGTGGACGTCTTCAAGCCCTTATCTTGCCTGGTTCCCTTAATTTCTTCAGTGTGTTTTGTATTGTTTTTGCTATTTATAATTTATAGGCATTTTTAGTTTAAACAGCATTTCCTCCTTTTCGTAACTGTTCGTGGGGGAGTTTTTTTGTCTCCAGTCAAGGATATTTGGAGCTTTGAAGGCAAGTTGAAGGAATAAAAAGGGCTTCACTTGTTTTTGTGACTTTGTTTATTTTGTATCCCACCCTGGGTTATCACAATGTACTTTCGTAGAATATGGTGGATAGCGTCCATCTTATGCCATCAGTTTTCACAACAAACCAACCGGCAGTCAAGAAATAGATGATTTCTGTCCAAGGATTGCTGGTTTGAAAGAGGTGTCAAAGAGGCCATCTGTGTCAAAATTGAACAGCCCTCTCTCAACAAAGGGGAAGGGATACAACATCGTCTATCTCCATTCGACAACACAGTCCTATCAACAGTTCCAAAAAAGCTCCATGCCCATTTGCATCACTCAGGTGATTCTGAGGACACAGACAAACCTCCAAGTGGCCTCAATGACTCTCTAAAAGAATGCAAATGATCAGCTTTCTGCAAGGAGTATAAATCCTTCCATTCCCCACCAGTCACCAGTCTTCAGTCAGAGCTGAAGAAGCTTCTTGGATGAGAAGCGAAACGTCTTCAAAGAAAAACCAGAAAGTCCAGTTGCTTCTTGGAAAAAAAAAGCACCTTTGGGACAACCATGACCTGGATGACTGAGAAGCTCCACAGACCAAGGGCCTTCAAACTTGACAGCTTTAAGACTTGTGGACTTCAACTCCCAGAATTCCTCCTCCAGTCATGTTAGCTCAGGAATTCTGGGAGTTGAAGTCCCACAAGTCTTAAATTTGTGAAGTTTGAAGACCCTTGCCATAGACCCATGATGGCAAACTTATGGCACAGCCATTTGTGCCGGCACGCGAGGTGCAGGCAAACTTACCTCACTGTGCATGTGTGCGCCTTACAACTGATTTTTGACAGGTTTGAGGCCTATTTTGGCCTCCCAAAGGCTTGAGAAGGCTTCTGCAGGCTTTGCAGGCCAAAAATGCGGCCCGTTTCATCACTTCCTGTTTTTTTGAAAATACCAGAAGTGACGAAACGGGGCTAGTTTTCGGCCTGCAAAGCCTGTAGAAGCCTTCCTCAAGCCTTTGGGAGGCCGAAAATCAGCTGTGGGGCGTAGTGCAGTTAAAGGGACGGCGGGGGGAAGAGATTGCACGTGCATGCGTAGGGGGCGCGGGGGGGTGGCGTGCATTGCCTTCTGGGTGCTGGCACACAAGCACGAGCGTGCAAGCACGCACACAATTTTTGGCACAGGAGCCCAAAAAGGTTACCAACCATGGCCACAGATATTTATTACAGTAGTTGCAAGTGCATTTCAGGTTCCGAAGGACTACACAGAGACAGGTCATCCTGGAGAAAAAATTCTGTATGTGATCCGTATAAGAACTGACGTTGACTTGATGGCACATAATCAGTCTGTCTTGGCTTCTCTCAGGTTTTCCCATGCTCTAAAAAAACAACCTATTTTCATAACAAGATGTTCCAATCAAGTGTTATGTACATTTTGGAAGCCGAAGAAAACACCCAATCGGTCTCTGAATTAATGAACTAGCGTGGCAGATGGCTCCCTTGTGGGGATGTTTGATCTCGCAGAAGTGGTGTTCTCTCAGTTATGTTTGTTCTCGTCTGGTTTTATATCGCTCTGTCTTAATTAGTTCATGCAGTACAACTTCCGAGTTGTGATGGAATTGGGCGGGGGGGGGGGGGGGCTTATAAATTTAAGAAACAAATATAATCAAATACAGTAGGCATATATATGGGTGGAACCTTGTCGTAACATCGCCAAGATACTCTCAATCTTACTTGGGGAAAGACCTGAACACACCAAGACGTGCATATCTGTACCCGTGAAAATCAACGAAAACAAATATAGATAGATAGATAGATAATAGATAGATGATGGATGGATGGATGGATGGATGGATAGATAGATAGATAGATAGATAGATAGATAGATAGATAGATGATGGATGGATGGATGGATAGATAGATAGATAGATAGATAGATAGATAGATAATAGATAGATAGATAGATAGATAATGGATGGATGGATAGATAGATAGATAGATAGATAGATAGATAGATAGATAGATAATAGATAGATGATGGATGGATGGATGGATGGATGGATGGATGGATGGATAGATAGATAGATAGACAGACAGATAATGGATAGATAGATAGATAGATAGATAGATAGATAGATAATAGATAGATAGATAGATAGATAGATAGATAGATAGATAGATAGATAATGGATGGATGGATGGATAGATAGATAGATAGATAGATAGAGGATAGATAGATAGATAGATACATAGATAGATAGATAATAGATAGATGATGGATGGATGGATGGATGGATGGATGGATGGATAGATAGATAGATAGATAGATAGATAGATAGATAGATAGATGATAGATAGATAGATGATGGATGGATGGATAGATAGATAGATAGATAGATAGATAGATAGATAGATAGGTAGATATAGATAGATATAGATAGATATAGATACACACACACACACACACACATATATTTACCGTGGGATGTGAATGGCAAAGTATCAATCAGCAAAACCTCATCTGGAATTGCATGGCTAGGGAGACATTCCTGGATCTTTTTGAAAAGGTGCCTCTTCGACACAGTTTTGGGGGCAACAAATAAAATTAATTTTTCTTGTTGGTACCATGTCAAGGCACAGGTTTCTGCTGTGCAGAGGCTCTCTGCCACCTGCAAAATAAAACCACGATGATTCTGACAAAACTTGCAGAAAGCCATGAAGACGGACACCCCCTAGGTTTTTCTTCCCCTTGTAAATTCAAGCAACTTTCAGTCCCATGAAAGCCTAGCTCCATGATGGAGAATCTATGGCACTTCGCCGTCACGCAAGCCATCACTCCGGAACAGGTCCACTGTACATGCATGCCGCCGCCCGCCAGCTAATCGTCATGTGGAGGGGGGGGCTGCAGGAGATGCACATGTATGCACAGAAAGGTGTGGGCATGCAGGGGAGGGTCATGTGCAGATGCGCAGAAAAGTAAGGCACACAGGGGGCTGCTTGCGCATGCACAGGAGGCATGGCTCCCCCACTGCATCGCCTTAGGGGTGTTGGTGTGTGCTTTTAGCACGCGAGGACGGAAAGGTTAGCCATCTCACTGGCCTAGATGATCCAACCCCTCAAATTGATGTCCAGCTGAAGTGCTGAGGACACAATCTGTTCTTGCCCAAGAAATCTGATTTCCTGATGCAGTTCTCAACCGGTGGCCTGGAGACCTCTGAGAGGGCCACACGGTTGTCACAGGATCCATGAAGAAATATTATGATTTAAATCTTGAGTTAAGTCTTGGGAGGCCCGTGGCCATGCTCCGTGGCCACAAAAGCAGAGGTGGGATTCTACCAGTTTGCACCTATTTGCTAGAACCGGTTGTTAACATTCTAAGCAGTTTGGAGAACTGGTTGTTAGAAGAAATTACTGGACTAATCCTGTAAGGAAGGCAGGAAGGAAACATTCTGGTGTTGCTTACAGAAACTGCCTCTCTGTTAACCCTTATTACATTCTTGGCAGGACTAGACTTCCTGTTTCTGGAACTTCTCTGGAGTTTTTTTTTCCTCCTTTGCTGGTACTTTGCTTGTGTGGAGTGAATGACCATTCAAAGTTACAATGGCACTGAAGAAAGTGACTTATGACCATTTTTCACGTTTACGGCTGTTGCAGCATCCCCACAGTCATGAGAGGCCAGGCGAGGAGATGCATGCCTTGATGTGATATTGAGTTGGCCACATCCAGCCAATAACATGACTACCAAGCCACGCCCATCACCTAAGTCACGCCCATCACCTAAGCCATGCCCACAGAACAGGTTGTTAAAAATTTTGAATCCCACACCTGCACAAAAGGGGTCAGAGGTGAAGGAAACCACTGAGAACCACTACTCTATTTTATTCCTAACATTGGATCTCAGAATCTCCACTTCTCTGTGAAACAAAGGTGGAATTAAACTGTCACTTGAGTTCTGGTGACTACATTTATTCATCCACATAGTTTTGTTTGAAAAGAGCTCAGAAGTAGTTGGCCATTACTTTCTCGAGGACGTTTTTTATTTTTTAATTCCAAGCTTAGCCTACAGTCCTGTAATTTCCTCATAGTTTCCTAACCACACACTAAACAGTCAGATTCCACTTAGCTTTTCTTTTAATGAAGGTGAAATGTAGCAAATTACTTCATTTTCAAAGTTGTTTATTACCACATAGCAAGTCTTCTCTAAACCAGAGGGAGGAACACTAGATCTGGACTATATTGCATTGAAGAGAATTACAGATATTTCTCTTAGTTATCATATTTTGCTAATGTTTGAACCTCACAAAGATGTAGACATGTTTCCTTCTGTTTTGAGTCCTAGAAATGAAGCCAGTGAAACTATCCCACTTGCTGCAACCCAGTTTTGATATGGAGCAGATAGACAAATGTTTATTAGTCTTTGGTTATTAGTGTTTGATATGGGACATTCTATAATTTAGGCCCCTGATAAGTGTGACACTATCCATAAAGGAAGAATTCTTGTGAAGTTCTTCCCAGCAGTAGGAAAACCTTACCATTAATTTTAATCTCTATTTTTTCACGTGCCTGAATGAACTCAACTTGATTAAATTATTCTTTGAGATTCCCCTTCTTTGACCCCTTAGTATCATGGTTGGAGGCAATTTTATTTCCAGTAATAAATATTGCTGGCACTGTTTATGTACTCAGCAATTGTCTTTACTTCATATCGTTGTCCCATCCTGAGCTATCATAAATTGTTTGAAACCAAAACCACAGTTCTGTGTTAATCTAAAAATTATAGGCACTCATTAATTGGGTGGGGTAATAAAGGAAGGATTAATTCGTGTGTTAGGTATTCAAGGCACCTTTGGTTAGTTTAAATAAAGGTATGCTTCATGAAAAAGGTAGACACACCAGCTGAACGTATACATAGGACGTTCCACTGAATTAAATCGGCTTAATTTTTTTAAGAAAAAGTGGACTCTCTTAAGTTGTCTTTGGATTTACTTAGCATGGCAACACTGTGGAGCTGGATTGCCTTTTTTTCTTTCAGGAATGTGTTTTAAACATCCCAGTCTATCCTACAGCCATGGGATTTCCTAGTGGTCTGCTATCCATTTATTCCGTGCTTATCCCCATATAGATTTTTATAGAAGGGAGAAGAAGGTTCAGCCGGTTGACTAGATGCTGTTACCTGTTGTGGCTTAATGGAGATTAATTCTTTTTTCTCTCCCTTTCTTTCTTGTTTAACTAAGGATATGTTTGATTATTTTGGGATGGAATGTGAACTGGAGAAGGGGTGGGAGATGATGTCAGCAATAGGCTTCCCTGCAGAGGAGTCAGCACTTTCCATAGAAAAGACCAAGACAAGACTGAACTGGATGGGGGAGGAAGGAAAGGGTTTTTATTTCCCCCAAAATGAGACCCTGTCTTTTTTTTGCCACCCAAAAAGGCACCAGGTCTTATTTTCGGGGGATGTCATCCACTGACTAACTTCACTTGCGTGCATTGTCCCCGGCCTCCTTTTCGCTGTCAGAGGCCTTCAGGAACTTCTTCTGCCTCTCTTGAAGGCTTCTGCAGCCGATAACAGAGCTCAGGATCGATCCAAAGATTTGTTCTCAGCTCCAGAGGCCTTCAGGAAAGCCTTGCCAACCTTGCTGGCTGCAGAAGAAATGGGCCGGTAAGGCAGGTGTCAGGGCGTGTGAGGCCTGGCTAAAACTGTCCAAAGGTAAGTGATAGGGCGGCTCCACACACACCATCCCCACCCTAGCTTAATTTTTATCTGTGTACTTTGGAGTGGGCAGGATCTTAATTAGGGCTTATTTTGGGGGTAGGGCTTATATTGGGCGCATTTGTAAAAATCAAGCTAGGACTTACTTTCAGGCTGGTCGTATTTTTGGGGAAACGGGGGTATTAGGTTAGAAGGTTACTGCTTTAGATTGGTGAGTCTCTGACTATTGGATGTAAGCAAATAAAGAACTGGACTCCACTGGATCTCACTGTGTCATTTTTGGGCTTAGGCCTGTCAAAGTACAAACAGAACACTGCTCTCTTCTTTGCACGGCTCTCACTGTAGGATCACTTGGACACATTCATGATCCAGATTTCTTGTATTTATTTAGGGGTATCCCCGCCTCAGTTTTCTTGTCATATTGCTAATCATTCCCATCTCCGTTAAGAACTTGGTTTTCAAATGGCACCATGGCTCTTAAAGACCTTTTCTGTTGGGAGATCATAAGGTTGTTCCCAGTAGTTTTTCTTCAATGTTATGCCTTCCTCACCTTTTGATTTTCAAGCTTTGTGGGATCCCTTATGTTATGATACAGAGGGAAGCTGGAGAATACGATAGCAATCAAAACCTAGGGGTAGCTAACGAAACAGTCTGTTTTCATGTAAGTAATATGAAAGTAATGTCCAAAACTCAGGTAATTTCTATCTTCTGGATTCTTCATGACCCAAACTCACTTCTGTATTACTTTAAAAAAAAAAAACCACCTTCTCACAGATAGTTACCTATTATCTCACCTGCTGTACATAGTCAATGTTGAGACGCTTGCCATGACGTTTAATTTGGTTGTCCTTCCGTCCCAAGAAAAACATTTCAGCATTTTTTACTCTTACAAAATCTCCGGTGGCTCTCATGGTGTCCACAGGTAATGTTGTTTCATCGTCAATGAAGCAGACACGTCCGTTTCCTCCTGTGACGAGTAATTCCAAGCAGTAAGTCAGGCTTGCTCCTTCTCAATCCATATTAACGCAGGCTATAAAGATCTTAAAAATGAGATTTATCAGCCTTGTGAGCAATGGTGGGCTGCAACCGATTTAACAACCAGGTCTGTGAGTGCGTGCTTTGCATTCATTCAATAAACACCCATTTGAACCTCTCCAGTTCACCATCTAGCCTTCTCTGGTAAGTAGAACAGCTGAGGCGCGATAAACCACTTTGCCGCGCGAATCAGCTGAACTGCAAAAGAAGGAAATATAAAAGAGGATAGGGCGGGGGCGGGGCTAGAACTGGTCTGAACCAGCAGCAGCCCACCACTGCTTGTGAGGTTTTCAGTCTTGTGAGATAGTTCAGAAGTGAAGCTGAATTCTACTTTGCTGTAAGGTTAGGTTAACAGAACCTTGCTCTTCTGACCAAGGCCTCCGAGACCATAATTGCACACGTTTATTTTAAAAACAAGTCTGGTTTTATTGCAACGCTGGGAATTATTTTCATTCCCAGCTGATAATGAATCTCAAACAGTCCCTTGAGATCAGCACCCACCTTTCTTGCCTGTGAAGTGCTGCCAATGACACAAGTGTCAAATGAACTAGAGCTTCAAGAACGAATCTGAACCGAACAAACGACTTTGCTTCCTACAAAGGTTTCGTCATCTTGGCCTGTCTTTTATACCTCATGGGAGAGGCAATCACTTCCCAGCCTTACTCCGGAGTTGCCCCTTTTGTTTTAGCTGCTCTCGCCTTCTAGCAGCTCTGTGCACATGCGCACTGGGAACAGGCTCCCCTGGTTCCTCTGCCTCGCTGCTGCCAGATTCCAGAGGCTCTGGAGGCAGCACCCCACTCCCAAATGGTCCTGGCCCAGAGGTGGTCTTCAGCAGGTTCTGACCAGTTCTGGAGAACCGATAGTAGAAATTTTGAGTAGTTTGGAGAACCGGAAATATTAGAGATTTTGCAGTATCCTTCCCCTGCCAGGCCCACCAAGCCACGCTCACAGAACCAGTAGTAAAAATTTTTGAATCCCACCACTGTCCTGGCCCCATGTCTGCATCGGACACAGGACCCTCGACTGAGTCCTTGCCAGAATCCCAGACTGATTCCCTTTCTTCCCGACTGTCCGATTCCACTGCTGTCTGTACAGGCTACCAGCGAACCACAACACTTGCAAGTCTGAAAGTATATTTCTCTCCATTGCTTTTAAACCCTAAGAAATTAGCCGGAATCCTTTCTGATATTTTTTGCCACACTTCAGGCTCAGCTGCCTCTTATTTGACTGTTTATCTACTGTAGAGCTCTTCCTCCTGTCTACCAAACTCATTCTCACATACCATTCCCTCGGTACAGGAAAACAACACAAGGAATCTTTCAAACTTGACCAACTAACTTGCTCATCTAATAGCTAATTTTTTATCACACTGAACTCTTGCAAGCAACGCGAGAAAGAGTTCAGTTGTTCTAACCCAGCTCCCCAAACACGACAAACCTCCTGAAGTTAAATACATGATTCCTTTATTAGGAGGGCCAGCAACCCAGGCAAAGGGTTTTTCACAGCAGGCTAATTAGACTATCCGGCAGGGAGATGAATAATTGTCTGCCACATTCATTTCCGCCCCCTGCCTTTCAACCCCAGAACTAGGGCAGGGCTTTGCTAGCAGCGGTGGCTCTTCTGTCCCAAGGACCAGCCCATGGATTTCCACGGCTCTCCTCTCCTCTGCCCTCTGCACATCCTCATGTCAGGCACTGGACCCAGATGTTCCTCCTCTTCCTCATCAGCCACCTCCTGGGGGAGGTTGACATTCCATCTGAGGGCGGGGCTTCGCTAGGAGCAGTCTTCTGTCCCAACAACCGGCCCATAGATTTCCACTGCTCTCCTCTCCTCTCCTCTGCCTTCTGCACATCCACACATCAGGCACTGGATGCAGCTGTTCTTCCTCTTCCTCATCAGCCACCTCCAGACCTGAGGGCGGTTGACTCTCCATCTGAGCACTGACAGAGGGCCCAGGCTCTGCCCTCCCCTCTCTCTGCCACCTCCATCCTTCTTCTCAGGTTGCCTTGATGATGACCCTGACTCCCATGCCGCCTCCTCCTCCTCCGATTTGACTGCTGGAGGGGCAGGCGGTTGACAGACCACAATATCAGTCTTGCACGCTGCCACCTTCCTATCTGCGCGGATGACCATGCAGAATGCGGAAGGCTTTACTGTGAAGACCCAGGGCATGGCACAAAGACAACAGTCAGATAATCAATAAGAGACCCTTTATTACCCGCAATATCCACGTTACCTTCTGGCTGGAGAAAAACAGTCTTTGACTGGAGAAAATTAAGTCCAAAACATGGTCAACTCAAACTAACTTAAAAGTCCAAACAAGCCAAACTGAAGTAATTAATTTGGCAGGGCAGGAGCAAGAATTTCAGACTTGAAAGCATGGCAAAACTCACACAGTTGGGAATATGCCAAGAACACAGATAATCCATGACAACACAAGATAAAGTCATGTTTGCTCCCAACAGCCTGTTACACACAGCCTGCCTTTCTTATAAACTGTCTTCCCAGCTGTGGCTAATGAAGGAAATCAGGGCCCTTTCCTCCCCAGTAAGCCATGCAACCCACATTGCTCTCTTTTTCGTTCCTCCCTGCATGCCCTAGGATGAAGAGGGGGTGGGCCTAGTTCTTCCTCTGAACTCCCCCTCCCTTGTTCTACCTCTCCCCTGCTCTGCCCAGCCGGATTTTGCCCTTCCACAGCCTCCTCCACAGCCAATGGAGCCACACACCCATTCCTGTCAGCTGTTTGGCTTCCTTCTCGGATTCAGACTCTGACAGGGGCATGACATCTGCTTTCATTTTTGTTGAATATAGTTTCCTGTGCTTAAACATTATCTGTGATTATTTTTAATAAGCCTATTTTGCTCTGCACTGTTTGACATTGGCTTATTTTGACACAACAGAAAACGCAAGGCTATAAAAACATTAGAGCCTTTTGCATAGTATAATTATTTAGTCACTTCTGATCATGATGCAAGCTAATCATAGTACCTTCCATTGTCAGGTTAAAACTTCCATTCATAGCTACTCTTTGTGTTAGCTGAAATCGATGAGAATTGCGGGTGTATTATTATTCTGAGAATCCAGATTCACCACAGCATAGCATTACAGAGTGTAGCGCTCAAAATAAAGCGTTGTTTAAGCTACAGGTAGTTCTCGAATTATGACCTCAACAGAGTCCAAAATTGAGACATTGGTTAAGTTAATTTTGCTCCATTTTACAAGAGAGAGAGAGAGAGGGAGGGAGAGATAATATCCTGGCCGTTGTTAATATATGTATTATTAAGCATTTAATATATTTTGTATATCCCCTTTAGTTAACCCTGGTAAGAATGTTTCAGGTTTGGGAACTATCTTTAAGCCTGTTATTTCCTGTAACCAGATCTTCTCAACCTTATTCCAAAATTTCTTCGCTTTTGGACAGTTCCACCACATGTGAAAGAAGGTACCTGGTTTCTTTTTGCATTTCCAACATTCTGATTTAAAATTTGGATAGATTTTGGCCAATCTCGCTGGTACTAGATGAGACCTTGCCTTATTGATGAGATTGAAAACAAACTTCTTGACAAATCACTAAAATCTGATGGAATTCTTTAAAATCTTTGCTGAATACCAACAACTGCATTTTTATTTTATACAGTACTATTCAGAAATCAAAATATTTAAATCCATGTTAGAAAAAAAATGCTTATTTTGGGGAAATGTTTTAAGCTCCTTCAAAGTCATCAATCTAATAACTGGACCATTCCCAATTATTCCAATTACTAAGAATAGATCAGGAAAAACTTGCTATTTTAGTACTCTGGCCAATCTAATTTCAGCACTACCTAATCAGAAACTTCTAGAGCAGTGGTGTCAAACTCAAGGCCCGCAGGACGGATCCACGCCCGTGCAGGGGTGGGATTCAAATTTTTTTAACAACTGGTTCTGTGGGTGTGGCTTAGTCGGTGGGCATGGCTTGGTGGTCATGTGACTGGGTGGACATGGCTTGGTGGTCATGTGACTGGCTGGGCGTGGCCAACTCAACATCACTCACATTGAGACACGCATCTCCTCACCTGGCCTCTCGTGACTGTGGGGATGCTGCAACAGTCGTAAGTGTGAAAAATGGTCATAAGTCACTTTTTTCAGTGCCATTGTAACTTTGGTCACTCCACACAAGCAAAGTACCAGCAAAGGAGGGGAAAAAAAGTCCAGAGAAGTTCCTGAGACAGGAAGTCTAGTCCTGCCAAGAATGTAATAAGGGTTAACGGAGAGGCAGTTTCTGTAAGCAACCCCAAAATATTTCCTTCCTGCCTTCCATACAGGATTAGGCCAGTAATTTCTTCTAACAACCGGTTTTCTGAACTGCTTAGAATGTTAACAACCAGTTCTAGCGAATAGGTGCGAACTGGTAGAATCCCACTCCTGGGCCCGTGAATCCAGCCCACTTGTGGGGGAATCCTTGAAACAGCAAAGGACTGGCCCACCATGCCTCTGCCAGCAAAAACAATGCTTGGGATGGCCGCTCAAGATGGCTGTTTTTGCTGGCAGAGGGTTGCAGGCGACCATCGCGGTCGAAAACAGAGCTCGGGAACCTGTTTTCACTGGCAGAGCGCTCAGGCCACCACAGGTGCCCCTGACACGAGTGATGTTGAGCTGGCCATGCCCACCCCAGCCCCCAGAGATCAAACACAACCCTTATGAGGCCATCAATGAAATCAAGTTTGACATCCCTGCTCTAGAAGTTTGAAGTAAAACATTAGCGCCTGGGAAAAATAATTTCCTCATTCACTGGAATCTAACGATGATTACCATATTTACCGGACTATAGAGCGCATCGGAATATAAGCTGCATCCACTAAATTTTAAAAGGAAAAAATATTTTTACATATATTAGCCGCACCAGACTATAAGCCACAGATACATACGTTGTGAAATGAGATATTTACACAGAAGGATTTTGTAAATGTTTATTTATACCTTAATTGTTTCCAAATGGTGCCTGTAACACGGCAGTAAAACAGCTGATCGAACAAAACAGAAAAGTCATTAATATTTTTATTCATCCTCCTCCTGTGCACTGAAACCACTGAAGTCGTCTTCTTCAGTGTCGGAGTTGAAGAACCTCAGAACATCTCCGTCACAAACCTTTTCAGTCTCTTTGTCAGTGTCCCTCTCAATGTCACTTTCATCTCGAGGCACAGTTACCGATGAAGTTGTGCTGTTCTCTCCACACAGCAGTCCAGCCTTTCGAAACCCCTTGGTGATCGTGGATTCTTTCACACTGCTCCACTCTGTTAGGATCCATGGCAGACCTCACAAAAGAATGCTCTTCGCACGCGGCCAGTTTTTGTGAATGATTTCTCACCGCTGGTCATCCAAGCCTCCCACTCACTTTGGAAGGCCGCTTTAAATGCACGATTCACACTGATGTCGAGTGGCTGCAAAAACTTAGTTGTACCTCCAGGAATCACAGCTGGAATTGAGTTTGTTCTCTTGATGGTTGCTTTCACAGAATCTGTGATATGGGCCCTCATACTGTCCAAAACAAGCAATGATTTTTTCCAGTGAAAAAATCCTCCCGGGCGCTTACTGTAGCACTCTGTCAGCCATTCAGTCATTAGACTTTCTATCATCCACCCTTTTTTGTTAACTTTAACGACTATGCCTTTCGGGAGTTTTTCTTTTGGCATAGTTATCCGCTTAAAAATCACCATAGGTGGAAGCTTCTGTCCGGATACGGTGCAGCTCAAAACACACATGAAATGCGTTCTCTCGTGACCAGTTGTTTTCACCATAATGGATGACGCTCCTGTCTTGTTAACAGTTCTAGTTAGAGGCAGGTCAAAGGTTAAAGATACTTCATCCATATTTATGATGTCGTCTGGTCTGATGGAATTCTTGGCTAGTTTTGTTTCAATAAATTTGTGAAAGTTTGCAACTTTTTCCTCGTAGTCGGAAGGGAGTTGCTGACAGACAGTTGCCCGTGCCCTGATGGACAGATCTTTTCGTCTCATAAATCTACAACACCATGACGGTCCACCTTTAGAATCTTCAATACCCATTTCGTTGGCGATTGTTTCAGCTTTCAGTCGGATCTGCACAGTGGATACACCTCGGCCGTCTGCTCTCTGTGTGTTCACCCAGTCCTCAAGAACATGTTCAAGTTTAGGCCATCTGCTTTTATGACCTCTGAAAGCCTTTGTTGTCCTTTGGCATTGAATCAGTTCTTCATGCTGCCGTCTACAACGTCTCACCATTGATTAACGCCAAGCTTACGTGTAGCAGCTCTATTTCCTTCCTGGATAGACAGATCGATTGCTTTCAACTTAAAAGCTGCATCATATGCTTTTCTTTGTGTAATTTCCATGATGAGGGTGTGAAAAATATTTTGCATTTGTGCGTGTCGTGCTGCTTGTGTCGAGCGCGCCCAAAACTACCGATAGCTTCTTCTTCTTTGCATTGACCTCTTGCGTCTGTCACGTTTTTGTGCCCTGATAGCAGTTAGCGAAGAAAAATCTATAGATAAGCCGCATTGTTGTACAAGCCGCAGGGTTCAAAGTGTGGGGAAAAAGCAGCGGCTTATAGTCTGGTAAATACGGTATGATCATCTTCAAGTAATGATTATTTTCATTGAAAATGACAAAAAATAACATTACCTATAAATACTTGGCCTTCACCTTCTTGGACAAGTAAGCCATTATCATCTTTGACTTCAACTGCTGTTCCAGATAAGGGTGTTCCCAATGGTACAGCAGAATCAAATCTGAAAAAGGATGGGGCGAGCAGGCAGAAGAGAGAGAAAGAGATGTGAAACAAGGATGGAAGATAAGTATAGAACTAATTTCTTCATTCAGAAACAACCCACTATCAAAATTGTTCACACTTATTAGATAAAAAAAAAAAAAAGCAAAATTATTGCCAACAGTTACATGTTTCATCCACAAGTCAAATCTTGGGAGAACTTGGCTCAGTCACTTTTAATGTGTACTTTTAAGTCAGTGATGGGATTCAAAAATTTTTATTTCCGGTTCTGTGGGTGTGGTATGGCTTGTGGGTATGGCAGGGGTAGGGGAAGGATACTGCAAAATCCCATTCCCTCCCCACCCCGCTAACCTGCTTTCCAGCTCCGTTCTCCTGGGCAGGGCAACCAAAGAAGACCCAGCCAATCAGCTGGGACTTGGGAGGCGGGGAATAGATGGGGGCGGGGCCAGTCAGAGGTGGGATTTACTGGTTCTCTGAACTACTCAAAATTTTCACTACCGGTTCTCCAGAACTGGTCAGAACCTGCTGAATACCACCTCTGTTTTCAGTGCATAAGGCATGTTGACTTTAAAAGACTGCTTTGAGTTCAAGTATTCTGAGTTTTGAATCAGTTATGTGGCTCGTTCCAAAAGTTATGTTTGGTTCAAGTCATGCACACCCAACTCTGAACTCAAAATGTTTCTGGAATGGGTAAAATAAAACCCACTTCACATGTGAAACATTCCCAACTCAAAATCCCCCATCGCACTGAGCCTTGTGATATATGCACAGAACAGTGGTGGGGTTCAAATCTTTTTTACTACCGGTTCTGTGGGCGTGGCTTGGTGGGCGTGGCTGGGGAAGGATACTGTAAAATCTCCAGTCAGAGATGGTATTTGCCGGTTCTCCGAACTACTGAAATTTTCCGCTACCGGTTCTCCAGAACTGGTCAGAACCTGCTGAATCCACCTCTGGCACAGAAGTAGACAACAGGGCAGGAAAAAAAAATGAACATTTCCCTACCGATGATCCATGTCAAAGGCCTCCTCAGGAATCCTGTAGCATGTGGCCCAACATGAAACTTCAGTAAGGCCATAAATATTAAAGAGTTGAGTTTTGTTTCCTTTTGTTTTCCAGAGTCTCAACACACTAAGCGCAGGGCAGGCTTCTCCACCAAGAGCTAAGATTCGCAGGGACGTTTCCGCAGTCAGTACAGTGGATCTGATATGCTCAACTCCAAATCTTTTCAAAAGGGTTGGTGTAGCCTGAAGAAAGCAGGATTCAAGGTTATTGTTAGAACTATAACTCCTCGACTTACAACAGTTCCTTTAGTGTCTGTTCCAAATTGCAATGGCACTTGAAAAAAAGGGACTTATGACCATTTTTCATACTCACAACCATTGCAGCGTTCCCATGGTTATGTGAACAAAATGTGGAGGCTTGGCAGCTGGTCCATATTTATAATGGTTGCAGTGTCCTGAGGTCATGTGATCATCTTTTGCGACCCTCTGATAAGTAAAGCCGACGGGATGCCAGATGCACTTAACAATTGTGTTACTAACTTAACAACTGCCATGATTCACTTAACAAATGTGGCTCTTTTTTTTTTTTTTTTGGTCTTTTAATGACCCCATAATCCCTTACACATCAGGGTGGTGTCGGGGCAACTGAATGGAGCTGTGTGTTTCCTGGCCGGATGCCCTTCCTGTCACCAATGAGGAGTTAGCAGCAGATATGTTTTCATTGTGCCCAGAGATAGTGAAATATCTGCTTCTAACTTAGGATGGAACTCACAGCCTCCTGATTGTGAGGTGACTGCTCCACTCACTTAACAAATGTGGCAACACAGGTCGTAAAATGGGACAAAATTCACTTAACAAATGTCTCACTTAGCAACAGAAATTTTGGACTCAATTGTAGTCGGAAGTCGAAGGTTTTGCCTATACTGTAATAATTATACATCCCCAAGATGGCAAATATACAATTATTTTGTTGATTAAATTGATATGGCTGCCCAACTTTCACATGGTGACTCCATATGCATCTTACAGTGTTTCTATGATAATTCTATTTAAGAGGCGGCAATGACAACAATGTCACTTTCATGTAAAGAATTTAGAAAGTTATTTATTTTAATTGGAAGATGAAAATAGTGGCCTCCTTTTGGATCCAACGAGCACTCATAAATGACAAAGAGGATTAAAAACTAGGCTGTCAAATTTTGGTCATCTTACTTTTGGGACTCTTCGGTTATTATCTAAAGGCAGGCTGTCATTGAAAGGATTTGGAAAATTGTCTTCTATTGGGTGAAAAGTAGCCAAACAAAATGAAATTCAGTGTAGAGAAAAATAAGATTTTACATTTGGGCAAGAAAAACCAATCGTACAAGTATAGACTAGCGAAATACCACTCACGTATCATCATGAAAACTCTAGAACCGTAAAACCTACAAACTTGAGATTTGGTACCTATGTTCCTCTTGGCTTCTAGGTGCTCACTAAGAAAGGATTTTTTGAAATGACCATCAGAGCATTAGTATTTCCTATATTATTATTAACACGCTCTGATGCTAAGTTCTACTTCCCCACCACCACCTGAAAAGAAGTCTGTTCCAAGTGCAAAACAAAAGCAGAGAAGCGTTTCAGTTTCAGAGCAACAACCAACTTTAGCATAGAACAGTTGAGCTAAGTTACTTCCAGACTCCTTGCTGTCTCCTTCTTGCTCACATAGCAAATACTGTTTCAGTTTCCAAACAGTCTTCAAATCTCTCACACACTGACTGCAGGCTAGCCAGATGAATACCGATGGATGCTGGTAGGAAGAGGCAGAATATTCCCTTATTTTCCTCCCCAAAAACTAAGCCCAGACACATAGTTTTGTAGCAAAGCACAGGTATCAAGCTAGTTCTGTTATATAAGAACTTTTTAGAGAAAAAACAATCATTTGAGGCTTAACCTCATCACAAATGTTCCAAATCTGAAAAAAAAAAAAAAAAAAAAGTTCCCCAAGGAAATATATCCATGTGGTTGAAACAACACTGGAACGCTTCTGATGAAGTTGGAAGAATACTGATTTGGAAACAAGGTGCTACATATATTGACACATTTTTTAAAAAAATTCCTATAGACCGCACATGAAAGCCTTGGGCTAATCTGCAGTATAGTTCCGTCCCAGGTTTCCCCACAAAGCACTAAGCAACTCTGTCCCAGCAAAACCTCTTTTATTAAATGAATGTGAATTTATTTCATTCACATTCACCCAACGGCCTGGCAAACAGTCTTGCAAAGGTATACTAATTAGCTCAGACCTTGGAAAGCTGCCCGGTAAATAGTTCCACACTCAGTGCTGACAGGGAAGGGCTGGGTTACACAGAGAAATCCCCACAAGACTGGAATGAATGAACGAACATGTTGTTTCTTGAAAAAGCCCCCTCCCCTTTTGCTCCTCTTTTAATCCTGATGGGAGGGTCCATTCATTGTCCACCTGTGGCCTTAATCCCACGTCGATCCCAAGTTCTTAATTGTTCCTTTTGGCAGCTCTCTGCACATGTGCAGGCTGGGAACTGGTTCCAGAAGCTCCCCCGCCTCACTGCTGTCCAAGCCCGAAGGCAGCTGATGACTGCCAGCCTGCCCTGGCCCCATCTCTGCCTCTGACACAGAGCCCTCTCCTGAGCCTTTCTCAGCCTCCAGGACTGGCTAAGCTTCCTCCCCAATCTCCTCACTGTCTGACTCTTACGGCCAGCTCCGTTAACTGCTGGCGGGCCACAACAAATATAAATGGCCCTGTGAAGTTTTCTCCTTATTCAAGCAAACAAGGCAAGGGAATAGTTTTATTAACTCTCCAAACAACAAGATTCTTACCTGCAATACGGTCACTCTGTGCTGCTGGAAGAGAGCCCTGGATAACTGCTGTGGCATCATTTTAATCACTGTGGGTAGTATAAGCAGACATGCTCCACTCGCCAGACTAATGAACAGGTCAATGACGGATGGATCAAAAGTCAAAGGAGAGGCCATAAACACCACATCCTCTGGGGTAATTTTAAAAACCTCTCTGGAATTAAAGACCAAAAAAATGCATCTCTGAGAAACTGGATCTAGATGAAATTTTAAGCAGTTTTGCATTTCTTGCAACACTGATCACACAGATACCAAGTCGATCGGTCAGATCTTTCTTTCAAATTATAAATGCTCCAATTCCACCTCTAATTCAGGTCAGCATTACATAAACTATACACCCTGAATGTCTGGGTTGCAGTCTAAACAGCCCTTCTAAAAGTTGGGTAATTTTAATGAGGTCAATCCAGAATGAGATTCATTTCCAAAATATATTACAGCTTTTCACACTTTTTTTGTCTGGCTGAATACTTGTAAACCAAGATCTATGAATTTATGTCAGATCTATTCCAATTATATCGAAAGCAAAATGCGATTTATGCTGTTGTTCTTTTTGTTAACCCTTCCTTCTTATCAAACTTCTTCTCCTTCTCCTTCCTCCTCCTCCTCTTCGTCATCCTCCTCCTCCTCTTGTGTAGCAGATATATTCCCATTGTGCCCAGAAAGAGAAATATTTGCCTCTACCTGACTGTGAGGTGAGAGCTTCACCTCTAGGCCCCCGTACCAATCCTCTTACCAAAATAGATGACAAAGTGTATTTGGAAAACTTACCTAAGATGAAGGATATTTGGTACGATGCATTTGTGAGGCACCCTCACAATTTTGGGAAGCCCTGTTGTTCCAGATGTGTGCAAAACATATGCCAGGGAATGTTTCTCTCTGACATCCAACAGATCTATGGGTGGTATAGCCTTATGTGGCCACTCTTTACAGATGCTTCTGACCATGGAGCCTTCACTATCTGCCTTTACATATTTGGCCAACTGAACTCCACTGTGCCTTTGGAAAAGAATTAAACCAATTCCCTGCATCTGAAGAGAATTTTGGCTGTATAAGTGTCCATAAGCTATTGTGAATTTCTGGAAAGAAAAGAGAAACTTATTCTAACATAAATTTTGCATGTTTACTCCTCTGTGTCTAAAGTCACAACAAATAAAGTCAAAACAAAATGAATTTAGAGCAGCTAATCAAATAAGACGACCTTCAAGGGAATATGGCTTTTTTTTTTTTTAACCCAAAATGATTCTGCAACAAGTACAAAAACTATTAATACACTGTGGCTGTTATGGTAGGGCTACAAGGTTGTGTTGCAAAAATTCAAATGACAATGTAGAACGCAGAACATGGAACAACTAAAGGGCTCAACTAAAGGGCACACACCAAGACTGTAGAGGTGTCACTTTTTAATTTAACTCATATGCACAATATTTCAAGAGAAATGCTGGATAAGAATTAGAACTGAAATTAATAATCTGGGAGAAATATTAACAATCTGAGTCTTCTGCTCATATTAAAAAAAACCCCTCTATCAACTAATGCAAATACTGCCCAAAGAGGGTAAAACAAAAACAGACATTATCTTTTTAGGCTCAATATTCACTGAGGTCTTCCTATTTGGGAGAAGCACGATGATATATCAAGGTATTAATCTATATATTAATATATATAAATACCTTGATATAACATCGCCCTTCTCCCAAATAGGAAGACCTCAGTGAACATTGAGCCTAAAAAGATAATGTCTGTTTTTGTTTTACCCTCTTTGGGCAGTATTTGCATGAGTGAAATACCACTCATGCACCATCACAAAATCTCCAGAACCATAAAGCCTACAAATTTGAAATTTGGCATCTATGTTTCTCTTGGCTTCTAGGTGCTCACTAAGAAAGGGTTTTTCTAAATGACCATCACAGCATTAATATTTCGGACATTATTATTAATGCTCTCTTATGCTAAGGAGTGCTACTCCCCCTCCCCACCCGAAAAGAAATCTGTTCCAAGTGCAAAATACAAGCAGAGGAGTTTCAGTTTCAGAGCACCAAGCAGCTTTAGTACAAAACAGTTGAGCTAAGCCATGCCCAGCCTCCTTGCTGTCTCCTTGCTCACACAGCAAATACTGTTTCAGTTTCAAAGAGCCTTCAATTCTCTCACACAGTGACAGGACTCTAGCCAGATGAATACTGATAGATGCTGGTAGGCAGAGGCAGAATTCCCTCCCCATATTTTCCTCCCCCAAAACTAAGCCCAACCACATAATTTCATAGTGAAGCACGGGTATTGAGCTAGTATTAAATATACTGATGTTATATATGTCAAATTGGGGACAGAACACCCTGGAGAAAATCTCATCCCTGTGTCCTGGATGCCTTTTAATTGCAGTGCTGGAGAAAAGATATGAGTAAACTCTGAGCTGTAAGAACAATTAAGTATTAGATTAAATAAAAGCAGACTGCTCAGTTTCTCAAACCGATTGGTTTAAGACAGAGAAAGAAGCGTGGCAAGATCCCATTCTCTCCTCTTTCTTATTCAATCTGCATGGTGAAATGATCATGAAGAAGCTAGGTCTTGAGGAATCAAAAATTGGGGTAAAGATTGGCGAAAGGAACATCAACAATCTCTGATATGCTGATGATACAACTCTACACTCTCAGAAACCAAAGAAGGCCTGGAATGTCCGATCAAGAAAATCAAAGAAGAAAGTGAGATTTCTGGACTCTTTCTGAACATCAACGACCAAGCTCATGACCACTGCAAAGAATGGAAACATCAAAAGAGAAACTGATAGTGAAGGGATAGAATGTGTGGGAGGAAAAATCATTTTCCTAGGATCGCAGATAGCTCAAAGTGGTGAATGCAACACAGAAATAAAATGTCAGATTGCCCTGGGTTCCACAGCTATGATGAACATGAGCTGAATATTGAAAAGCAAGGACATCAGACTGGCAACCAAACATAGGTTTGGTTGCTCTGTTGTGTTTTCCATAGCTACTGTTGGTTATGAAAGTTGGACCTTAAAAAAACAAGATAGCAAGACTGGAAGACAATCAACTTGTTGGGGCTGGAGAAGGCTCCCGCGTATTCCTTGGACAGCAAAGGTGATTAACAAGTAAGTATTGGAGCACATAACACCAGAGAGGTATTAACACTTAGGCGAAATTACAAAACTGAGCCTCACTTACTTTGGCTATATCATGCGGGGGAATTAACTGGAGAAAGCAATTAAATTTGGAAGAATTAGAGGTAAAAGCAGCAGTAATGTAAGGCATAAGGTTGTAATTCAAGGACTACTGTACCTAGTAGTGCCTTGGTACGCAATGTTAAGTGGGTCTGGATGTGCAATGAGTACCAAAAATGATGAGTACCAACCATTTTTTACCCATAAGCAATAATGTTGTGAGTCACAAGACAGCCAACGCTGACAGGTTCTGGCTTGTGCAATGAATACCAAACAAGCAATGGCACTGGGTCAAAATGTTTCCATCAAAATGAGTTCACTACCAAATTCGATGAGTTGTAAAGCAATTGAGTACCAAGGAACCACTGGATGCAATTACTTAAAATTCTATGGTTTTACTTCATTGTAAACATAAAACTATCCTATGTAGAAGGTTTGCATAATTCCAATTACATTTTAAACATGCCCATTAAAATAAAATTAAGCTTTGCACTTACGTCAACTTTATTTTCTTCAACAAGAACGTATTGGAAACCACATTTCTTCATGAAGGAAATAGAGAGGCTGGGCAAGGCATCCGGATCGATGGGAGAATATGCAGCAGGTACCTGAAGAAGTCTAGCAAAATGAAGCAAACTATTTTTTTAGGCACCCAAACTTACAGAAGGTTCTTATCAGCAGAGAAGCTTATGGCTTTCTAAGTAGTTCTGTAATATTTTATAAGATGTTGGACAAAGATGAATATATGTGCATGCCAAATTACACAGCTACCTATACTAAAAGGCCAACTTTTTAAAAATAAAGAGAATTTATTTCTGTATATCTCACTCCATCTAGTGGCTTATGGTGTGAAGCAAAAAAAGTTAGATTCTACAGGATATTTATATCAATATCTTCTATCCTATTAAAAAATAATCATTACTAAAATTGTAGGAGACAAATTGAACAGGACATATTGTACAAATAAACACTTTAAAAATGATGATAGTTTGAACTGAATGAGGAGATAGTAGCATGTCCTGCATTTATGTTAACCAATTTATATAAAGGTAAAAGTATAGCATTACCCTAGAATCCAAGAAGGTAGGTTGATCCCTGGATAACAGTAGAGACCTATTTCCAAATTTTCAGTAAGGTTGCAATGTGTCCTCAGGAAGTCCGTAAGCTCTGCAGCGAGGCTCATAACTGTCTTGTACTGGTAGGAAACGGGAATATGATGGTCGCATGCATCAAAGCACACGGCTCTTCTTTCAGGATATAATCTGGCCACAGTCTGAACCATTTCGTGCAGAGTCATTCTCAATATTTATCCTGTGTAAGAAAAAAAACCCCCAATCCATTAATTAAGAGCCAGTTTAGTCTATTGGTTAATGAACCAGAGGTTGGCTTGATGCAATCGCTCTCTCAGCCCAACCCACCTCACAGGGTTGTTGTGGAAGAAAAAAGGAGGAAGGAATATTAGTTATGTTCACCTCCTTGAGTTCTTTAAAAATAATAAAGGTGAGGTAAAAAATGTAGATAAACGTTCTTTTTTTAAAAAAAAACGTACAAAATACCCTATCTATATATATAAAAGCGAAATACCACTCACGCATCATCACAAAATCTCCAGAACCATAAAACCTACTAACTTGAAATTTGGCACGCATGTTTCTCTTGGCTTCTAGGGGCTCACTAATAAAGGATTTTTCGAAATGACCATCACAGCATTAATATTTCATATATTATTAACACTCTTTTATGCTAAGGAGTTCTACTCCCCCTCCCCACCTGAAAAGAAATCTAATCCAAGTGCAAAACACAAGCAGAGGAGTTTCAGTTTTAGTTTCACAGCACCAAGCAGCTTTAGTACAGAACAGTTGAGCTAAGCCATGCCCAGGCTCCTTGCTGTCTCCTCCTTGCTCACACAGCAAATACTATTTCAGTTTTCAAAGAGCCTTCAATTCTCACACAGTGACAGGACGCTAGCCAGATGAATACCGATGAACGGTGGTAGGCTGAGGCAGAATATCTTCCCCCTTATTTTCCTCCCCCAAAACTAACCCCAACCACACAGTTTCGTAGCGAAGGATGGGCATCGAATTAGTAACAGATAATTTTACACTTGAAAGCAATATATATTTTAATGTAGAGCTGTGTTCTACAAAATGGGCAGCTATATAAAATAGAATAAATGCTTTCCAAACTAGATGCATTGTATTTATATATACAGTTCTGATCATTATTCTGATATTGTGGCATTCAGTACATCAGGATTCTATTTCTCAATTATATAAAAGAGAAAGCCAGATATATACCTTAATTCAGACACAGAGTGGGAGAATTACTCGTGTTTTCACATGCCCATGTACCATCAACCATTACTGTACTGTATTGTATTGCTCCAACATCTTTTAAGGTTAAATCTAAAACAAATAATAAATAATAAAATATAGACAACAGATAAAACATCTAAAAAGATAGCAAGAGATAGCAATTTACAAGTTAGGGTTTTTTTTTAAACTACTGTCTATCAGTTATATTCATTTAGCTTGACAGAACAAAAAGAACCTGAGTTTGTAAAGATATGAAACTAAAGTTCTAGTTACAGACAGCATTACTATACAGATACTTCTCGACCTACAACAAATCAGTTAATGACTGTTCAAAGTTATAACAGCACTGAAAAAAAGTGACTTATGACTGTTCTCACACAACTGTTTCAGCATCCCCATGGTAACAGGATCAAGTCGATGCAATAATATGAGGGAAGTTGAAGTACAGGGAAATGAGAGAAAATGGACTACAGGTAGTCCTTGACTTACAATCATTTGTTTAGTGACCAAAGTTACAACGGCACTGAACAAGAACAAAGAATGTACTTTCTGCACCAACTCAGGAAGCTCAAACTGCCCAAGGAGTTCCTGATCCAGTTCTACAGAAGAATGATGGAGTCTGTCATCTGCACCTCTATAGCTGTCTGGTTTGGTTCTGCAACCCAACAGGACAGACACAGACTTCAGAGGATAATTAGGACTGCAGAAAAAACAATTACTACTAAACTGCCTTCCATTGAGGACCTGTATACTGCACAAGTCAAAAAGAGGGCTTCCCAGAGAAGCTCACACTTTGCTCCAGCACAGGGTTCTCCAATCTTGGCAACTTTTAAGAATTGTGGACTTCAATTCCCAGAATTCCCCAGCCAGGTATATTCACCCTCAGGAAGAGAAGGGCTTCAGAGAATCAAGATAGCTGTCTTCAAGGGCCCGTTAGGTAGAATAGGGGTCTCCAACCTTAGGCACTTTCAGACTTGTGGACTTCAACCCCCAGAATTTCTAAGCTATCCTTGTGGACTTCAACCCCCAGAATTCCTCAGTCAGCCTTGTGGACTTCCACTCCCAGAATTCCTCAGCCACCCTTTTTGGACTTAAATTCCCAGAATTCCTCAGTCAGCCTTGTGGACTTCAACCCCAAAATTCCTCAGCCATCTTTGTGGGCTTCAAACTCCCAGAATTCCCCAGCCAGCCTTGTGTGGACTTCAAACTCCCAGAATTCCTCAGCCAGCCTTGTGTGAACTTCAACCCCCAAAATTCCTCAGCTATCCTTGTGGACTTCAACCCCCAGAATTCCTCAGCCAGCCTTGTGGGCTTCAGAATTCTGGGAGTTGTCCTCTTACTTTCTTCCGGCATGCTTTTCCAACGTCCCACCTAAGGCACGAAACCCAGGTCCGAACGCCTGCTGAGCTTCTGCAAAAACGTCCTTTGGGGGAACCGATGCAGCCTTTGGCCTTGCAAAAACAGAGCAGCTGCTGGGCTGGCCCGCTTCTTGCACCGAGAGCCTGCAGGACGGGGAGAAGGGAACGGGCGCAGGATGATCCAAACCCCCCACCCCGGGGAACCTACCTCTTCTTCCCGCCGCCCGTGGCGTCGAGCCTTTTCCTTCCCACCTAACCGCGGGGCGGGCTGCGGAGGGCGGAAGAAGGGAAGACGAAGTCAAAGGGGGGGGGAGGAGGAGGAGGAGGAGGAGCCATGGACGCCAAAGGCTTAAGGCATAGTCTTGTCTCCTTTGGGGGTGGGGGTCAAATAGCTTCCAAGGCTTTGCCTTGCCCTGCTGCTTTTTGGGAGAGGGTAATTGCAGAGGTGCCGGATGAAGAGAGCACGCCTTTCTGTTTGAAGGGCTGCCACAAAGAAGGGGTGTGTGTCTGTGTGTGGTCAGTCAAATTATTCGCCAACGCAGAGGACTCCAACCTTGGCAACTTTAAGACTTGTGGACTTCAACCCCCAGAATTCCTCAGTCAGCCTTGTGTGGACTTCAGAATTCTGGGAGTTGAAGTCCACAGGTCTTAAAGTGGCCAAGGTTGGAGACCCCTGATTGTAGAAGGTGAGACAGAACCGTTCACAGTTGTTCCAGAAGAAGATGGGGGGGTTTTCTTATCAGGAGGCCTTTAATTACAATGAAGTAGGTTTTTTTGGGGGGGGGGGGGTGGCTGAGGAATTCTGGGAGTTGAAGTCCACCTGGGCTGCATTAAGCCCCTACCCCTGCATTGAAGTCCCTTTACCTTCTTCCAGCATACTCTTCCACTCCCAGAATTCCACTCCCATGACTTCAACTCCCAGAATTCCTCAGTCAGACTTGTGTGGGCTTCAAACTCCCAGAATTCCTCCGTCAGCCTTGTGTGGACTTCAAACTCCCAGAATTCCTCAGTCAGCCTTGTGTGGACTTCAAACTCCCAGAATTCCTCAGTCAGCCTTGTGTGGGTTTCAGACTCCCAGAATTCCTCAGTCAGCCTTGTGTGGACTTCAAACTCCCAGAATTCCTCCATAAGCCTTGTGTGGACTTCAAACTCCCAGAATTCCTCAGCCAGCCTTGTGTGGACTTCAAACTCCCAGAATTCCTCAGTCAGCCTTGTGTGGGTTTCAGACTCCCAGAATTCCTCAGTCAGCCTTGTGGGCTTCAAACTCCCAGAATTCCTCAGTCAGCCTTGTGTGGACTTCAAACTCCCAGAATTCCTCAGTCAGCCTTGTGCGGATTTCAACCCCCAGAATTCCTCAGCTATCCTTGTGGACTTCAACCCCCCAAATTCCTCAGCCAGCCTTGTGGACTTCTACTCCCAGAATTCTTCAGCTTTCCTTGTGGACTTCAACCCCCAAAATTCCTCAGCCAGCCTTGTGTGGACTTCAAACTCTCAGAATTCCTCAGCCAGCCTTGTGTGGACTTCAAACTCCCAGAATTCCTCAGTCAGCCTTGTGCGGATTTCAACCCCCAGAATTCCTCAGTCAGCCTTGTGGGCTTCAAACTCCCAGAATTCCTCAGTCAGCCTTGTGGGCTTCAGAATTCTGGGAGTTCAAGTCCACAAGTTGCCAAGGTTGGGGACCCCTGCTTCAAAGCATCTGAGGCAGGGGTGGGATTCAAAATTTTTTACTGCCAGTTCTGTGGGCTTGGCTTGGTGGGCATGGCAGGGGAAGGATACTGTAAAACAAGGGTCTCCAAACTTGGCAAGTTTAAGACTTGTGGACTTCAACTCCCAGAATTCCTGAGCTAACACGGCTGGAGGAGGAATTCTGGGAGTTGAAGTCCACAAGTCTTAAAGCTGTCAAGTTTGGAGACCCCGGCTGTAAAATCTCCATTCCGTCTCCACTCCTGTGGGATGGATACTGTAAAATCCCCATTCCTTCCCCACCCCACTAACCTTCTTTCCAGCTCCGTTCTCCTGTGCAGGGCAACAAAAGAAGACCCAGTCAATCAGCTGGGACTAGGGAGGCAGAGAATAGATGGGGGTGGGGCCAGTCAGAAGTGGGATTTGCCGGTTCTGCAAACTACTCAAAATTTCTGCTACCGGTTCTCCAGAACTGGTCAGACCCTGCTGGATACCACCTCTGATCGGAGGGCAGGACAAGAAACAAAGAAAAAGCAACCTGGAACTAAGGAGAAACTTCCTAATAGTGAAGATGATTAGCCAGTGGAACAGCTTGCCACTAGTAATCATGGGCGCTCCATCACTGGAGGCTTTTAAGAGGAGACTGAAATAGTATAGGTCTGTTATGGCTAACCTTTTTGGCATTAAGTGCCCAAAGTGCGTGCGTGTTGGCATCCCGAAAATGCAACACAGGCATGCCACAAACACGTGCCCTGACCCCTACGTGTCTCACACCCCCACGCATATGTGGTAGAGACCTGAAGACCAGCTGGCTGGCGGGAGGCGCATGTGAGCACACGGAGCTGAGCTGGGGTAACAACTCATGTGCCCAGAGAGAGGGCTCTGCGTGCTATCTCTGGCATGCGTGCTGTAAGTTCGCCATCATGGGTATAGGTTTATTGTATTTATTTTTTATTTATTTGATTTGTCAATCGCTTACAAGATACAGATATAAGAATAAACATAGTTTTGAATACACAAGATGGATACTTATACAATCAGTACTGAGTAGGAATCACAAATGGACCTAAGGCAAATACTGTAATTCATATGGCTATTTGTTAAAAAAAAAAACCCAGTTACATTGAGGTTTTTAAAATCCATTTATTTCTTTTAAAGATAACAAATTTAAATGGAGAGCATTTCAAGTGCACTTTCCTTGTTGTCGATGGCAGTCTTATAATTTAAAAGGCAGCAGTTCTAGAATGTAAGATCTTTTGTGCTTTGCTGCCTTCATGAATACCCACATCTTTACCACTTACATAAATGTTTGAAAATCAAATAAAAATGAAAGCAAAACTTCCCAGCTCAAACCGTTATTGCACTAAAAAACATTCATAAGCCCATTGTGAAAAAAAGTTGATGTCTTTTTCCTCACAATCTTCTTCTGTAAAGACCTGGGAAAGAAACTAATTGCTAAAATACATCCTGTATTATTTGCATTTCATCATATATTTATATATAGCACTGCAACATCCAATAAGTTTCTCTTTTCCATATAGGAACTAAGGGTTTGTTTAAAAAAAAAAAATCAGGTCTTCCAACCATTCTTAGATCTTATTTCTTTCCCCCTATTCATAATATTTTAAATGGTTGCATTTGAAATTGGAAAAAAAAAACACTTAACAATGCTTTTCTCTGCCTTGATTTGGTGTTTCATAATTATTAAGGCATGCTATTTTTATATGTAACTTCTAATAGTTGTACCAATAGTTGTCTTAATGCACACCGTTCCTGATTAAGCATATTGACCCTCTCCAGTCAATTGAAGAAGGCAAAGCTTTACTGTGAGATAAAAAATCTTCAAGGTCATAGATCCTTATGAAGCTGTAATATTTCAAAAGAAGCAGAGAAGAAACACATAGGCAGTAAACCTTGGTCCCACATTACTAAATTATATGTCATGTTCACCAAAGGACTGCTTCAGAATTAACCGACTGGAATCCCCAGAGGGAAAATGTTTCAGAATATGACCATCTCTGGAAAGATTTTTTAAAAAGGTTAGCTACAAGTATTAGGTATGCTTTTTGATTGTGTGTGCTTAAGAGTGTGCCTCTACTATTTTCTATATATAATCTGAGTAACTAGCATCCTCTTATGATCTACTCCTAACCATTATTGTCTATATTTTTATTTAATTTATATGGCTGTTCAGATCAGACATTGTGTCATACAATATATCAAAAAGAAAACAACAGTTTTAAGTTAAAACTCTAAGGCATTTGTTTTTGTTTTTATTTTTTTCAATGGGAGATATTTTCAAGTCATATTATTGGAGTGGCTTTCTATTTTTTGTCTTCCTTGCCACCAAATTTTTTGTATGTGACTACAGTACATAAAGCCAAAAACGTGTTTTTGCAGTCTTTTCCTTCCTTAATTTTATTTATCATTTGTGAAATTGATCCATCTCCCAAAAGGCAAAAGAAGAATTGATACCCTTATCCACATCCAAATACCCCAAAATTTTATTTATCATTTGTGAAATTGATCCATCTCCCAAAGGGTAAAAGAAGAGTTGATACCCTTATCCACAAACTCAATGCTACAGGATCAGGGACTCAATAGAATTTATTACCCTTTTTGCTTTTTTGCAAGGAGTGGGGAAATGTGATTTGTTAGAAAAGCATATAGATTATTGGACCCCTCCCCCATCCAATCAAATTAGATAAAGAGTCCCACAGAGTTTTCAGCAAGAATACCAAAGCAGTAAGCAAGAGATCAGATATCTACGTTCAGATCCATGCACTGATAATATTACCCTGGCCTGGTAATGACACATCTGCAGAAGCAAAGCACCAAGAACCCAACAAAGATTCATAAAAATTTGGGGAGAGGAGTTTTGAGGCCTCCAAACTTGTTACCCAATAATTTCAGCCACAATGGGGAAAAAAAGTTCTCTATATCCTAAATCAGCAATCTGACCTCACTGTATGACTGTCCAACAGAATAGCCGTTAGTCTTTCCTCAGTTATACAGAAAACCACTGGGGTTAGTTTTTATGCTGACAAACATTATCCAAAATGTGTGGAAATTAATATTTGGAAATGATGCCGTTTTATTCCCACAAAGACGACTGTTTAGATGTTAGTGACTTTACAAGCTGGTGATAAGAGATAGCCCCACGTTAGCTATTGGTCATGAATCTTGGTATCTTGCATTGATGTGAAAATGAAATACAGAAAGAACAGGAGGGAAGGGTAAACATAAGTCATGTTTATGTTTTCATCAGCATAGCAAGAAGTCCTTCATGTCATTTCTCCAGCAATAAAAAAAAAGAACACTAGTGTAGTGTGAATCATATCTCTGGTAGCTGGACCTTGAAAGTCAGATTGATTTTTCTCCATTAAAAAAAAATACTCTTGGAGGGAGTTCTGGTTTGCAGTGCTTCAGAGCAGACAGCAATCCGCGATCGTGCACAGTTTTTGCCTGCACTCGCCGCTGGAGTGCCCTTAGCCATCTGGCTTCAGGGCTAAGCCACCTCCGTAGAAGGTGGTGAAGACAGGGGGGATCTGGCAGGATCAAGAGGATCGCACCTCTCCTCCCTTGCCGGCTAAACTCCCTTTTCCGAAGGCGGTACAAGCGGCGGTCAGAAATGGCCGCCACAAAGAAGGGCTCAGCTGGGAAAGAAAGTGCAGGAGGAAGTTAAGAAGTGAAAGCTTTTTGGCTGACCGGGACAAAGTAACAACGAAGATATCCTGGAACCTAAAACTTGCAAAAGATACCTTCCAAATACCCAAAAAGCTATTATTAAATAGAATAATAATCTGAATGAATAAAATGAATGTTTATGTTTAAAATGAAAATGGATAAAACAGCAATATATATGAAATTATCATTAAATTTGTTATAATAATTGAAATAAAAGTTGTGTGTTAATTGTTCAGAGTTTGGAGTCTTCTTTGGAAGCCTAGTTGCAGCAAAAGAAGTCAACCTTTAAGCATTGAATTTGAAAGAAGATACTGAGGAAAATTAGCCCATATGTCTAGTGATAATCAACCAACGGTTTTTTTCAGGCTCAACTCTTTAATAAGCAACTTTTATAAAGTATACTTTCCAGACTTAAAAGAAAAATTAAGGTTGAAGGTATTAGATGCTATTTGTTTAGCAGTTCCCTGAGGCTTCTCGTCTCAGCCAAGCACTATATAAAAATAATACTCAGTCTTTGGTTACAAATGATAGCTCAAAGTTGCAGTTTTAAAAAAGTACTCTCTCTCTATATAGTCTAGAGATCCCATATTGCGGGATAAAAACAGTGACAAAAGTAGTGGAGCTTAAAAAGTTCTCATTGTTGATTTAAGATCAAATTCATATGTTTTTTTAAATGATTGAACACTGCTTAAAATGTGAGACGGCTTAATGGCTCACAACCTCTCACGTCATTGTAAGAAACATACATTATTGTGAGTGAAAGCCTTAGAAGATCTCCATCAAAGTTTCTTGGCAACTTATGGAATCAAAGAGATTTTCACCAGGTCTTTTACCCATTCACTCCCCTCCCTTCCCCACTGCTCCCACTATAGCACTATTGCAGGATTGTTTTAAAATTTATTCTTTTTTTTTGCTCCTTTTTTACCCTCACCAAATAAGGGTTAGGCAAACGTGAGTGGTTTGATTACTTGCTTAGCAGCAACATAATATTTCATCAGTTCCAAACTTTAAGCCGTTGGTGATAACATTCACAAAAATCACCACTCTAGCTCTACTGGATATTCTCCAACAAGGCACGCTGTACAATGGCCGATTTTCCCACTTTTGAACTTGTTGATTTTTAGGTTGTTTTCCTGGTCTTGTCTTGCTTTTATGCTTGCTTGAACAGAGGAAACCAATCCTTCTACTGAAAGGTAAACAACGCTGTCAGCTCCTGAAAAACAGATCAAGTTGTACTATTTTATGCTGCCTAAATTGCTTAACTCAAATATTTTCTAGAGTTGGATCTTTAATAAAATATATTAATTGGTAATTTGCACCATTAGATTTTACAAGTAGGGTAAATTTTTACATGTACAAAACCTTCGTTTTCATTGACATTGTAGATTTTAATTTTTTTGGTATCTTTTTGGATCTCTGCATCGTGGATTTCTGTTAGTTTACTTACTTGATAATGCTTGTTAATCATAGTTCAATCAAAAGAATGAAAATTCTGTTAAAATGTGTTAAAATATAATATTAATGTTTTATTTTCCAATGACATTCCAACTGTAAAAAAGTCCTGCTTTCAGGAGGAGAAGTTTAAAATATGGAACTAAGGACCTGACATTTTAATTAGATGGATCAATTAGCATTAGCTATATGTTAGCTAAACATTCCATATTAATTCTAATCTAATCTTACATATTATTTCATGATGTGCATGTAAGTCTGCAGCACATTAATACATGTTTATTTCATTAAGCAAAGGCATTAATATATGCAGAATAATCAATGCATTAAATGGATATTGGAAACAAATTCATGGAAACAATCTTCCTTTAATTGACCACAAACACCTGTCTGTGTGTGGAGGTAAAACATAGAAAAATGGGGTCTTTCCAACCCCTTGCTCAAGCACTAGACCCTATACCAGTCCAGAGAAATGGCGGTCCAATGTCTTCTTAAAAACCTTCAGTGATGCAGCCCCCACAAATTTTGGAGGCAAGCTGTTCCACTGATTGTTCTCACAATCAGTAAATTTCTCCTCAGATCTAGATTGGATGTTTTTTTAATGATCTTCCACCCATTACTTCTTGTCCTGCCTTCACTTCAGGTGCTTTGGAGAAGTCGAAGCTTTTCAAGTACTGGAAGATTGGTAGAAGAGTTCACTTTAAACTTCCATGTCCCCAGACACTGCCTCTTTTGTATAAAATAAAGCATCTTTTGCACATTAGGAGGAAATTATGAGGGGGAAAAAAAAAACTTCATTCCCAAATGTGCAAGGCTCTGTAAGTGCAAAGGTCTTTATGTGTCTTTGGTTATATCATAGTTTTTTTTTCTATTCAAGAAATAAAACTATCTATTCAGAATTAAACAATTGATTTCTATTGGGCTTGTTCTAATCCCAGTAAATGAGAAGAGTATTGAAGTTCAAGACATCTAGAACAGGAGTGTCAAACTGGATTTTTTCGAGGGCCGGATCAACAATATAGTTCTCCGCCAGCCTGGGGGTAGGTGGGTGGAGATGGGATGGACGGCTCCTAAAGCATGCCCCCCCCATGCCCCATTTTTGGTGTGAACGGCCTCATGTAGCATTTTGCTGGCCAAAACAGGATGTGGGGCCTCCCGCGGCCCATTTTGGCTGCCAGAGGCACTGTGGGCCGGTCCTTTGCTACTTCCAGGCCGGTCCTGCAGGACAGATTTAAGCATCTCTGGTCTAGAAAATTTAACCCATCATTTCATAAGATGAACATGTCAGCTTTTACAAGATCTAAAGGGACGCAGGTGAAAGGCAGACAGCATCGTTCCACTAATTTTCAATAAATTTCTGCAATGCTTTACTCCAATCACCACCAACACAACCTAATTAATTATAGCTGTAACAATCTCTCTGCTGTAATAAACTCAATTTGCCTTCAAGATTAACCTGGCTACCCGTCTGAAACTATTGCTTGAATGAAAAATAAAAACTTTTTTTTTACCTATGTAGCCTGCTAGGTTTTTAAATTCTGGTCTGTTTGCAATAAGTTCTTCTTTCGTTGGAATGTTTATTCCCATGTAACATGGAAATTTTATTGGAGGTGAAGCCACACGGATGTGCACCTGTGAAGGGAAACGCTATTATGAGACTAGCAGTGTTTTAACTACATCATAGTTTGCAATGGCAAACACGAGTCAACTTTAAATGCTACAAGGATAAGGGTAAGAACAGAAAACACCGTTGAAGAATTGACTGGGTTTCTCTTAGTAGCAAGAACAGTAGTAGTTAGAAGCAGGAGAGTGTTGAGAAAGGAACAGTCATGAAAACATCTCGTCCCTTCTCCCTCTACTCTGATATGCTCACTTACCTCCTTAGCACCAGATTCTCTCAATAGTTTAATTATAGGGGAAATAGTGTTGCCTCGCACAATCGAATCATCAATAAGGACAACTCGCTTCCCCCTGAAGTTGTCTGACAAGACTCCAAATTTTTTGGCCACTCCCAGCTGTCTTAACCTCATGTTTGGCTGAATGAAAGTTCTTCCTACATATCTGTTTTTGCAAAGCACTTCAATGTACGGTAAGCCACACTGAAAACAAGCAAAACACGAAGGTCAAGGTACATTTTTGGGGGCAGTGATTAAAACAATTTCCTTATCAAATACCGTTGCTTTGCAATGAACTGACTTTTTAATTCATCACTTTGAAATGCACCAAGGAAAGACCAAGTGCTGAAAGTCTGTATTAGTACAATCCCCTGTATTTCTTTGCGACAAAATTTATTCATTTGGTATTCTAATTCAGAGTAAAGGTAACAAGACATCCAAAACAATTTTTTTATCAATGTTTTCCTGATGTTTTGTATTTTATTCGGCTCAAGGATTATAAATTATAATTAAAACAACAACAAAAACAAGGAAGGTGTAGAGCGGTACCTTTTGGGCATAGCCAAGGGCCGCAGGCGTTGCGGATTCTGGGACTGTGCTAACTAAATCTGCTTCCACTGGGGCCTCAATAGCAAGCTGTTGACCGCATCTCCTCCTTACAGAATACACCATCTGACCTATGTGAAGAAGGAAAACGTCATATGTGTTTTTATGCGGAACTGGCCATAAATCTCTCTCCTGCTTTTAAGTTAGCTTTCTGAGAAGCACCTACCTAAATTTCAGTGATGATGGTCAGGTCTCATAAAAACTTGACCTAATAAAGTCAGATCTTTTTAATTTACATAGCAATTTCCATACGGTGCATTGAAGAGCCAGCAATAGCACTTAAGAGTTATATACCGCTTCACAGTTATATACTGTTTTACAGCCCCCTCTAAGCTGTTTACAAAGTCAGCATCTTGCCCCCAACAATCTGGGCCCTCATTTTACCCACCTGGGAAGGACAGCAGGCCGAGTCAAGCTTGAGACAGTGAGGATCGAACTGCTAAATTGCCATCAGTCGGCAGTCAGCAGAAGTAGCTTGCAATACTGCATTCTAACCACTGCGCCACCATGGAAGAACTACATAATTTTTAAAATCTGAAATAATGTATCCCAAATCAAAGATGATTTGGGGATAATTTACCTTCGAAGATGCTATCTGGCCTCGCAAAGTACACATATTCAAAAATGCAGAACGCTGTTGGATCTCCTTGAGGTCTCGGTACAATATCTAAAGTTTGGACATCATATCTGGATATTTTCACAATCTCTCCAGGCATGACTTCTCGATAGTATCTTGAAAATATAGTGGCACATGTTAAACATCCCAACTGCTTTACTTAGAAACTCTGGTATTTGGTTATAGAAAAGGTTTCATTTTCAGATTGAAAAGATAATAACATGGTTTTTTTTTTCTAAAGAGCAAGGGTATTTATGAAACTTTACATTTATTTCTTACTTTGTCAGATTTTTTTGATCATTTTTCTGCACTTATTATTTATTAAACTTATACCCCCTTATAACAACAGGGCAATTGTTTAAAAAAAATTTTTCTCAAATTCTACAAGAATTTACTTTCTTCTTGAGAGTGAAAAATGGAAAGAGTTAAAAAGAAAAAAGTCCATTTTTCTTTGAGCATGCAAATTGAAGCTGTCAATTTCAAGAACAAATAAAATATATTCTGATTCTATGTGCATAAACAAAAGCATGATATTTAGGGCTTAATGGTTTATTTATAATTAATTTTCACAGATGAATTATTTCATTATTTATCTTTTAAAAAGTACCGTACCCTAATCCTAACATTGCAAAGAGATTCAGTGCGATATTGACTTTCAAGTCAAATGCTTTATTGTTTTAAAACTAAATATTACTATACTCCAATGTGGTAGATGCAGTGTCCAGTTCTTGCTCAAACAATAAAGAAATTATTGATTTGTTTTTAATTTCTCTTTAAACAAATTGAATTATTAACTTACTCTGCACCAATAGATAAAAAGCTACAGGATTCTGAAGAAACTACCCAGCCTTCAGTTTCAGCATTATTTTTCCCTGTAATAAATTCAACAATAATTAAAGAAATGTCTTAACAATTCTAAGAACTTATTTATGTCTGTTTAACTTTACATAGTACATTTGCTGGGGCTGCAACTGCTGTTTTCTATAATAAAACTGAAGCCTACTTAAACAGACAACAGACACTTGCAGGGTATAATAAGTACACTGGAATTTTCCAAAACACAACGAAATGTTCACTAACAAAATATGTTATTTACACTTTGCTGCAATTGCAGGATGAAAAATTGATCTGTCTACAGCAAATATACAGCAAAAAGTGTGAAAATAACTAATGGCACAGGTGACTGGCTAGTCTAGATGCCAAAGATTCTTTTCCAGCATTTAAATCTAGTTCAAATAATTCTAAAAATATTTCTGGAAATTGACTGATGTATTTAAATTAAAATTTACATCGATACATTTGAACATGTTCTTATTTTCTGTTGTGATTACCAAAAATATTTATTTTCAAATATTCCAGATGTCACAGACCAATCATAAATATACCCTCTGTTTTACTTTACAGTTTAATTTAATATTTTATTATTATATTTTCCAGTGTATGTTACGTTTACTGGAGACTAGCTCAGAAATTTAAAAATAGGTGACTTTCTCATAACAATATGCAGCAATTACATTTTTAAAAGATAGGTGGTTCACTGATTAAAAGAAAACAATTTGAGAAAGGTAACAGTATTTTTTTAAATGAACATACTTTCAGCTATAGTTCTCAAAGGACTATTTCAAGGGTCTTCAAACTTGACAGCTTTAAGGCTTGTGGACTTCAACTCCCAGAATTCCTCCTCCAGTCACATTAGCTTGGGAATTCTGGGAGTTGTAGTCTACAAGTCTTAAACTTGCCAGGTTTGAAGACCCTTGGACTATATTAACACATAGGGAAACCGTACCTTTTCCATTGATATCACCTACTGGAACAAGGCGGCCAATACAGAGAGGACGGTTCCCATAGGGATCACGAACTGCATAAATAATGTCTTTATGCATCATCAGAAGTGAATATGAAGTGGGTGTTTCATTCATCAAATTTTTAATCCTGAAATAGAAAAGCTAGTTTAATACATTGCTTATTTCAAGAATTCCAATGATCGGGAGGAGGGGGGCACTTGAGCAAATGGAGGTCTGTTGTATCGACTTAAATTATTTTCTCATCAGGCACATGACTTACCTGGCCACCCAATCTGGTGTATCATCTTGCTCTAAAGGAGGGGTGAATGCCAACAGCTGGGTGATCAGTTCACTATCAGAACTGGTAGACAGTCCCACTCCATGACGCATTAGCTGTGTATAACAAAAGACAAAGCTTTATTATAGGTATAGGTAACTTTAGTGCAGGTTCTCTCCCCTCCCCCCTCCCTGTGTGTGTGTGTTTGAAGTCGGCAGAGTGCCAGTGGGGACAGCTAAATGAATCCAGATGGACCATGTAATGAATTTAGCATTCTGTGCAGATGGTAAAAGTTTTATTCCAGCATGGAAAAATGATGCAATAGTTGATGTTATGGTTACACTGATTGTTACCAATATCTAGCTCCATACCCATGCTTCGCTACAAAACTATGTGGCTGGGCTTAGTTTTTGGGGAGAAAAATAGGGGAATTCTGCCTCGGCCTACCAGCATCCATCGGTATTCATCTGGCTAGCATCCTGTCAATGTGTGAGAGAATTGAGGGCTGTTTGGAAGTTGAAACAATATTTGCTGCGTGAGCAAGAGGGAGACAGCAAGGACCCTGGGCATGGCTTAGCTCAACCGTTCTGCAGTAAAGCAGCTTGGTGCTGTGAAACTATAAGTGAAACTGACACTCCTCTCCTCTGCTTGTGTTTTGCGTTTGGAACAGATTTCTTTTCAGGTGAGGACGGGGAGTTGAACTCCTTAGTATCAGAGCGTGTTAATAATAATATAGGAAATATTAATGCTCTGATGGTCATTTAGAAAAACCCTTTCTTAGTGAGCACCTAGAAGCCAAGAGGAACATACGTGCCAAATTTCAAGTTTGTAGGCTTTACAGTTCTGGAGATTTTGTGATGATGCGTGAGTGGTATTTCACTTTTATATATACAGATTAACAACATAGTGTAGCATTACATTAAGGTATATAGTGCCTTCTAATAGACACTGAAACATTTCTTTCTATACTAACAATAACAAACATATTTTGATCAAAGACAGATCAGGAAGTAGTTGCCATTTCCGGTCGTAACTAAGACTACTTTTTTCCCCTCAAACTTAAAACATTTTTACTATTGAAGCCTGCATTACTGGGAAACAACACGAAAATTTTTAGGCAACTTTAATAAAAGAAAGAAGTCTGTATGACCTTCCATTTTTCAGAGAACAGGAAACTGTAAGCAACTCGACCTGCCAAGATCCACTCGGCACGTCAACTATCTCACTAAAAGCAACAGCATATTGGATCACTGCTACACCACATTAAAAGATGCTTACTGGCTGCCTCTCTGATCATTTGTACCACCCATCTTCTCCCTCCCTACAGGCAGAAACTTAAAACTGCAAAAACAGTTTTGGTCAAAACAGCAATGGAGGAAGCAAAGTTAGAGCTGCAGGCTTGCTTTTAAGTATGCAGACTGAAGTGTTTTTGAAGCTGTTTCCCAGCCTCATGTTCCATCAGAGGAGATGATTATTCAAAAAATTTCAAGTTGTGCAGAAATGGACAAATTAACTTTGGCATTAAAAAATAAAGACACTTCAATATACTACAACAGCTGGAACTGCTGGTACAAATGGATAGACCAAAGATAGATTTCACACTAAAAGGCGAAAGAGGATAGGATAGAATCGTAGTAGTGATATACAGATATATGTAAGGATTAAGTGTGTATATGGCATAAAATAAGGATAAAAAGGAGGTCTCACAAACTGTTGGAAGATGAAAATGTTTTAAATTGTTTTCTATCTTTTTCCTTCTATTTTCTTCTTCTTTTCTTCTTTTATTTTTCTCTCTTACATTTATGTATGTGTTGTTGGTCTGTTTTAATTGTAAAATCAATAAAATTTGTTTAAAAAAGAAGAAGAAGCTGTTTCCCACAAAGCTCGGATAAATTCACTGATACTGTGACATACAATTTAGCTTCTGTGGGGACCTGTGTGCGCCTGCCAAGAGCTGGCACGTATATAATAACAACAACCCTTGATTCACAGCTAAATTCATGCATCTATGCCATGCCAAAGAGGAGGCCTATAGGAAAGGAGACCGGATTTTGTACAATAAGGGGAGGAATGTAGTAACAAGGGAGATCGGAATAGCAAAGAAAACACACTCCTGAAAAGCTGAGAAACCAGTTCTCAGCTATTGAACCAGCAACTGGAAGTCTGAAGAACATTATTGCAAGAGACCTTCCTTCCTTTACCGAAGAGAATTGGCAACTGGAAGATGCCCTGAATGTGTTCCACTGTAGGTTTGAGAGGACATCAGTATAATCTATCGCTACCTTCTCCATCTCAGATACATACAACAGCAGCCAAATCTCCTATACCTATCTCATCCCTCTGGGCCCTCCTCCGCCTCTGGTATTCTCAGAGAAAAGATGTGCAAGGTCTGTTTCATAGACAAAAGATCAGAAAAGCACCAGGCCCAGGCAGAGTAATTCCTTCTTGGTTTGAAGCCTATGCTGAACAACTGGCCTCCATCTTCACTCATATCTTTAATAAGTCACTGGAGATGTATTATGTCCCTTCTTGCTTCAACTGCTCCATTATCATGTCAGTTCCCAAGAAACCCTCCATCAGTAAGCTCAATGACTATACACCGATTGCTCTGACTTTTTGAGAGTTTAGTGCTGGCCCACCTGGAAATCATTATGGATCTGCTGTTGGACTCCCTTGTGGTTTGCTTACCAAGCAAATACATCGGCAGATGATGCTTGTAACCTCTTGAATCCCCTATGCATGGGTCGTTATTGTAGACTTCAGCTTAGCATTCAATACCATAATTCCGGAAATGCTTCACTCTAAATTGATTCAGCCACCTGTGCCTTTCCGTACTTGTAGGTGTAACTTTTTGACAGATAGGAAGTAACAGGTGCAGCTAGAGAAAATTGCATCTAATACCCAGGCAATTAGCACAGGCACCCCTCAGGGCTGTACACTCTTCTCCATTGGTCTTCTTATATACTAATGACTGCATGTCTAGGGATCCCTCTGTTATAGTACTGAAGTCTGCAGATGATACAAGTGTCATCGGTCTCATTTGAGACAGTGACGAGTCTGCCTATAGAAGGGAGATTGAACGACTACACACTGTAGCAGTCTGGAGCTGAACATGCTTAAAACTGTAGAGGTGAGAATGGATTTTAGGAGGATCCCTTCTATTTGACCACTTCTTGCTATATTTGGCAGAACAGCATCCGCAGTAGAATCCTTCAAGTTTTGGGGTTCTATAATCTCCCAGGATTTGAAATGAACACCTAACATTAGAACCACTATTTAAAAAACCCAAGGAAAAATGTTCTTCCTGCATCAACTCAGGAAGTTCAAACTGCCCCAAGAGCTATACAGTCATAATACCGAGCTATACTGAGGAATGATTGAGTCTGTCATGATGTATTTCTGTAACTGTCTATCTTGGTACAGTAATCAAACAGAACAGGTACAGATTCCAATGGATAGTTAAGACTGCAGAATGAACATTTGCAACCAGCTGAATACCTAATTGTCACAGTACTGTCTAATGTCTATGTACATTTTACCCATGTTGTATGGCTAATCATCATCATTATCATCATTCTTATCTTCTTCACTACCTCCTCTTATTTGTATTATGATTATGGTTACTATTACTCTGTTTTGCATGTACAATGAGAGCTTCTAAACTGGAGAAAAGTTCTCTGTGTATCTAATCACACTTCTGCTATTGCCATTGTTATTATTTTCTGTACTGTTCTATTCTAATCAACTGACCGAAATAAATCAGTGGAATGTGTCGTGTCCGCAAAAAGACGCTCAGAGTCGGTGACTATCATTCAAGCTCTTTATTAAACAGTTGTGAACCGAACCGGCGAAAAGGAAAAAGCCCGCGGCTTTTATCCTTTTCGCTGCGGCGGCCGCGGCCAATGGCAGCAATTCAAGTCTCCCGTTCTTGGAACGAGCCAATCGCGGGAGACTTCAATCGGGCCAATCAGCGCGGCTCGCCTGGCCAATCAGAAATCCCCGCGCCTTAGCCAATCAAGGCGCGGGGATTTCGAGTATGCAAATTCAGGACAGAACACCCCTCCCCTCTTGGTATAGTCCATCACGTAGTGTAGTCACGCAGGTAGGCGGGGCTCCGTCTAGCCCTAGTTGACCTGCGCAGCTCAGTTGCAAGCTGTACCTCGGCCGGAGCGGTCACCTTTTTGGCTGCTCCTCCCTCTGTGTGAACCGGCTGGATGATCGGGCCGGTTCGTTCTCCGTGGCTCCCGCCTGGGCCTACCGGGTCGGTTGAGCTACGGGTTTCGCCGCTCCCGCTTGGTTTCTCCGAGTCGGTTGAGCTGGCCAGGTGGTTCTTCTCCGGAGGGGACTCGCGATGGCTGCGTTCCGGTGAGTATTTTTGGATTTTTTCTTGCGCTATTTTATTCGGGTATTCCCTCCCCCCTTGGTTCGAGTCTTGGGGGTTGAGGTCTGTTGCAGTTCGTGACCGGAGCTGGTCGATGTGTCGTTTCCAGGCTCGCCCGTCGGTGGTTTGGAGCCGGTACGACCGTGGACCTGTGATTTGAGTGATGACGGCTGGGATCCATAGGGGGTCCCCCGTCAGATTTTTTGCGTAGACTAAGTCACCGGGGGCAAATGTCCGGTATTTGGAACTAGAGTCTGGGGGCCGCTCCGGGTTGTATGTCGGGTGCAGCCTGTCGAGTGGGGACCTCAGCTTCCTGCCCATAAGTAGTTCGGCTGGGCTTTTGTTGGTAGTGGTGTTCGGGGTGATGTGTTGTATGAATAGGAGTTTATTGATTTTGTCGTTGATCTCCCCGTGGTCCATTTTCCGGAGGGTTTTTTTGGTAAACTGAACCATCCGTTCCGCCCTACCGTTCGCCGCCGGATGCGCCGGTGCTGTTAATGCGTGGCGGATACCCCTCTCCGCCAAAAACCTCTCAAACTCGAGGGAAGTAAACTGGGGCCCGTTGTCTGAGACGACGATGTCTGGGAGGCCGTGCGTGGAAAACAGTTTACACAGTTCTTTGATGACGGCCTCCGTGGTAGTGGATTTCATGTCGCTTACTTCCAACCAATTGGAGTAAGCGTCAACTGTGATCAAAAAAGTATGCCCATTTGTTGGACCAGCAAAGTCTAAATGGATTCTGGACCAGGGCCCCCTTGGTATTTCCCAGTCTCGGATGGGTGCTGCGGGTGGGCTGGGTCTGGTCTCCTGGCAACGATGGCATTTGGCGACCCATGCCTCAATCTGTTTGTCCATCCCTGGCCACCAAGCGTAACTCCTGGCCAGGGCTTTAGTCCTGACGATGCCAGGATGACCTTCATGCAGCATCTCTAGGACCCTCCCTTGCAATCTGTCCGGGACGACCACCCTGTCACCCCACAAAATACATCCTTTAAGCAGTGAGAGTTCAGTCTGGCGGTTTCTGAATGTTTTAATGGATTCGTCATTGTCCCTTTCAGGCCACCCTTTTTCTAGCCAATGTAGGATTCGCGCCAGACGCTTATCCTTAATAGTCTCCCTGGCAATGTCCGATGCGGTAATGGGTAGGTTCTCAATGCTAAGGGTGTTTGTCGTTGGTGCTGGGTCAGGATCAGAGTCTGGTAAAGGCGAGCGGCTTAAGGCGTCCGCGTGCGAAATTTTCTTACCTGGCTTGTGTAACAGTTCGTAGCTGTAGGCTGCCAGGAATTCGGACCACCTTGTCATCCGGGGTGATAAAATGTTCGGGGTGGCTCGGTTTCCGGCGAGGATTCCCAGTAATGGCTTATGATCCGTCACGATGGTGAACGGGCGGCCATACAGGTATTCGTGGAATCGCTTAACGGCGGCAACTATAGCCAAAGCTTCTTTGTCCAGCTGGCTATAGTTCCGCTCCGGTTTAGTCAGAGTCCTGGAGAAAAAAGCGATGGGTGCTTCTCTTTTGTCGGGGAGGGTATGGCTGAGGACAGCGCCGACGCCGAAAGGTGATGCGTCGCAAGTGACAGCTACAGGCAAGGTTTCGCTGAATTGAATCAGGATGGCGTCGGAGGTGAGGAGGTCTTTGGTTTTTTGAAAGGCGGTTTGCTCTCGTCTCCCCCAAGTCCAGGTTGCCGCCTTATCCAGAAGTCTATGCAAAGGCTCCGCCGCCGTAGCCTTTTGGGGTAGGAAAACATTATAAAAATTCAGCAATCCTAGGAACGCTTGTAGTTCCGTTTTAGACTTTGGGGTGGGGGCTTCTTTGATGGCTTTCACTTTTTTAATTGTAGGGTGAATGCCATGCCGGTCTAGAAGGTAGCCCAAGAATTCCACTTGCTTTGTGCATAGTTGGCATTTTTCTCGTTTAACTTTAAGTCCTGTCACTTTAAATTTTGTTAAGACCTGTCTGAGTCGGTTTTCTAATTCGGCTTCGTTTGGCGCCGCCACTAATACGTCGTCAAAATAGGGCACCACCCCCTCGATGCCCTGTAGCAAACGTTCCATCAGGCTTTGAAAGATGCCTGGTGCCACGCTGACTCCGAATTGGAGTCGGTTGCACTTAAAGGCCCCCCGATGGGTCACGATGGTCTGGGCTTCCGCCGTTTTCTCATCTACTGGCAACTGCTGATATGCCTGGGCGAGATCGAGCTTGGCAAAGACCTTGCCCCCTCCCAGTGAGTGCAGCAGATGTTGCACGATTGGGACTGGGTAGGCGCTTTGTTGTAATGCGCCATTTAGGGTGGCCTTATAATCCCTGCAAATTCTCACGGACCCATCCGGCTTGACTGGGGTCACTATAGGGGTCTCCCATCGGGCATGGTCTATCGGCTGCAACACCCCCTGTTCGACGAGCTTGTTGATCTGCTCGTCAATTTTAGGCTTCAGGGCGAATGGTACCCTCCTAGGTTTAAGCCGCTTGGGGGGGACGCTAGGGTCTAGATCAAATGAGATAAGGGGCCCCTGGTACTTGCCCAAGCTTCCATCGAAAACTTCCTGGAACTCCTGGGCTAGCCGCTGTTCCCAACCGTCGTCGGCGACGTGGTTGACTCCTGTCAGCGCGATGTCAAGCGGGGCGAACCATTGTAAACCCAGTAGGCTTGGGCGGTCGCGATCGACGATAGTGAGTGGCAGTTGTTCGGTGCGGCCCTTGTAGGTTACATTAAAACTCTTGGTGCCCACTACCGGAACGCGATTCCCTTGGTAGTCTTTTATAATGATTTTCTGGGTATGAATGTTCCTCTTATGGAGGGTGGGTACTAGCCGTTTAATCTCGCGCCATGCAATCATGGAGAGGTAGGACCCGGAGTCCACTTCCATCTTGCATGGTTGGCCTTCAATATGGACTTCGACGTGTACCTTTCTGGCGCCGTCGGAGATGGCGTGGCCGATGGTCACCGTTTGGTGTGTTTCTTCCTTTCGTCGACCGTCGCCGCCTTTTGAAGATCGTTGCGCACGGTCCCACCGACTGTCCGGTTGGCGCTCTCTGGTCCTGGGTGGGGGGCTTTCCTTCTTCCGGTCGTGTTGTTCCCATTTGGCCGGGCTGCGGGTCTTCTTTTGGCGGCAAACTCGAGCGATGTGACCCCGTCGTTCACAATGCCTACAAATAGAGTCAAAGAATCGGCATTCTGACCTGGGGTGGTCGCCGCCGCACCCGGCACAGTTGGTCCTAGACCTACGACCTCTTCGATTTCGTTGGTCGCCGCGTCCCGTCTGTACGCGATGTATGTCCTCCTCGTCTTCCGACGTGCTGGAGGCTGACTGGAATTCTCCGTAGTGTGCGGTTGCTTCGCTTCTAGGGTCGGCCGACCTTGCCGGGTTGTTGTTTCCGCCCTTCGCGTCAGATCTTCGCATGCTGTCAGCAGACGAGCGGGTTGCTTCTGCGGCTGCAGCTGCGGTGAGGGCGTCTGCTAGGCTGATGTCGCCCTTGGCCATAAGCCGGCTCTGGAGTGTAGGGTCCCATAGGCCGAGCACGAACCGGTCTCTTATGAGGCTGTTCAGACCTTCAAACTCGCAGAGTCCTCCTAGGCGCCGCAACTCGGCAACGAAGTCGCTCAATTTCTCGTCTGGTTTCTGATTTCGGCGGTAAAACTCATTGCGCCGTATCAGGATGGGGACCTCGGGGGCGTAATGGCGCCGCAGTATGGGTTCGAGGACGTCCCAGTCCATGGCGGTTGCGTCTGCTGGCTTGGCCAATGCTTTGGCCATCTGGAAGACCTCTGGTCCGCAGTGAGTAAGGAAGACGGCGCGTTTTAGCGGGCCCGGGGCGTCCTTCATTCCGGCGCATTCCAGGTACATACGGAACCGGTCTGAGTACGATTCCCAGTCCTCGGTGGCGGGGTTGAAGGGGGCGGGCGGTGCAATCTTCGCCATCTCTTTCGCTGGAACTGGCTCTTGTTGGACACGGGGTTCGGTTCAGGGTCGGGATCCCACCCTCGTCGCCAGTGTCGTGTCCGCAAAAAGACGCTCAGAGTCGGTGACTATCATTCAAGCTCTTTATTAAATAGTTGTGAACCGAACCGGCGAAAAGGAAAAAGCCCGCGGCTTTTATCTTTTTCGCTGCGGCGGCCGCGGCCAATGGCAGCGATTCAAGTCTCCCGCTCTTGGAACAAGCCAATCGCGGGAGACTTCAATCGGGCCAATCAGCGCGGCTCGCCTGGCCAATCAGAAATCCCCGCGCCTTAGCCAATCAAGGCGCGGGGATTTCGAGTATGCAAATTCAGGACAGAACAGAATGGAACAAGCAGGAAAAAAAAACCTGGATCAAAAGGATAGAAAGATAGGTACTTATTTTAGTACATAATTTTTGTATTCCACATTTCTCATTCACAGAATGTCTACAAAAAAAAAAAAAAAAACCCTTTGAGTTTGTAAGATGAGGATTTCTCATTTTAAATTTAATATCACTGTTTTAATTAGCGTAGTATAGCAATTGAGGCACGGGAGTGAGACAGAGATGATCAGATTCAAAGATCTCCTTAGATATTGGAAGTCAGTTTGGTGATTTTGGGTCAGACTGTTTCTCTCAGCCATAGTGTCATGCCCCTGGTGGAGATTGACTCTGAGGAAGAGGAGGAACAGCCGACAGGGAGTGTGGCTCCAGAGGTAGTGGAGAAGGCTGGGGAAAGGCAGAGGCCGGCTGAGCAGTCAGAGGAGGATCCAGGCCCATCCCCTCTGCATCCTAGGGCACGCAGGGAGGAGAGGATAAGAGAGAGATGTGGTCTACAGGGGAGGAGAGGGCCTTGATCCTCTTCATGGGCTGCAGGTGTGAGATCTACATAAAAGGTTGGACCTGCGTGCTAACAGACGCTGGAGACAAATTAGTGTTTTATTCCTAAAGAAGGTTTATCTTGGTTGGCATTCTTCCAACGGACTGTCCCTGGTTATCTTCCTGAAGTTGGCAATTATCTATCCTGGTCTGTTGTAACACTTTATTCAGTGCGGTTTGGTTTTGTTTTTTGCTTCATTATCGGCTCTTTGAATTTGAACTGTGTTTCTTGCCTTTGAAATGTTATTCTGAAAATCGTTTAGTCCTCCACTGTGAACAATTAAACAGTGAAGCCAAGTTGAAGGCATTAAAGGACTTTTATTGACGTTTTGGTTTTTGTTGTATTTCTGATATACTCTGGGTCATCACACCTAGATTGGGAACTTGAAAAACATCTATCTACCAACCTAGACTGAATCAGCATAGTAAATAATGATATATAGCCTTCAACGTATCAATTTATTTTTAAGTCGCATCAATAGGCCACCCAATTCAGAACAATCTTCTGAAGAAATCTTCACTCTGCAGTGGATTGATTCAGGCTGATGATAATTATATACTAATTATGGAAGAACAGACATAGTTGATATTCACCAAATTGTTCGTAAATTCTCTAATTTCTGCCAAAGGTATGTAAAACGTACATCTTCTCAGTCATTTTCAGAAGCTGCACAAAATAAATTTCTGGAAGTGATTTACTTCTTTGGCAATTTGTTTCATTCACAACTACAGATATGATAGTAAACTAAACTGCACTCAAAACAATCTATTATCAGTATTACATTGGGTATGGTAGAGAATGAATTAAAGGTGAATATGATGCTGATTGGCACTCCTCTCTTCTCACCAGACTACCTTTTTGTGAGAGAACAAGGGGCCAGAGAATAAGCAGGCCCTATCTATAGGCCTTAGATCTATGGGCTGTTTACCATCACCTGGGCAGATATGGTACGCCTAAAGAGCATGTGTTTCAGGCATCTATATGGGAGAATCTTCTGAGGGAGGAAGTGTGAATGCTGAATGCATCAGTGATTATAAACTAACTAGCTTGATACCTGTACATTGCTATGAAACTATGTGGTCGGGCTTAGTTTTTGGGGAGGAAAATAAGGGAAAAAATTTCTGCCTCTGCCTACCAAGTCCATCAGTATTCATTTGGCTAGCGTGCTGTCAGTGTGTGAGAGTTGAGGACTCTTTGGAAACTGAAACAGTATTTGCTGTGTGAACAAGGAGACAGCAAGGAGCCTGGGCGTGGCTTAGCTCAACTGTTCTGTACTAAAGCTGCTTGGTGCTGTGAAACTAAAACTGAAATTCCTCTCCTCTGCTTGTGTTTTGGATTTGGAATAGATTTCTTTTCAAGTGGGAATAGGGAGTAGAACTCCTTAGCATCAGAGCGTGTTAATAATAATATACGAAATAGTAATACTCTGATGGTCATTTCAAAAAACCCTTTCTTAATGAGCACCTAGAAGCCAAGAGGAACATATGTGCCAAATTTGAAGTTTGTAGGCTTTACGGTTCTGGAGATTTTGTGATGATGCGTGAGTGGCATTTCGCATTTATTTATATATAGATTTAGAGGGGCAGGATGGAAAAGATTTCAGAATAACAGAGTTGGAAAAGACCTTGGAAATCTTCTAATCTAGTCCAACCCCCTGCTTAGGCAGGAAATCCTATACCAGGGGTCTCCAACCTTGGCTCCTGGAAGCCTGGCGGACTTCAACTCCCAGAGTTCCACAGCCAGCAAAGCTGGCTGTGGAATTCTGGGAGTTGAAGTCCGCCAGGCTTCCAGGAGCCAAGGTTGGAGACCCCTGTCCTATACCATTTCAGACAAGTGGGTTGTCCAATCTCTTCTTAAAACTTTCCAGTGTTGGAGTGTCCAGTGTTCACAACTTCTGGAGGCAAGTTATTCCACTGATTAATTGTTTTAACTGTCAGAAATGCCTCCTTAGTTCTAGGTTGCTTCTCTCCTTGATTAGTTTCTATCCATTGCTTCTTGTTCTTCCCTCAGGTGCTTTGGACAATAGCTTGACTCCCTCTTCTTTGGGGCAGCCCCTGAGATACTGGAACACTGCTATCATGTCACCCCTTAGCTTTCTTTTCATCAAACTAGACATATCCAGTTCCCGTAACCATTCTTCCTATGTTTTAGCCTCCAGTCCCTTAATCCTCTTTGTTGCTCTTCTCTGCACTCTTTCTAGAGCAGGGGTAAGGAACGTTGGCTCTTTTATCACTTATGGACTTCAACTCCCAGAATTCCTGAGGGAGCCATAAAAGGTTCCCCATCCCTGGCCTACTGGTTTTTTCAGTTGTGAGGTAAATCAATTTTTGACTTGAATGGGACTGTTTAATATACAAATGTAGGACATACAAAGAATATATATAAAAATATGTCCTACATTTGTATATTAAACAGTCCCATTCAAGTCAAAAATTGATTTACCTCACAACTGAAAAAACCAGTAGGCCAGGGATGGAGAACCTTTTATGGCTCACTCAGGAATTCTGGGAGTTGAAGTCCGTAAGTGATAAAAGAGCCAACGTTCCTTACCCCTGTTCTAGAGTCTCAACATCTTTTTTACATCATGGCAACCAAAGCTGGATGCTGTATTCCAAGGTGACTAAGAAGGTGAAAGGAAAGCTTCATACAAGCTCAGATTGCTGCGGTGCATTAGGGCTGGGTTTAGGATTCAGGTTTCCTTCCAAGTGACCTCGACCGCTACAACTTAAACCTTCTAATGTATTTGGACTGTACCCTTAAAACGATCTTTGCATCCTATTACTACCCAAGGGATATAAACCTTCTCTAGTATGAGTGAATTTACTATCCTTTTCCACTTTCCCATCTTGGGAAAACAGAGCCATACCTTTCTCCTGAGTCGCACAGCATTCGTTAGCTCTCCATTGTGGGCGACCGCAATCTTCCCGTGCAAAGTTTCCACCACAAACGGTTGACAATTATCAAGGACAGATACCCCTGAGGTAGAGTATCTTGTATGGCCGATTCCAAGATTTGAAACATACAGTTTCTTCAGACTGTCTTCGCTGAACACGTGATTAACCAGACCCATTCCCTGCGAAGAAAAAGGAAATGGGATGGATGAACTAAAATGGAGTTTTCAGTATTGCTTATAGTGGACAGCAGTGTCAAACTAATCCCTTTGAGCTAATTGGGAAGAAGAAAAAGCTCTACTTAATTGAGATTGATTTACAAAATGTCTATGACTGCCTGTCTCATATAATGAGTCTGGACAACCCACACCAATCCAAAAACAAAAAACGAAACCCTCCCTTCCCATGCTCCAGATCAAATATCTTCCTAACTCAAGCCCCATCCTAGCCCAACGGCTGGGAGAAAACACAGGTCTTTGTAACCCTACGGAGGAATAAAACGGTAGGAATTCCTCAGATCTAAGGTGAGACAAAGTTTCAAAGAACTTGCCTCCCAAGACCTATCAGGTGGCAACATTTAAGGGAGTACACCTGCCCTAGTGGTGGGATTCAAATTTTTTTACTACCAGTTCTGTGGGCGTTGCTTGGTGGGCGTGGCAGGGGAAGGATACTGTAAAATCTCCATTCCCATCCCACTCCTGGGGGAAGGTTACTGCAAAATCCCATTCCCTCCCTACCCCATTAACCTGCTTTCCAGCTCCATTCTCCTGTGCAGGGCAGCAAAAGACCCAGCCAATCAGGTGGGACTCGGAAGGCAGAGAATAGATGGGGGCGGGGCCAGTCAGAGGCAGTATTTGCCAGTTCTCTGAACTACTCAAAATTTCCACTACGGTTCTCCAGAACCGGTCAGAACCTGCTGAATACCACCTCTGGCATGCCCTATCTGGCTTAGTGTGATGGGAAGATACTCTTGGGGAGACTGTCCTGAAAATAACCTAGACATTTGCCATTTGGTGTTTTAACCAGCACCATGAATTGCACTGGGAAAGCCACTGGAAGTCAATGTAGCCCATGCAGCACCGGTTTACTCAATTGAACCGCAGGGCATCCAATGCATGTCACTTTTTTTCTGAGCCAGTTGTAGCTTCTAGAAGGTCTTCAAGGGCAGCCCCATGGAGTGTTATCCACAAGGGAGGCGATTAAGACATCCCTTAACTCAATCCATTAAATCAATTTACAACACATGCAAATACTACTGCATGTTATCATTTTCTAAATGTTTTTTCACTTTCCTCTTGTGACAAAGTTATGTTCATTACTTTATAATGCTCTTTATAAAATGTTGATGGTTAGATGTGTGAGTTACAAATTACAAATGGGAGCGTCAAAATCCTGCACAGATGACGGTCTTATTTACATCAAATATATTCATACATTGAAATATTTTGAGTTCTCCCAGCATTCATTTTTAAAGAGAGAAAACAAATTAGCACAATCTCCACATCTTCTTCTTTTACCCCTGAAGGACTAGGCTGGGCACAGCTCCTAGAGAATATCTACTTATGAGGCAGCTAAAGTTAACACCAGTTTGATGGCTCATCAACATCGTCATGCCCCTGGTGGAGTCGGACTGTGAGGGAGAGGAGGAACAGCCAACAGGGAGTTGAGATGTGGCTCCAGAGGTTGTGGAGAAGGCTGGGGAAGGACAGAGGCTGGCTGGGAAGTCAGAGGAAGAACCAGGCACATCCCCTCTTCATCCTAGGACACGCAGGGAGGAACGGAGAAGGAAACAACTTGACTTACGAGAGAGGAAGCGGCCATGATCCTCCTCATTGGTTGCAGTTGGGAGACCAGTATATAAGAGAGATGATTACAACACAGCGTTGCCAGAAGCAAAGCGTGTTTTATTTTGGGTTGAAGTTACCTTGGTTGGCGTCCTTCCAACAGACTGTGCCTTGTTATCTCCTTGAAGTTATTCTGGTCCGTTGTGGAAATTTCTTCATTGTAGTTTGTTTTAGTTTTTTATTTCAGCTCTATCTGCTCATTAAATTCGGACTGTATTGCTTTCTTTGGAAGACTATTTTTGAGTACATTTTATCTCCAACTGAGAATTATTGAACAATGGGGCTAAGTTGGAGGCATTAAAGGACATTTATTTACATTTTGGATTTTGTTACATTTGTGTTATACTCTGGGTCAACAACATCATATGAAATCTCCCCCCCCCCTTTTGGGAATACCAGATAATATTACCTTGTGCACTTTGAAATGTGCTGATTCTCCATCACTTGTCACAATCCCTGCACTCTCTTGGCCTCTACGAGAAAAGGAAGAGCAGGTAAGGAATCTGTATTTCTGAGTCTGGATCTTTATGTCACCAGAAAGGTGCCGTTCATGGTTGAGGGATTTTTACAGGTGTTGTGAAGACCCCAAGATCTGCAAAAAGCTTTGTAAACTGTAAGAAAATAACTCTTCCTCCGAAAACAAAAACCGCACATGAAGAAGAACAATACATAAAAGCAACTGTGGGAATGGGGAGATGGAAAGAAACGTTATATAAAAAGAGGCGGTTGACCGGAACTTTAAAGAAAAGTTATCACACTGCAATATTTAGTTGGGGAGATCCTTTTTCCTGATAAGCTCAAATGCTGAATATGTGATATTGGTCCACACACACCCTTTAACTTTGTTTCTGCAGACTTCATAATTATTAGACAAAAATAGGTTTTCATGAGAAAAAAAAATATTCCAGAATCCCAAGATCTGAACACCTTCTAGAGTCATAATTAAAAACAAAAGCATTTTCTCATGGGAAGGATTCTTATAATTAATTTCAAAAAAGTATCTGGACATGTAACTTCCCAAAATAAAACTTCCAATTACCTTTTTGCTGCTTTTCCCCTCACCCCATTTTTAAAAAGTCCTTAAAATGGTAATTTCAAGCTACTTTTATTAAGGCTTGAAAGAAACTCAACCACTGTTTTTAAATTTGTTGCTCCAAAGCTTCCTAAAACCTAAAAAGTTAACAAGCATTTTCTGAAAGTGATTTGAAAAGAAAACATGTGTTCCCAATTTTATTTTATTTTGACCATGGTTTGTGCAAAAAGATTATTCCCTTGTGTCCCAAAGCCCTAATTCTGGAGACTGGTGTTTTGCAGTATTCTCATGAGAAGCAACCGTCTGGAGCACTTCTGAGTAATCTCAAGTCTTTTTGTTGTCCAGAGAGCAATTTAAAAAAGAGGTGGTTTATTTACTGGCTCTTCATTCCACCAGTTGTTGGTGGAGTCAGTCTTCAGTTGCCATTTTTCCCACAGAAGTCGCTTTCTCTACTATATTAGAGGCATCGCTTGCAATAGTACGTAAGAGTGCTTATAATACCATTTCCTAGTTAGATGCCTTCCTTATCATGTTGCGTCTTCGGCGTTTAGTCCTGCTGGCCACACGACCACGGAGACGTCTTTGGACAGCACTGGCTCTTCGGCTTTGTAATGGAGATGAGCACCGCCCCCTAGAGCAGGAAATGACTAGCACGTATGTGTGGAAACGACTAGCATGTATGTGCGAGGGGAACCTTCACCTTTACCTTATAGCATGTTGGATCACAATTCCCAAAATTCCATTAAGATTTGCTGTAGTTCCCATTATATTTGAAGAGCTTCGGGTTTGCTAGGATGCCAGGCTCAAAGCTTCCCATCAAAAATTCTAAATTGAAATATCTTTGGTGGAGAAAAATGGAAAAAAGGCATTGCCTTTCTCTTCCTTCTCAGAATCCTTCTGTAATATGAGCCTGTTGGCTAGTTATTTAGCTGCCATGGCAACATCTCCCAAGTTTTATGGAACACCGAGGTTCCTTTGTTGACAATACTCAGGGGGATCTCAATTAGCACCTGAGATAGTTGCAGAACCTAGATTTGGGGTGGTGGAAGACCCTTAAAAAGAAACATTTATATAGAAGAAATATAGCTACAGAATATATATGTTTCTTTCCAAAATATCATCTAAATTCAAATAAATATTTTAATGAAATGTTTTATTTGAATATATAAAACAGAAAATGCAAATTTAATTGAAATAATTTGCAAACCAACTATATTAGTATTGCAGTGTGTTATCACATTTTCTATTAACATGAATCTTGCATTTATAAAGGATGTCATGTATTTGCTCCAGACAATGCAAAAAGAATACAGAGGTGTTTTCCACACAAACTTGAACTTAATTTCCTTGGTTTGCTTTTAGCATATTATACTTGATTCACTCAGCAGACTACTGAAGTGGAACTATTATTGAGCATTACTGAATGCTCAGAATTCAAATTACAGTGACTCCATTAGTTAAGAACCATAAAAGGCTTTGCGAAGGCAAATCAAGCATTTAGGAGAAAGGTAAGTATGTGCATGTGTGAAATTATGATTTACAGTTTTGAAAGGGATTCTAAACCATGTGAAAAAAAAAACCAAATATTTTACAAAACCAAAGGCATCATTTGCTAGCGAATCTGAAGAGAATCGGGGTGCAAGTGTTTTCATTCCAAACAAAATCATAGCCTATAGTTGTGTGTGTGTATGTATATGCTGACATATACATTGGACAACACCTCCCATCATCCTCAGCACCTAGCTAGGCTGGTGATCCAATGCCTCTGGAGGGGACCAGATGGAGGAAAGCTTCGAGCTCTTATGTACATTAAGAGCAGAGATTATATTTAAAGCCCATTGCATAACAAAGGTTATACAGAATGCATTCCATCCCTGGAATTGTGCTTAATTTTTGCAGAGCAGAAAACAGCTTATTTGGGGTGCCAATGATTAACAGACTTTGCAATCATTTCTGCCCGAGCTGATTTATTTTGCTGCCTCTAAGACGGAACCTGCTTATTTGGCAGTTTCTCAAGTTACTCCCCTCAGGCAGCTTGAGCCAGTAAAACTGGATCCTTTCATCTCTGTGGAGCTTACTGACAATCAGCCGTCTGGTTTCCTAGGAAACGCAATCTTGGCTAGAAATAGTGAATCATTTCCAGGTCACTTTCAACATGGAGAGTGGAGCAGGAAGGCACTGGACTGAGGAGGAGGTTAAAGCCTTGCTAAGCGTCTGGTCAGAAAAAAATATCAGAAAGCAACTCCATGGGACCTTACGGAATAAAGGGATATTTATTTACATTGCTAAAAGGCTGCAGGAATTGGGGATCTGCAGAGACTGGAAACAGTGTCGGGCAAAGTATAAAAACCTGAAATATGAATATAGGACAGTTAAATATGCCCACAACTCAGGAGATGCTACCAAGACTATGAAGTTCTTCCATGAGCTGGATGCAATATTGCAACATAAGCCTGTCACCCACTTAACAGAGGAGGAGAACAGCAGGTGTTCAACCAATGACATCATAAATGCCACCAAGGAGAACAATGAAGGTAAAAACAAACATCCCAAACTGTTTTCTTTTTTTCCTCCTCCTCCTTCTTATTGCTGTTATCTAAAATACATACAGGCTTGTAAAACTCAGGCCCATGCAAGGCACTGCAGATGACATAGCTGGTAGAACAAACCGACTTAATGCACTCCCTTATCTGTGTGTCTGTTGGGGAAGGTGGGGGGTAGAGAAGGAGGAGGGTGAGTGTTTCTATAAATACATAAACTTAAGTTAAACCAGCTGCTGAGCTAGCTAGTTTCCTAAGCCGAATTCCTCTAGAGAAAAACAAAATCAAATCAAAACAAAACAAAAAAGAGACTAAGGGCCGGCAAACTTCTGGTTTTATTGCTGGTTTATCTGTAACATTTTGTGCTGTTTTATAGTTGTATTGCTAGGTTTGAATAGAAAATGCTGGGCCACGAACAATATATATATATATTGTATATTTGCATATATATATATATATATATATATATATATATATATATATATAAGCAAATATATATATATATATATATATATGCAAATATATGCAAATATATATATATATATATATATATGCAAATATATATATATATATATATATATATATATATATATATATGCAAATATACAATATATATGCAAATATGCAACATAAGAAAACAAATATATGCAATATATATATATATATATATATATATATATATATATATATATATTCCCAGTCATATGTTTATGCCCTGCTAGAATTTAAGCAAAAGGACCAGAAATGTAGACCACCTGCTCGCAGTGATGGAAACATGTTGTTGCTTTGGAAATTTTGTTTTTCCAAGAGATTTGTCTTACCTTGCTAAAGAACACTTAAAACACATAAAAGTTCTTTTAAATGGTGAATCAACTGCTGAGATGAAAAACTATATTCACAAGAGTTTTGCATGTTTGCATGTGATGTATTTTGCTTGCCTGCTGGAAGTCAGATAATATATTTTGGGGGAAAGGAAAAAAAAAAAAGCCCAAAGCCAAATCAAGCCACTTGACAAAAAGTATTCCTTGATAATAAATTAAGAGCATGTGTAAATTATTATTTCATGAAGCTTTCAAGCATTGATTTATAATCACAGGAAGATTTTTTTCCCTTTAAAACATGATCAGGGAAGTAATTTAAAAGGTTTCATTTTCTTTAGAGAATTCTCGGTTAAATATTTGATTGTAGCAACAAGAACCGAAAAAAGTCTGCATAAACCTTGCGATGCACATTAATTTGTTTCAAATTAATAACATAAAGACACTGGTTTTTTAAAAAAATAACTATCTTTAAATAATATAAAACAATGCAACAAAAGAGAGGAAAACCCCATAAATTGAATCTTGTGTCTAGATAAATAGTCTATAGTCGTTTGTTCCCGGTTTTGAGGATGAGGAAATGGGTTTTATGGTTCTGTTTTCACAATTTATCAATTCCAACTTACATATACAAATTATATTTTAAAAAAATTTGAGATCCACAAAGAAAAGCTATACCTTTCCCCTTTCTATAAACATGTGAATCATGTTTATAGATGTTTGTTGGAAAAATAGCAGCGTACCAAGGACACTTCTCACCTATTATTCTTGAAATCTCTAAATAAAGATATTATGTTACAGCAGCCTAGCGGGAGTTTTTCCCCTAATCCAAATCAAAGAGTTGAATCTAATGGCTTTGCAACTAAGTGAACAAAAGCATGTTTCCCTTCCCCCACCTTCCCTAAAGTACTATCCAGTGGTACATAAAGGAGTGAAGGACTCTTGTTTGAGGAAGTAGATTACCAGCCAGAAGGAAAGGTGGCATTTGCAAAAATTAGTACTGTAATGGCACTTTCAGATTATCTTCAGAAATGGTTCCTCCCTCATTGTTAATAATTCTGTGGTAAAAATAAGCCACACTTTCATGGGGTGAAGGGCAGGTGGAGGCTATACATTGCCTACAGTTTGGAACAACTTCTGTATAGTAATTGAACCCAATTTTCCATAGACTATTAAGAATGGGGTTCTTTCTTACAGCCTTCAGATGGGTGAGTTGGAGCCATCAGATTGCTTATACAATGATGATGATTTGTCTGTCTTTATATTCTTTTACTAGAGAGGTTTTATTGTAGTGTATTTCTATTGATGTAGAAAACATAGAATCTTTGTAACGTTGATAGAATACTAATCACATCAAATCAATCCAATCCATGAATCAGTCACACCTTTTGAAAATAGAAAGCCTCGTGAAATGTGGTGTTTCCTACAGCAGTCCAGGGCTGCAGAGTAAAATGAATTCTGTGCAAATGCTTGTGCAATTAATTTAGTAGCTATTGTTTCACAGATTATTATCAGCCCATGGGGAAAAGTTAGTGCTCAAATTGATTAGCCATATTTAACCAGTCTGGCCTGACACAATTCCTTTCATTATGCAAACTACAGGCCCTGTTTGGGTTCTCCATTATCTCAGAAAATGTTGGTTTATAGAATAATTAAATAGTATTACGATTTATCATGAAGTGGGAAACTACCTATTATGCAGCCATGGGATTAACTATTTAGCCAAGTGTTTCTTGATTGGAAAAAAACTCTCAACAACTACAAGGAAGAATCAGAATTCTCCTTGGACAAAGACTAAGGTCGCTTTGGATAGTGAAATGGGCGGCAAATAAATTTAATGAATAAATATTATGGTATTTGTAAAGTAAAAAGGAATTGTAGTTTGGATTTGGATTCAGAGAATATGGCACTTCCAATTTTGGAGTCTATAAGCATCTTAAACTGTTGTAGTAGAGTTCCTAAGATGGAAAAATATCAATATTTGTGATGGAAGCATTTAAATCAGGTTCCAGTTTTATTCAGTATATACATTTGTAAATAAATGTAAGTCTTTAAAATTGAATGGGAACCCAAAAGGTATGGCAGAATCACTGCTGGGACATCCTGTAATTCAGAGAAGTCAGATGTGCTTACAATAAGTTTGCATCAAGGATGGGAAATATTTTTTTTTGGCTATATGGCACGTGGGAACCATCACCCCAAAGTAATTGGGTGATGTCATAAAAGCTAGGCTTTACTTCATCACATTTCTGTTTAATTAAAAGCTGAAATAATATGATTACCACTCAGGCATGACTGGAATGATTTATCACTTTGTAGCATATAATAAATATAGAGTTGTCCCAAGTGCAATTTGCAGAAAGAGTTAATGGATATACCTATTCTAATGACAGTTCCTTGGATGTAATTCTTACCTGAGGCTAACTTTAAGCAATTTTAAAATGTTTATAGAGACTGGGAACTAAATGCTGCAGTTCCAAATCACTTCAGTTAAAAGCTGGACCTATTCAAGCAATTAATTAAAACTTAATTTGTTGATAATGTTGAATGATAGTAAAGTAAGTAGATACTACCGTTTATTTAGAGCAACTTGTCTGGCAATGTCTCTTTAACATTCTGTTGTATGAGTAGAGTTTTGTTCCTGCTTCCATCTTATTTTCATACTGTATACACAAATGTACAGAAATAATGTACATTATTTATGCCTCTTCTCTTTCATTTTCAATTCTGAGTGGCTTAAACATGATTTATTCTAGCTGAGTTGATCAAATGCACACCTTGACATTACAAGAAAATCATGATTCAGGACATTTTATGGCGATGTTCAATTTTGTGGTTTTATCAATCCTTTTGCACTCCCAAGATGGATATGTGCTAGCATATCCATGTATTTTTCAATATACTCTATGCCCTCCCTACCTACACATATTTTCTTCTTTATAATTCCAGGGGAAGTCTCGGTTACATTGGAAGAAGAAGACGACGACGACGAAGAAGCTTCTACCAACCCATTGCTTTTTATTTCCCATTGCAGGCCTATTGAACTAGGTAATGAAAGGCAGCATATGAGAGTGATGAAATGGATTGCTTTCCTTTATTGCTATTGCAGTGGCATGGCCATGGTGTATTCTTAGGTTGGAGGTTGTTGGAGGGAGCAAGTAGAGGATTCAAATAAATAAACAAACAAATAAATAAATAAGGCAGTTTTTAGTGCATAGTTGTGCATACCATTTATCATATCCTCCTCCATAAATAAACTTGTATAGGTAACCTACGTACTGCAAAAGTTCACTAGGAAATATAAAATGAGAGATTATTAGCATCTATTTCTTAATTATTGCCTTCAGAGAAAATTTATTGGAAAATGTTTTGTGTGTCCCTCCCAACTGAAAAGCCCAAGTCCAGAAATAACAAAGCCCAGTCAAGTTCAATCCTTTAATTGCTTATACATAATAGACAGAATCTTGCCAAATTAAAGCTATTGAAGCAAGGGTCTTCAAACATGGCAAGTTTAAGACTTGTGGACTTCAACTCCCAGAATTCCTGAGCTAACATGACTGGAAGGGGAATTCTGGGAGTTGAAGCCCGCAAGTCTTAAAGCTGTCAAGTTTGAAAACCACTGTATTAAAGCTTCTAATCTACTGGACATAGTCTGAGAGGTGTTAGGTGTGTGGCTATCCTGAACCTCTTTCCCCATCCTGGAATGTGCAGTCTCTTAATCTGCACCTCTCTCTGGGAAAACTTGTGTTGCAAAACTGTCCCCTGCTGCTTCTTCAGTTGCATGTTCCATCACACCAACGTGACTGAATATAACCATAAAGGAGAATATTTGTAGCTCAAGATTGAAATGAGGGGTCCTTGGTGCTCTCTAAACTTCTTTTCTTGCAGACGTTTCATTACCCAAGCTAGGTAACATCACCAGTGCTAGTAAGGAGTGTGGTTTGCTTTCAGTTCATATTCTAGTGCAGGGGACTTCAAACTTGACAGCTTTAAGGCTTGTGGACTTCAAACTCCCAGAATTCCTGAGCTAACATGACTGGAGGAGGAATTCTGGGAGTTGAAGTGCACAAGTCTTAAAGCTGTCAAGTTTGAAGAGCCTTGTTCTAGTGGTTTGCCCTGACAGTATTAGTGGGGCTGGTCTTAAGAGATTTGGTAGGGCTATTTACTGTTGGCCTCTTTGGCAGTTTTTTGATTGGGGTATTGTTTATTTGATTGTTAGTCTGATGTTCATTTTGGAATTAGTCTATGCTGATCTAGGTGCTGATTGTTGGTGGAGAGGTCTTTTTGTCCCTTTTTGGGCTTGGTGATAATCTTTTCTGCACAATCTAGAGGTGGCTGAATTTCAGCTGATAAAATACCTTGGTGATCGAAAATGGAGGAATCAAGAAACTTAAGCTGAGAAAATTCAGGCACTTGAGGCTATGAAAACTGATGTTACTGGCTGAGATATTGATTGGCTCAAGTGTACCTGGTATAACTAGCTAATTTAGCAGCCCTTGTTAATACTTCAGATTTATAGGGAAAAAGTCTTAGCATGCATATATACAGAAGTAGAATTACTTTGTTTTCCTGAGTCGGGTAACTATATTACAGATTTAAGGAGGTTATTATATTAGAGAAAAAAGACCTACACTTCTGCATGGGTTTTTTTCCAATCTGTTAACGCCAGTCCTTCCAGGTAAACTGGACAATCAGTTAAGCTAAGTCTATTTTATTATAAGGTTACATGTAGACTTCAGGTCTGAAAATACAAATCCTCTCCCTCCCCCCAACATCACTTTTAACTTCCTGATTCATTTTGGTGGGGTGGGTCTTTCCTAAGTTTCTTATTCTGCCATTGAGCCACTGTCTGTTGTCGGCTTCATCCCTCAAGGCTATTCTCCCATGCCATTCTAATTTAGAAATAAGAGTCACTCGATATACCTTTAGTTGATGTTCACAAAAGAACTGCTTACAAGCAAGCGTGAGTTTACTCATAGGAGAAGTAAAATGCTAAAGTGAGAAGATGCAGTAAAATTAATTTTTTGTAAAATGCTGAAGTTGGCTAGCTCCTAGCAAATTTCCCCACCGACAAAGTAGGGCGAGTGAACAGTTCTAAGGCTATATACAAGAAAACAAGGCCCACATGCAAGATTTTAATTTTAACCAAAGTCAGTTGTTGATGCGTTGTTAGAACTAACTCTAACAAAAAGTTGATTCCAAAAGACAGGGCACCATCTGAGGCGAAGTGAATATAATTTCTCTACTTAAAAATCATTTGTACCTCTAACATACAAAGTGGATATGTGTATCTATCACCAATAAAACCATGGAGAGCCCATTCATAACAGTCATTTCAAGAAAAAGTTCCAGAGTATCATAATTAGGATTTTAGTGATTTTAGACACTCATTAATTTTATGTTTTAATGGTATTACAATCAGTAATGGCCCAGAAAACCCATGGCAATGACATCACAAAAGGAAGCAAGTTTTTCCTCCTCCTTTTTGGATAGAGTCCGTCCCCCCCCTTTTGTTCAATAGTGTCTAGTTTTTCAGAGACTGCCAGGAGAAATCCCTGTAAGTTTTTTTGGCAAAGTTTTTCAGAAGTGGTTTGCACTGCATCCTTTCCAGGGCTGAAAGTGACACGGTCACCCAGCTGGCTTTGTGCCCAAGTTGGGACTAGAATTCAAATTTATGGTCTCCCAGTTTCCAGCGGATGCCTTAACCATTGCACCAAGCTGTTTCATTTTAGGTTGATTTAAAAGAAAAAAAAATAGAATCCCCGAAGTTAACAGAGACTGAGCATAACTATTTTGGTTGCTGTTACAATTTGAAAAATATCTTCCAGGAAAAATGCACAGCCAAACTTTGCCATTTTCCACTGAACTGCAAATAAAGGCCTAGAGCAGGGGTCTCCAACCTTGGCTCCTGGAAGCCTGGTGGACTTCAACTCCCAGAGTTCCACAGCCAGCAAAGCTGGCTGTGGAATTCTGGGAGTTGAAGTCCACCAGGCTTCCAGGGGCCAAGGTTGGAGACCCCTGGCCTAGAGGCTGAAAATAGGATTCTCTGGATTGGCTGGACTAGTTTACATTTCTGAACCCTGAATCACCGAGAAGAATTAATGCAGTAGTGATAACCAGATCTCAATATTATGGATTCCTTTTCACATTTTATCTCCCAAAAACTATTATTGCCTGGCATACCAACTTTACAAGAAAAGGTATAAAAGCAAATTTATCTTTTACTGGTACTATCCAGCTTGAATTTATTTCTATATTTTCCAAATGTTCCTGGAGAAGAAAAATAGTTAACCACACATTCTCTTTCTTACTATCTCTGCCTGATCCTGACCCCATCCCATCCTACCCAATGCAGGTAATACATATCTGTGTCTTTCTCCCATCCTACCTGATGCAGGTAATCCAACCACAGTATTAGATGCTTCCAAAAATCTCCCCTTCATTCCTTCTGTAGCAAACGAAGGAGGAAAGCATTGGACTGTTAATGAAGTAAGAGCTCTAATACGTGTCTGGTCAGAAAAGAGCATTCAGCAACAACTGGAAGGAACAGTGAGAAACAAAAGGATATTTGAACATGTTGCTGCTAGACTACAAAAATTTGGAATTGACCGGGACTGGAAGCAATGCAGAACAAAATATAAAAATCTAAAGCATGAATATAAGAGTGTTAAAGATGCCCAGTACTCAGGCAACACAAGCAAAACAATGAAGTTTTTCAGAGAATTGGATGCTATTTTGGGACACAATGCAGATAAAACAAGCAGATGCCATAATGACTATGGTGAGAAACCAACAGAATGGACGAAGACCACAATAGAAAAAAAATTAAGAGGTAAAATTTTTGTTACTTTTTAAGATCAATTTTGCAGCAAAATCTGCACACAAAGAATTTCAGTACATTTTACAAACTCTGCTTCATTCAAACTTTAGAAAGGGGAGAAAGAAAACTAGAAAAATAATTAAATGTAGAAGGATTGATATGCGTTCTACTTGGTCAGGTGCTTTAATTAAGATGGCATTCAGTGAATAATGTCTGAATAACAAGTACTCGAGAGGGTTGATAGTACTAGCCTCCATACAATACGGTGAGATAGTGGGGAAATCAGGGGATAACTGTGGGTGTTTAAAAACAAAATCAACCAAGATGGAAGCCACGGTTGTGTGATCAAAGATAGCCCCTTTCTATGATGTAGGTGAAAAGGGATAGAGCTCTGAAAGAACAGTTACAACTGCTTGTAATTAGGAGTTAATTAGGAGCTGTGGTGGCGCAGTAGTAAGAATGCACTATTGCAGACTGCCTACACTACAGCCTGGAGTTCGATCCCGACTGGCTCAAAGTTGACTCAGCCTTCCATCCTTCTGAGGTCAGTAAAATGAGGATCCAGATTTTGGTGGGCAATATGCTGATTTTGTAAACCACTTAGAGAAGGCTGTAAAGCACTATGAAGTAGTATATAAGTCTAAGTCCTATTGCTATTCTTCAGCATTTCCTAACTGGATGCCATGCAGACAACATCAACTCTAGCCAGCACAGCTGTTGATCTGCTGCCCAAGAATCTCATGGGCTGTCCAGACTGATAGGAAGGCACTTACATAGGATTCTAAGAAGGCTAATTATGTAGCCTTCTCTATTATATTGCCACATAATATTTGCAAAGATATTCACTATAATAAATGCAGTCCACTGAATATTACAGTCTTTTGGGTGATGTGATTAATGTATTATATTTGTTTCCTGTCTGGAATTGTTTAAACATGGCATGTATACACTTCTTGAGTACTCGAGCAAAATACAATTTAAGGCTGTTGGACTGTGTTTGGCTTCTCTGGTTAAGGACTGAGCAACATTTAGAGGAAATAGTATCTTACAGCTGTAAGACTATAATCCCTAACATTTTATGCAGAATTGCTTTGAATTACAGGTGAAGAGGACTTTATTAGTAACACTTCTGGAGACACTAATACAAGGAAAATACCAAATGCAGGTGACTATGAGACACTGGGGATCAATTTCTTGACTAAACTATTAAAATTCTGAACTCTACAATATGATACCGGCATTTACATAATGTTCCTTTATGATGTTTTAGTGATACACTGCACAGCAGAGAAGGGTATCTCTGGGCACTTGGGAAAACTCAATTCCACACTAAGGAGGGAGCCTATAAAAGAAGAAATTATTGATTCAGGTAAATGTTCTGCAGTTTCATTTCATCCTTTTGTACGTTATTATTTGTACAAGATATCAATAATTACAGAAGAGGGAAAGGGATCATGCAAAAATTCAAACAAAAGCAAATCGCTTTCCAGTAAAAGGGTACTTTTCCAGAATTTGATGTTGAACTGTATTATTATTAGAAGAGAAAATCAGGAGCTATATTGAATGCATTAACTAGAAAATAATACAACTTAAATGTGGAGAAAGTCCAAAGTCATAGTTCCAGTTAATCCAATAACCCAATAATTTAGAAAGAGTGAAAATCTGTCCAGATGAATTATTACCAAAAAGTCTGTTAATTTCTCTTAATGTAATTCCAACTTCTGCTATTCTTCGTTTTAATGAAACTTAAAACCACATTTACGTTTTCTTTAGCTACTCACTGCTGGATCATAATTCAGTTTTATAATCAGATCAGACCTAATCCTGGGACATCCAGGTACATACCAGAGCAGGGGTGTCAAAGTCGTGATGGCATGTTGTCATGTGACATATTGCAACTTTTTTTCTGGGGGTGAGTGTAGTCAGCACATGACATGGGCTGTGAGTTTGACACCCCTGTACTAGAAGAAGATGAGAAACAGTTTTGGAGTATATTTTCAAACCAGCAGCAGCTCCTTGCAACAGGCATGTCATTTACTCCATACCTTGAAATCAAGATCGGTTATCCTTATAGCATTTCCCAATCTACTAAGGATGTAAAAATAAGGCAAGGTTAAGCCCAGGAAATTCGACTTTTAACAATTACACTCAGGGCTCTAATAATTGTATCGCCGTTGTTTAATGATCTGCCCCAAAATCTTTCCAAGAATTGATGCACTTCGTCCAAAAGCTAGAGACATATATTCAGTTTATAGGTTTTTCTGAACGCATTTCCATCAGTCTCAACCTTCCAGTTGGCTTCATTCTGTTCTTCACAGCCATCTAGCGCAGAGGTGTCAAACTCGCGGCCTGCATCATCCGCTGGTCACTCCCACCCCCATTTTAGTGAAGGGGAAAAAAGTCACGAGACCTCACATGACAACAATGTGACGCCGTGAGTTTGACACCCCTGACCTAGTGGAACAGATATCCACACACCAGAAAAGGTTGAGCCAAAACAGATACGGATCATCCTTGACATACCACATTTTTTGGCTGCTGTTCAAAGTTATGACGTTGAAAAGAAAAAGTAAATTACAAGCCATCCTCGCACTTCAGCATTACCATGGTCATGTAATCAAAATTCGGGTGCTTGGCAACTGGCTAAAACATTTCAGGTCATTTGTGATCTTCCCAGCTAGCCTCTAACAAGCAAAGTCAACTGAGAAGCCAGATTTGCTTAATGACTGGGTGATTCACTTAAGGACTGCAATGATTTGCTTAACAACCGTGGTAAAAAGGTTGTAAAATTGGGCATAACTCACACTTAATTAGCTCTCTGAGCAAGTGGAATTATGGTCCAAATTGTGCTTGTAAGTTGAGGACTACCTATCTGAGATAATTCTGCCTTTCCTCCATTAGCAATTTTGCCACCTTTATTGTGCAGTTAGTATAGCAATTTTTTTTCTGAGGAAACTTCAGTTCATTGTAATCTGTAACCCTTTTGACGCCTTTTCTACATCTCTAGGTTCTCTCTGTGCACTTGTCTAATTTATTTAATCTACTATATATATAAAAGCGAAATACCACTCACACATCATCACAAAATCTCCACAACTGTAAAGCCTACAAACCTGAAATTTGGCACTTATGTTCCTCTTGGCTTCTAGGTGCTCACTAAGGAAGTATTTTTCAAAATGACCATCAGAGCATTAGTATATCCTCTACTATTATTCTGAACACGCTCTGATGCTAAGGAGTTCTACTCCCCTTCCCCAGCTGAAAAGAAATCTCTTCCAAATGCAAAACGCAAGCAGAGAAGTTTCAGTTTCATAGCAGCAACCAGCTTTGTACAGAACAGTTGAGCTAAGCCACGCCCAGGCTCCTTGCTGTCTCCTTGCTCACACAGCAAATACTGTTTCAGTTTCCAAACAGCCCTCAACAAACTGACAGGATGCTAGCCTGATGAATACCAATGGATGCTGGTAGGCAAAGACCAAAAAAAATTTCCCCTTATTTTCCTCCCCAAAAACTAAGCCCAATCACATAGTTTTGTAGCGAAGCACGGGTATATAGCTAGTTTGATAAATAAAGTACAAATATTTCACAACAAATATTCATGGTGGTTATGGATAAAGACCTTGACAAATGACCAGTGGTGGGATTCAATTTTTTTTACTACCGCTTCTGTGGGTGTGGCTTGGTGGGCATGGCAGGGGACGGATACTGTAAAATCTCCAGTCAGAGGTGGTATTTGCCGGTTCTCCGAACTACTCAAAATTTCCACTACCGATTCTCCAGAACTGGTCAGAACCTGCTGAATAGCATCTCTGCAAATGACATCAAGTGACAGATGCTTACGAAAACTCTGTCTGTGACAGAAACTCATTTTACCATTTTGCTGAGGCCTGGCATTAAAAAAAAAAAGGGCAGTGCAGCATTTTGTGCACGAAGCGATAATCAACAAGTTTTATAACATTCACTGAACTTGTCAACCATACTCCAAATTTAGTATGCCTAGTTTATTCTGCTCAACATGGAGATGCATCTATTTTATTTTGCAATAAGTAAAATATCATAAAGTGAAGCTACCTTCACTCCTAAAACCTAAATAAGAGAGGAAGGAGCAGAGGTGGTATTCAGCCGGTTTTGACCAGTCCTGGAGAACCGGTAGTAGAAAATTTGAGTAGTTTGGAGAACCGGCAAATACCACTTCTGATTGGCCCCTTCCCCATCTATTCTCCGCTTTGCGAGTCCCAGCTGATTGGCTGGGTCTTCTTTGGTTGCCCTACAAAGGAAAACGGAGCTGGAAAGCAGGTTAGTGGGGTGGGAATCGAGATTTTACAATATCCTTCCCCTGCCACGCCCACAGAACCGGTAGTAAAAAAAATTTGAATCCCACCACTGGGAAGGAGGGAAATGTTGGAATATAGGTAATGTTCACATTAGCCTAATACAGATAGCCCTTGACTTTTGATTGGTTGCTTAATAACCAAAATTTCAACAGATCATGAAAATGGGGACGTCCAACCTGGATTTAAACTTTATGGCTGTTTGCAGCACCTTGTGGTCATGTGACTGTAATTTATGTTTTTTTTTTGGAAACGTTTCCTAAAGATTAGATTTGCTTAATAATTGTGGAGCTCATTTAATGCAAAAAAGGCGGTAAAATTAGGTGCAGTTGCTTGCTTTGTGACTGTTATAACTTTGTTTTTCCAAAATGGTGTCTCAGCTATGGCCATATGTAGAGGACTACTTATATTCCTTTTTCCGCTTTGATACAGTGAATCCTAGACATTATGAAGTCATTACTAAGACATTACTTCATATATAAATCCACTGGTTATGACAGGGCTGTCAAACTCCTGGCCCGCAGGCCGGATGTGCCATGTGCTGGCCATGCCCACGCTTGGTTTAGCAAAGGGGGAGGAGGGAATTTCTGACGTCACATGATGCCGCCATGACGATGTGAGTTGGACCCCCCTGGGTTTTCTCACTGTATTTGAAAACCAAAGTAATATTTCAAAATTAAGAACATCCTATATGAACATCAACTCCTAACATCTGCCTTAGGCTACCACCATGTGCTATTATCATCCATCGGGCAGTAGAGGGCGCCAAATTACTACAGAGAATTCTCTAGAAACTTATTCCTCCAACATGACCCCGTGAGACTCCTCCACTCTGTGCACCTCCACACATGTGTGTGCATCTCCCTCTCCGCATGCACGGCAGATACCCGACAATCAGCTGACTGCCAGGGGGCGTGCACGCATGCGCAGTAGGTCTGTTCCGGGCGACCTGTCACATGTCAGTAGAAATCGCTCTGTGTGCCACTTCCAGCACGCGTGCCATAGGTTCACCATCATGGACCTAAGGGATATCTTTAAACAGATATGAAAATCAACATGAATAAAAGCCAACATTGAATGTTGACTGGAATGTTACCATTAGATTTTCTTGCTTAATATTTGCCAATTATCTAACCGCTTAGAACGCAGTTGCAGTCAGATAATGAAGTCATTGACCCCCCAACGCAAACTTGGACTTTTCCCCTTTGATTGTTGGATCTTCCTTCTGCTGTAATTGATTGTATTATCTATCACAAGGATCACATTCACCAAACAGCAAGAAACCAATTATATTAAAGATCAGACATCCTCCCCCCTTGGTTGGGATAAAACCCAGTAGTGTGGCAAAGTAAAATGAATAATTACCGTATTTTGTAAAAAGAAATAAAGAAAGATCCTTGACTTCCTTTCTTAAGATAATTCTTAATGCCATCATAATGACAAAGAAACCCACCCACCCTGAATGTGGTTATGCAAGATGAGAACAATGCATTCACTGTTCTTTATGTTAAAGCCTGCAAACTTGCTTGAGTTAGTAACCTCAAAAAATAAATGTCAGGGTACGAATCCTTCAACCCATCCTCCTGTGTGGGCGCATGTTAATATGCATATGAGTAACGCACAATGCAGGTAGCCCTCAACTTAAAACCATTTGGATAATGATGGTTCAAAGTAACAGCCTCAAAAAGGATGTTCAATGGATTGGAAAGGACATCTGTGGCAAAATGTTGCACATATGCCCTCCCCAAAAGCGATGTGATCTGGGTGCTCAGCAACCTGTTTACAGGTTGCTACGGACTGGGAGAGCACCATTTGCAATCTTCTCTGCCGGTATCCCCAGAAAGTCAATGGCAAATTTGGCAGGTGAGGTTGCAAGCTGCTTACATCCTGCTGGGAGGAGTCCCTCTCATGTCTGAGGCTGGTGGAAGAGCTGCCTGCCGAAGAAGTTCAGCTGTCCACAGGCTGTTTCCCCCCGCCCCTGCAAAGGGTTGTTGGGTGAGGAGCAGATCCTGGCCAGGAGTGGCAGGTGTCCATATGCCAATGGGCCATATAGCCTGCCCTGAGCCTTCCAGAGCTTCCCCCATCTTCACTCTACTTAGTGTCCTGTAAAATTTTTAAAACAGACGTTGCATGGGTAAGAGTAGGGTTAATCTCACAGAAAGAAATCTTGAAGGTCTCAAACTCTGCTTCCCATTTTGGTGTAGCATCTTATGCACTGGAGACAAATTCCTTGTGTGTCCAATCACACTTGGTCTATTCTATTCATTTATAATAAAAAAATCTTTGTATACAATTGTTTAGAACAATCACAGGAAAATAATAGAGAATATTTTAGCTTCCAACTAACTTTTTAAATTGAAATAAAACATGAAATTCAGTCACATGTCAATTGCATTTTCTAAAAAAATTGCTCTAAATTTACAGTCATTCAGGAAGACAACAATTCCATCAATATTATACCAGAGTTTTCACACATAAAGCAAGAACCAATTGACATAGGTAAGTCCATCATTGAGGGTATGTGTATATAACATTTTATAGAAGAAAATATTTTTAAAATTCTTCTTTGTTTACCTGTGTCTGTTCTTTCGCTAAAATCTTGGAATAGTCAAATTTAATTTTGAACAAAAACTATGGAAATTTAATTCTAGCCTAGAGACACATAGCTTAATTGACAATATATGAGCTTCATAAACTTAAAGCTTTGGGGTGGATAAGCTTTTTAAGGTATAGCACTAGTGACAGGTATGTATTGTACAAAAAAAAACACCTATTGTTGAGATTATTATCTAAACTGATAAAGAGCATTCACAGATTCCACAGACTCTTGTTTGGTGTAAGTTTCACCCAAATAAATCATGGCTTCCTTAGAAATATAAGCAGATAATTATGTGCTAATTCATTTCAAGAAATGTGGTTTGTCATTTTCTATGCCTAATGTCTCTTTGCTTTTTAAATCTGTGATCTGGAGAAATCTGAAAGAACACAAAAGGCTGTATTTTCCTCTGTCTGGAGAATAGCATTATTTCCTACCCACCCCTTAATTTTATTGGCCAAATTTAGTAGATTGGCAAATCAATGCAATCTGGAAAAGTCTGTTAGAAGGAAATGCAAAAATGACTCTGGAAAAAGAGCTTCCTGTATCACTTGTCATGGAGGATTGATGAGGACTTATTTATTTTTAGCCAATGAAGCTCTTTAATATGACAGATATTGTACCACCGAATGCATTAAGCTTAACCATTTTCCATACTTGCACATTTCTCTCTCCCTTTATTTCTTTGGTGGAAAATTGTGGAACCTTCTGATTCCAAAGTTTATATGAAACAAATTGTAAGACACAGTAATCAGCTTTACAAGTGCTGAATAATAAATAGCAAATGATGATTAATCAAAAGCAAACGTTTCTGAACTTGGGAAACACAGAAGAAAAGGTGACAGTGTCTGTGAATTTTCATGCCTCCACAAATTATCACTGCAGAAAAATCATAACTGTCAGCACTTATCAACAGGTCCACTTTTGAGGGTCAAGCATCTAACACTCCAAATAATTCATATTAAGTATGATAAAAAGCTCTAAAGAGTAGATAAATTTGCTTCCCTAGATGGAATACAGAGTAAAGCATCCATCAACAGATCAGATAAGTGAAATATTCTGATACAAGATACCACGAATAGTAAAGTATCATGTTAACGTTGCAATTGAATCTCTGTAAAATGGTGGTATTATTTGTGGAATATAAAATTTATCCAAAAATGACTAATTGCATAAAATTTAATTTAACACGTTCCATTGCTTGAAAAGTCCTTAAGAAGCATTTCAGAAAAAAAGGGAACAAGAAAGAGGAAAAATTACTGAAATACCAATTTCAGGCCAAGCTTATTATATCTTCCTTGTCAGAGCAATGCTGAATAAAGTCCATGGATCTGAAAAATGATCTTACATAAATAGTTTTTATCCTTCAAAAAAAGAAAAGGTTGAATTGGGAATTAGCAACATAGTTGCTAAGTGAGTCTGGCTTCCCCATTGACTTTGCTTGTCAGAAGGTCACAAAATGTGATCCCTGGACATTGCGATCGTCATAAATATGAGTCGTTTGCCAAGTATTTGAATTTTGATCGAATTGTACATGGGGATGCTTAAGTGTGAAAAACGGTCATCAGTTGCTTTTTTCAGTGCTGTTGTAACTTTGAATGGTCACTAAAATGAATTGTTCAGTTGAGGACTACCTGTATAATAATGTCACTGATTCAGAGTCAAAGTCTGGCATAAAAGCACATGTCAGAGCATTGCTGATATCAAAAGAACTGCAACTAAAGTAGGGTGAAAGCACTTGAGAACTCTATCTCAAATTTCATCATGGAAAAAGAACAGCATAGAACAGGGGTCTCCAACCTTGGCAACTTTTAAGATTTGTGGACATCAACTCTTGGAGATCGCTGGCAGAGAGCAAGTAGCAAAAATTTAACATACATTACACAAGAATGAGAAATGCCAAGGACCGCGCTATTCCTCTTCTGACGCGAGTCCACTGCGCCCTTTGGAACATTCAAGTTGCATCATTGACGAGATGATCTTCCCACTTTGAAACCCTCAAAGCCCCCAACTACTCTAGGTGGGCGGCTGAAGGAGATCAGGAGGAGTTCACATCAGAACTTCAGTTTGATATTTTACACCTTCTACTTTAAAAAATAGAATAAAATATGTGGAAGTAAAATGCTGGCCCAAAGGGGGCTGGCAAAGCACTCTCTACCTATATAGACTTCGACTCCCAGAATTCCCGAGCTAACATGGCTGGAGTAGTAGTTCTGGGAGTTGAAGTCCACAAGTCTTAAAATTGTCAAGTTTGAAGTCCCCTGCTATCTAGCATATGCTAGTTTTAAACTCCATTCATCTTCAAGCCTTAAATTGCAAATTTAGCTTGGTAAACAGCTCACCTGAACTGACTGGCTTATGCATTAATGCACCCGAATCTGATTCAGTAACACCTAAGCCTCCACCACCTCTTTGTAGTCCATGAGAGTTAGCTGCATGAATGAGAAATGTATCTTGTTGATCTGAGAAACAATTCACTGAGTGGCACAAGTGATAATTTAAGCAGCCATATGGGTAACCACAGGGACGCCTGTGGCTCAGCGGCTAAGAGGTTGAGCTTGTCGATCAGAAAGGTCGACAGTTCGGCGGTTCGAATCCCTAGCGCTGCGTAATGGAGTGAGCTCCCATGACTTGTCCCAGCTTCTGCCAACCTAGCAGTTCGAAAGCATGTAAAAAATGCAAGTAGAAAAACAGGGACCACTTTGGTGGGAGGGTAACAGCATTCCCTGCGCCTTCTGCGTTTAGTCATGCCGGCCACATGACCATGGAGACGACGTCTTCGGACAGTGCTGGCTCTTCAACTTTGTAACAGAGAGGAGCACTGCCTCCTGGAGCTGGAAACAGCTAGCATGTATGTGCGAGGGGAACCTTTATGAGTAACCATTCAGAAAAATAACAACAACATCATCCCCTGCTGATGGCTACTTAGGTAATCATGTCTTCACACTGCACATTGTCTGACATCTTAACGAAATGTTTATTCCAATTTATTTGAAAGCTCTAATATGTGCAGGCTACAATTCTTTGCAAGCTGCAATTTGGGAAGGGAAATTATTTATTTAGTGGTCCCCAACAACCGAAAGTAACATCTAGAATTAGAGGTGGATATCAAAAGCCTCTTTTATTGAAGTTCAGTGCCCAGCATTCTTAGCCAATGAGTGGTTTAGCAATCCTAGGAGAGTCCTAGGTTAGCCCTCTCCTCTCTAGGTAGAAGGAAGCGTTGGCTACATGGAATGATATCCTAAGCCAATCCTCCTATCTGTACCATGACTATATTGATCGCTGACACAACCACCATGCTTCATATTACTCAAGGAGATCTGGTGTGTTATAAAAGAACAATATCAAGTGGTATATCCCATGTCAAAAACATCTGAAATCAATTATGCAATGTAAAAGGCTGTTTACATAAATGTTGTACAACTTGGAATGATTTGTTCCAGCTGTAATGTTTGCAATTGGGCAACATTTGGAAATTTCGCATGGAAAAGGAATGATAGCAAGGAACGCTGAACCATTGTAAGAGAAAGAACAAGAGTCACAGACATGAGAACTGTGCCTTCCAAAGATATATTTTTTTCATGGGCATTTTCTGGCCCTGAGCCTCAAGACACACAACTATCAATATAGTTTAAAGGGGGGAAAAACAAGCCAAATCAAGTACCAGCTTTCAAGCCTCTACATGATTTATTTGAAACTGTGTAAGGCTTCAGCCCAGTTGCTAGATACTAGAGAAACTGCCAAGATAATTTTACTGTTGCAAAGATGTTTCCGCAACTCCCATTTCTTCCACAGCCAACTTGCATTCCTTGCCTTCCATAGCCAACAATGGAATTTATTTCTACAAGATTAGTTTCTAAAATATACTAGTTGCTTATAATTCTCATTATAAGAATTCTCATACAATTCCATGAACCTCAGTAGTCTGTTCTGTGGATGATTTTGGAGAAAAGAATTAAATACAATATTAAATGAATAAAAAACCAGAATTGTTTATTTGGGGGAAAAAGCGGGGGGGGGGGGGACATTGGGTAGCATATATAAAACAGGTAAATCATTTCAAGATTCTGCCCTCTTGCAAATTTACTAAATTTGTAAATATAAAACTATAATAAACACTCCACACCAGCTGCAATTATCTCCCCATCAAAAAAAAAAAAGGGGGGGGGTTTGTTGGATGCATTTGATCATGACTGTCAACTAAGAATTGCAGTTAGTGTGAGATAAACAGCAGATCTGGGGATATAACATGAGGAAATATGTGCCTTTTATGGTCGTTAAGTTACGGATCAATTTGCAGGGGTTGTTATCTGCTATTTTCTTCTTTTTGTGTCCAAAATCCTTTCAAAGTTATAAAGACAAAATATTATGGAATCCATCTGAATTCAAATGTGGACAAAAAAGTGAGCTTGCCTTGATTTCCCCAAATGCAGTCTCCCTCCACCCCACTTCAGCTATTTTGACTAATAGCAGTTTCAAGCAAAAGGTTTCAAAGGCCTTATTCAAAAGCCATTTGAATAGAGGCACAGGTTTTCACCAAGTCAATTTAATTGGCCAGAAATGCCAAATTGAAAAGCAATTTTTATCCTGACCAACTTATATATTTTCTTTCCTGAAATGAAATTTCAGCCATTCTGTTCTTTTAAAAAATAAACAGCAGCCTCAATATATTTCAATTACAAAACAGAAGAACAGTGTTTGTGTGTGTGTGCGCACGGAGAGAGGAGGGCGGTGGAGGGAGGAGAGAGAGAGAGAGGAAGAGAGAGAGCCATTTAACTATTTCCATTAAACCACCTTTTTCGGTTACAATCTTTCCTACAGGGTTTCATATAGAAACCTGTCCCAGGTTAAAACAGTTGAAAGTCGGTGATTTAAGATAATTTTTTGCACATGGACTAAGCAAAAGTCCCTGTAAGTGCAGGGGAAGGATTTGAAAGTTCAATAGTCCCAAATCTCTTGATGTCAGTATCAAGTATGGATTTCAACTCCTAGAATTCCTCAGCTCAGGGAATTCTGGGAGTTGAAGTCCATAAATCATAAATGGGCCACAGTTCCCCACTACCTGCTCCAACCTCTCTGAATGTTAATACAAAACTATTCTACTGCCTATTCAGTAGCAGCATATTTACCAAACTGCATTCTAATTGGCAATTAGTAAATGAACTGGTGGAACAGTTGCTTATTTAGAATGCCTGAAGAGACAAGAAAATCAAGACTGCAAATCTTCCTATACTTAACTACGCAGACTTTAGTTAGTTAGGTTAGTTTACTTTACTTTATTGTCGTTGCACCTCATACAACGAAATCAAACACCATCTTCAGTGCACATCATGACCATGAAAATAAACACAAACATCCTTCACCCTCCACACATTGAACCAAAAACCTCTGACACTGCACCAACACTGCACTATATAGTAGAATTCAACAGAGCTACTGCCCTGGGACAGGGCAGGGTTTTTCAGCCTCTTTGTCCTTGTTTTGATTATTTTGTACCGTCTGCCAGATGGTAATAGTTCAAAAAATGGGGTGTCCAGGATGAAATGGATTTTTGAGAATGTTTTGAACTTTCTTAAGGCAACGGGAGCTATAAAGCTCTTCCAAAGAGGGGAGAGGGCAACCCATGATCTTCTGGGCAATGACATTAACCCTCTGGAGTGCTTTCCTATCTGCCACTGTGCAATTGGCAAACCATATAGAGGTTCAGTAAGTTAAGATTCTCTCTATGGTGCAGCAGTAGGTCACCAGCAGTTTCTCACTCAGTTGTTGTTTCCTGAAGTCTCAGGCAGTATAATCTCTGCAGGGCCCTTTTGACCAAGGCTGCAATGTGGGCACCCCAGGTCAGGTCCTCTTTTAGGGTAACACCCAGAAACTTAAAACTGGCCACTTGCTCCACTCGGTCTCCATTGATAAGCAAGGTCTGGATGTCTGATCTGTTCCTTCTATAATCCACTATAAGCTTCTTGGTCTTATTGGTGCTGAGGACCAAGTTATTGTCTCCACACCATGAAAGCAACCGGTCCACCTCATCTCGGTAGGCAGACTCATCCCCCCCAGAGATGAGTCCCACCACCAGAGATTACTTCCAAGTATATATCACAAGAACAGAACATATAAATGACTTTGGATGAGATGCATCCTGATTAGAAACTATAACAACGGGATGAATAAATGATAATATGTTAAATCATAAAACGGTATAGTTTTCACAATGTGGTACCTTTTAGATGGTTTGGATCTGCAAACCCCAGAATTCCCAGTCAGCAGAACTAAAAAAAGATGCCAAGTTCATCTATTGATAAACTATTATTTTGAAAATAGTTACAAAATAATAAACCTCACTAACTATTGTGAGGGAAGTTAATTTTGCTTACTAGAGAAGGAATATTGAGGAGTAAAGAAGATTTCGCTAGTGTTATGGACTATAGTCATACTATCAGTCTTTATTGATAATATACCAGTATCGGGAACGAGGGTTGCTGCTTTTCTCAATTTAGGGTTACAACTTTATCTGGCAACGTTTTAGGTACGAAAATGTTGTGATTGTGTAATAATTCATCTAAGCTGTCCAATGCAATCAAGCCTTTTAAGAATTTACTATTTACCAATGCTATAAATATGGAGAAAGGGGTATGGGTGTAAGCATAGCTATCCAAAGCTTCCCGTAACATACAATGGTTTGGATCTTCTGTTTTCGTCAATATCTTGAAACAGGCAGAACAATCTTAAAACAGACATATTCTTTTCAACTCTCTCAGGATAAATATTAATTTATTAGAGTTATATAACCACCAAATTAGATTGGCCCAAGGCAGTTGAGGTCTACCTGCCAAGAAACACTTCCTATATAAAGGTACAGCATTAAAGAACATAGCAATGGGAGGAGCAGTTTCCTATATTGCTTCAGCTTTAGTAAGTTTAATTAGAGATAAATATATAAGACATGCAGTATCATAATGAACAACTGGGTTATTTTGACAGATGATGATTCAGTCAGCACAATCTCAGAGGATACACCTGGATTCTCAGTGTATAAACAGGCACCTGGGACAGGTAAGCTTTTTCTTTGCTTCTGATCAACAATGGGAGAAGATGATAAAGAAAAATATTTCTTTATGAATTGTGGCTCTAGATGGGGCTTCCTAAACCTCTGCAGGAGGAGATTTAATACTTGATAATCCTCAGCTCCTCCAGTCCATGGCAGGCCGGTGCACCCAGGTGGAGGAGCAGCTGCTCCGGGATGACCAAAGGGCCAGTCCTGTGACTCCTGCAGCTCTGGAATATGGGACCGACTTTCCCACTAACATCAGCAAGCCACCATCCATCAAAATTCATATTAGTGGTCCGCGGGATTTAAAATTATGAGTTTGGTGGTCCCTGAGGTCCAAAAGGACCTGCTCTATAACTATATTTTGACATATAAAACATACTTACCCGAAACAGCCCTCTTTTGTAGAAGAACTTACATCTGAATAAATATGCATGGGATTGTATAGTCAGAGCCTGATACCCAAGCTTTAATCTTGGGTAGATCTTGCTCTGTTTTCTGAACCAAACTACAATACAGAACATAGCAAGTTCACAGAATAACAGAAACATAGATTCAGAATGACCTTAGTTGTGATGAAACCAATGCAGCATACTCTGCAACACAGGTGTCAAACTTGATCACGTATCATGACTTTTGCCTTTGCGGAACTGGGATGAGCGTGGCCTGCATGACGTATCCGGCCTGTGGGCCGCCAGTTTGACAGGCCTGCTCTACAACATCTCTGATAATTGACCATCCAGCCTGTATGAAAATTTCAGCTGAAGCAGTTCATGTTTATACAGCTATATAATCAAGAAATTCCTCTAGAAGACTATCCTGAATCTCTTTCCTTATAGCTCAAATTATTCTTCTTAGCTGCAAGATGCACCTTTAACTAGTTTCCAGTTTCCCCCATGTTGCCTTCAGATGTGTGGAGTTAAGCTCTCACAATTCTCAGTCACCTCCACACTAGAATTAAAATGTATACATGAGGAGTGTATCCCAGATCGGAAAACCATGTCTTATGTAAAGTAGTTCTTCGAAATTAAAGCAATTGCTTCCTTTCAAATTATAAAGTGGATTAACTCACAGATTCCCCTCTTTACATATGGAGTACGGAGGTGGGATTCAGCAGGTTCTGACCAGTTCTGGAGAACCAGTAGCGGAAATTTTGAGTAGTTCGGAGAACCGGCAAATACCATCTCTGACTGGCCCCGCCCCCATTTGTTCCCCACCTCCCGAGTCCCAGCTGATTGGCTGGATCTTCTTTGGTTGCCCTTCACAGGAGAATGGATCTGGAAAGCAGGTTAGTGGGGTGGGGAGGAAATGGAGATTTTGCAGTATCCTTCCCCTGGAGTGGGGTAAGAATGGAGATTTTGCAGTATCCTTCCGCTGCCATGCCCACCAAGCTACACTCACAGAACTGGTAGTAAAATTTTTTGAATCTCAACACTGATGGAGTGCCCAAGTTATAAAGCTACTACTAAATACTGCATAGGAAATCTCTTTCAAGCTATTTTTCTGTAGCTAATAGTTTCTAATAAAAATGGGATGTCAGAAAATATGGATACAGCACCTGGCTACAACATCTTTTCCAAGATTGTGTAGTAGTTTTAAGAAATTACAGCTAAGAGTTGCATACAGAACCCAATGCAGTTTTTGGAGACTGTATCTGAAGTGGCACACAAGCCCTAATTTCTTTATATAGTGTTCCATTTTTTGTTCAGATCTTTTCCTAGTTAAATACCCACTGAATAGTTTTGTCTAATAACTTTAATGGGGGGGGGGAGATGCAATAATCTGCTTTTATTTTGTGAAATACTTTGTTTCAGTTGTTTTAATTTTGAATCTTCAGACAATCAGATGACCTTGGACGAAGCCCAAAATCACTTTCGAGTCATTACAGTCAATGACACAGGAGCAGGAAAGCATTGGTGTGACAATGAAGTCAGAGCTCTGATAAATATATGGTCAGATGAGGAAATACAACAAATGCTTGAAGGAGCAACAAGGAATAAAGAAATATTTGAGGAGATTGCCCGAAGGCTAATGAAAGTTGGAATAGACAGAGACTGGAAACAGTGTCGTACAAAATACAAGAACTTAAAATATGAATATCGAGCGGTGCAGAAAGAAAACAACCAGCCTGGCAGCGCAAACAGGAAGATGAGATTTTATGATGAAATTGACTGCATTTTGAGGAATCAGCCCTCAGGTATGTTTACATGCAGGGACGGAACCCGTGTGATATTAAATACTAATAATATTGTTGGGAGAAATACCCTTCTGGGTTCAGTTCCAAGTGGGGATAAAAGTCACTGGAAACGTGGAGGCTGTTTGGAAGGTTTAATGGTGGACAGGAGGACCACATGGCCTGGAGCCCCAGAGTGAAAAGGAAGGATGATCACATGCTTCAAGGTGAAGGAAGAGATCAAGAAAGAGGATCATATGCTGAGGGTGCCTGGGTTTTATACCCTCTGTTGGGCTTTGAATTTGAGCTTGTATTCTGATTGGTTGTCAGACTCCCATGGGGCCATCCAGGGGCAACTCTGTAGGTTGTCCTGAGTTCCAGGCTTGGTTGAGCCTTGCTGGATGATGCACTGAAAGGGCTTTGGGCAATTGCTATAGTTTTACCTGGAGATCTTTGTTATGTAAAGTATTAATGGCCCACCCATTAACAAAGGCGGGAGTGAGTTTCTGCTTCTGAGTTTCTACTCTTTTTAGAGGAAATATTCTGCCTTTTTAATATTTCCTAGGATATATCAATTTTCTAGGAAAGGGGTGTGTGCTAACTTCCTGCAATAACACAGAATCCAGAATAGCTTAAATATTGGAAGAAATGCCTTATCAAAGCTATGGTTATATCAGGATGGTAGCAAGTTTCATCTAAGCCTTGTAATTCAGAGTTAATAATCCACATCCCAGAAGAAAATCACAGGATGGGTGTCACATATGAAACAAGCAAGTTATTTATTTGCTAGTATTCTGGAGTAGGTCACAAGATTATATTCCCCCCTCTCTCTCTACCCCCTTCCTGCTGAGCGTGACTCCCCATTAGTTCCCACCCTTGTCCTAACATTGACCTATATATCAACACGGCTGACAAACTCCTAGCTACAATTAACTTGATTGCAGTTGAAAATTAAGTTTGGATTTGATGTTATGAATAAAGCCTACATAAAGTCTTGGCCTGCAGATTAATTACTTTTTGTTCTTGTTGCCAGGCAGTTAAAAGACACAGAAAGTCTATTCTTGTGTAAAAGAGGCCCCGTCTATGGAAGGCAGCTGGTTAAAACCTTGAGATTAGCTCTTGTTCATCAGATAACAATCGATCCCTTCCAATCAGAGTTGGGAGGGATCATGGAGATCTTCTGGTCCAATTCCCTGCACAAGCAGAATCCACGATCCCTTCCAACTCTGATTGGAAGGGATCGATTGTTATCTGATGCACAACAGCTAATCTCAAGGTTTTAACCAGCGCTGTAGTTCTCCTCCACGGGTCACTGGTGGGGGGACAGGACGGATGCCTCCTGCAGCACCAGAGGTGGATTCAGCAGGTTCTGACCAGTTCTGGAGAACTGGTAGCGGAAATTTGTAGTAGTTCGGAGAACTGGCAAATACCACCTCTGACTGGAGATTTTGCAGTATCCTTCCTCAGCCACGCCCACCAAGCCACTCCCACAGAACCAGTAGTAAAAACATTTCAATCCCATCACTGTGTGGCACCCAGCCGGCCAAAATGGGGCACAGGGAGGGGGTCTGCGTGCTGACCCCGTGCCTCGTTTTCCCCCTCCATGGCCTCCTGCAGCACTCTGCCGGCCAAAAACGGCCCATTTTCTGGCTGCAGGAGGTAATGAGGCGGGGAGGGCTACACACAGCCCATTTTAGCCACCAGAGGCACTGTGGGCCGGTCCTTTGATATTTTCAGGCCAACCCCGCAGGCCTTGAGGTTGACACCCTGTCCAATCCCATTCCAGACAAGTAGCTATCCAGTCTCCTCTTAAAATCCTCCAGTGATGGAGAGCCCGTAACTTCTGAAGATAAGCCATTCCACTGGTTAATTGTTCTTACTGTTGAAAATTTCACCTCAGTTCTAGGTTGCTTCTCTCCTAGATTAGTTTCAATCCATTGTTTCTTGTCTTGCTTTCTGTTGCTTTAGAAAATAGGTTGACCCTCTCTTCTTTGTGGCAGCCCTTCAAATATTGGACCACTGCACTCATGTTTCCCTAGTCTTTCTTTTTCACTAGAGAAAGCTAATTCCTGCAACCGTTCTTCATGTTTTAGCCTCCAGCCCCCTAATAATCTTTGTTGCTCTTTTATGCACTATTTCCGGAGTATCTACATCTTTTTTTAATAATATAGTGAACAAAACTGTACGCAATATTCTAAATGTGATCCTACGAAGGCTTTATAAAGCAGTACTAATATTTCATATGATCTTGATTCTATCACTCCGTTAATGCAAAGCCAAAGCATTGGCTTTGTTGGCTGCTGCTACACACTGCTAGCTGATATTTAAGTGATTGTCCATTAGGACTCCAAGATCCCTCTCACAGTTATTGCCATCAAGCTAGGCTTTACCTAATCTATATCTGTACATTTGGCTTTTCTTGCCTAATATAAAACCTTACTTTTCTCTACACTGAATTTCATTTTGTTAGATAGGGCCTATCTGGATCTTGAGCCTATCTTCTGGAGCGTTGGCTATTCTTGCCAGTTTAGTGTCGTTTGCAAATTTGATTGAGTTCCCTTTCAATTCCCTCATCTAAATCATTTCTGAAGATGTTGAGGAGTACTGGGCCTAAAACAGAACCTTGGGTATCCCACTGCTTCCTTCCTTCCATGTAGATGTAGTTTCAGTGAGGACCACACATTGAGTGTGATTCGTCAGCCAGTTACAAATCCATTTGGTGGTGATGCTGTGTATCCCACTTTATTTTTTAGCTTACCAAGAAGTTGTGTCTGCTTTGTCAAATGCTTTGCTGAAATCCAAGTGTGTACTATGTGCACTGCATTTCACTCATCCACTAATTGAGACACTTTGTCAAAGAACAAATAAGATTTGTTTGCCAGGATTTGATCCATGCCACTTTTTCATGGGCACTGTCTAAACTTGCCACGGATTACACCCTGCCACTTTTTTGAGGGATGCAATATGCCCTTCCCAAGTTCTCTACACATTGTAAGGACATGGGAGCTTTTCCATGCCAAATAAAATTCCAAATGCCCTTCTTCAGCATATAATTCTAATTTTCAAATGCTCAGAGAAACTGCTTAAAAAAAATCCATGCTCTTGCCAAGTATACAGAAAATCATAAAATGAGAGGTTAAAAGATGAGAGCATCATTCATCACTGAAATAGTATTCACCACACACACATTGATGAATGAATTTTGGAGCAGCAATGTGTGTGTGTCTTATTAGCAGGAGCTAATATTCAGTTGGAAAAGTATCCAGGATATATTTACAAAGGCTTTTATTAAAAAAGGAAAATATTTGACCAACAGTATCTGAACCTTTACTTGCAGCTCTGTATCTATATTGATGATCCAGGCAATTATTACTGAAGAAATTTCTACAAAGTTTAGAGAAATGTAAAACAACAACCACAAAAAAGTAGCTGTGTTTCTGCTTATTTTAGTTCCAGAAGTGTGAATTCAGTTAAATTAACCTATGAACAAATTCATCCATCTTGCACCCCAAATTTTAATAACACATTGCCAATAAATATTTACTGTCTTTTTAAAGAGATGCTCACAGATGTTATCACAGACCCAATACCGCTGAGAGTCAAGAGGAAAATGTCTGAAGAAGGTAACAATTTTTCACCATATCAATAAGTAGATGTACAAGAGATATAAAATAATAACCAATTGCTGAGGGGAGCCATTCATTTATACTGTATTTGTTGTTTTGAATTTATGGGGAATGGAAAGAACCATTGTATTTAGTGTGTGAAGGTTTCAGGGAAGCTATTGTGAAGAGATAAGCAACCCAATGTGTGTTTCAAAATACAAGTAATCCTTGACTTACAACCACAATTGAGAACAGAATTTATGTTGTGGTGGTTGCTAAGTGAGTTGTTCCTGATTTTATGACCTTTTTTGCCATAGTTGTTAAGTGAATTCATGTACTTGTTAAGTGAATCTTGCAACCATTAAGTAAATTGGCACCTCCCATTGGTGTTGCTTGTTGGAAGCTGTCTGGGAAAAGATCACAAATGACATGATTCTTAGACGCTGTAACCCCTGTAACTACATACCAATTGCCAAGCGTCCAAATTTTGACCATGTGACCCTAGGGATGCTGTGGTACTTCTTAAGTGTTGAGGACCATTTTAAAGTCCTTTTTTGGTGGTATTTTTTCACCATCGCTAAATGGTGGTTAAGTCAAGGACTACTTGGAAGAAATGGTTGCATGTTTACTTGCCCAAACTGCATAAAATAGCACTAAAGTCCACTACTTATCTTCAGAGATTATGGAGACAGAATGCCTTGCTTCATGCAATTATGTTTGGATGAATTCAGGAGTATAAATAAATATTTTTTTAGGCATTAGTCCTGGTTCACTGGCAGGGATTTGACTTAATACCAATCTAGGCAGTCTTCCTTCCCTCCAAAAGGGAAAGAGGAAGGAAGGAAGGAACTACCCCAGAGTAAAATATTTCTTTGGGAATTCCATTAATATCTGCCAGACACTTTGTGTTACCTTTTATCTTTTTTAATGGCCATTGTAATGAAAAAAACAAAACACTGGAATTCACACAGACTTTAGCATAGCCTATATTTTTAAAAAATATCTCTGAAACCCACAGTATTTCCCTTATACTGTGTGCTCCCTAATGCAGTGCACTTTGAAAGAAGCCTCCCTATTCAATAAAATGACATATATAAGTTGCAAGGAGCAACTTTCGCAGTTTGCTTTCTCCTAACTTGGTGCTTTCATCATGATAGCCACAGTATGTTCCCAAAATTTTGAATGTGCTTCACCTTGAAAAGCTTATTGTTCAGAGAGATCTCTGTGATTTGCAGAGATATGAAAAGTTTCTTTAGGGCGAAAAGCAAACCAGTGCAGTCTGGATGGATGGATAGATAGATAGATAGATAGATAGATAGATAGATAGATAGATAGATAGACAGACAGACAGACAGACAGACAGGAGCCAGATAGTGGGAGATAGACACAGATAGACAGATAGATACCAGGAGATAGACAGACAGACATTAGAAGAAATCAGAGTGTATTAACTTTTTGACAAAGCTAAATAAATAATCTCTGAAACTACTTTTCTCATGCAGAACCCTCACCTATTCAATTTAAGAAAAGCATTTCAGAGAATACAACTGTGCAATCACAAAGATGTGTATCTGAGGGCTTGCAGTCTGTTATCAAAAACCGAACATCATATTTAGAGAGATTTTACAAGCAGGAAGAGAGGCTGGATGTCAGAAGAAAACCACTGGACACTGCCCTTCCCCTCCTGCAACAGGTTTGTTTAATACTTTCATTTTATTAAGGGTGTTAGGCAAAGAGTAAAACAACAATAAATGAATTGCTGAAATACCCAATAGAATAGAGTTAGGGTTCTTATGTGTTCTGGACAAGTAGAAATATAATTAGAGAAAGAAATGTTGTATAAAAATGCAAAAAACTTGGTTGCTCACTTAATTCTCCCAGAAATAAAACTGTTTTAGTATGCTAAGCAAAAGAAACTAGCAAATAATTCAGTCATAGGGCCTGTATGAATCAGAAACCACAAAACGTGTGTCTAATAAGAGAATGCTGCGATAACTCAGCTATTATTTTAGGGAAAAAAATACAGGACTTGATTATGTAAACTATTTTTCACTGGAGATAAATTTTATTGAGAACTGTGTTTTCAAATCTGAACATGCACTTTCCCCTCAATTTTGCGGAACGCTTTCGTTTTAAAAGTTGTTTTCTAACTACAAAGCTATAACTACATTTTATATATTCTCAATGCTTTTTAAACATGGATTCTTGACCCCCTCTCCCAATTCTGTGCTTTGGTCTTATTACTTACAAAATAACCTTTTAAGAACAGAATTAGAGAGTGAATCTGCTGTTTTCTTTTCTCTTCAAATAAATTGTTGATTTAAAACAGGGGTGCCAAAAGTGAGGCCTGGGGAATCTCCCTTCAGATATTTAAAAGTACTCCTTGGTGCTCTCTGAACATGCTTGTTTTTTTGCATAAGTTTCATTACCCTAACTAGGTAACACTACCACTGACAATGTTACCTAGGGGTAGGTTAGGGCAATGAAACATCAGCAAGAAAACAAGCAAGCACCAAAAATCCTTGATTTCAACCCTAAGCTATAAATATTTATTGGTGTTTAATTTTGCCCGTTAGCCTAATTAACACACCCGATTGGTTGGGATTGGGGGCTATCTATGCGTGGTTTTCTTCTTGCAAATGCATCACAGCCAAACTAGATAACACCACCAGTTTACCATGTTTGATCATGAAATATTTTCCAGGGAGAAAAAAATCATCAACAAACCCCAAGACCCAACATTTCAAACTCTTGAGCTATGCATGCTCTCCATTACTGACACCCACTTAAAGCAGGAAAGGATGTGGCAGTAAGTTTGTTAAAAGAAGCATGAGGTTGCCTATCTCGTATGCTTTAAAACCTGACGTTATTTTCATTTAACATTATTTTCTGTGCACTCAGTTTAAGCTTAGCCTTCTCTTACTGGATAAACTGAATTGCTAAGTGGTTACTTAACAATGTCAGGTATTCCAGATTTGCCCCTTGTTCTATTAGACTTGTAGAGGCTACTTCTGGTTAATTGATAGGCAGACTTTTCTTTTTAAATAAACTTTACTGAGTTTTATAATTAGAACACACAACAAATTGGGAAGGAAGGAAAGAACAAAAAGGGAAAGGGGGTAAATGGTTAAAAACTATTACATCATCAGCAGTTGATGTCTGAAATAAATAGATGAATTTAGGGAGAATGGACATTTTAATAGTGGCAACCCTCCCTAATAGGGAAAGTTGCAGTTTAACCCATGTCCCTAGAGCTTTCTTGACCTGTTGTAATAATTTGTCATAGTTATTTTCCATTAATGTCTTACATTGTGCCGTCAACCATATTCCTAAGTGTTTGATTTTCTTTACCACTTGTAATCCCATCGTCTCTTCTAGTTCTGATATCTGTTTTTCTGTTAAGTTTTCAGTTATTAATTTCATTTTCTTTCTATTAATTTTAAGTCCTGCAACTATTCCAAATTGTTCTAACTCATTTGTCAGTTTCTGTCCTTTTTCTATTGGGTCCTCAATAAAAAAAAGACCATGTCGTCCACAAATGATTGCAATTTATACTCTTCTTCCTTAATCTTTAACTCCATTATTTCCGGATTCTGCCTGATTCGAGTAGTGTTTCCAAAGATAGCATGAAGAGCAGGGGAGATAACAGACATCCTTGGATAGGCAGAGCAAACAAGAGGCTTTGATCCCCGCAGGCAGCCTTGGTTCATTAGATAGGTGGTCCCCAACCTTTTGGGCATCAGGGATTGGTTCCACGGAGACAGATTTTTCCATGGACCAGAGGGGGCGTAGTTTTGTGTCCTGCCAGCATCCTGCAAATAGAGCTTCACTTGTTTGCGTGGACCAGTTTCTGGCATGCCACAGACCAGTGTTGTTCCTCAGACTGTGGGCTGAGATAGATAGATAGATAGATAGATAGATAGATAGATAGATAGATAGATAGATAGATAGATAGGTATTCTACCAGTTCAATCGAACTGGTAGCTCCAAGGTTCATCTGTAAGTGAACCAGTTCACTCTGACGATCAGTTGATGGGCCCGCCTGCTTGCCCCACCTCTATTCTGACCTTTATTTCCTGGTTTTCAAGTTCAGCTGCTTTGCAAGGCACAGCGGATTGCTGTGCACCAGCTGTTTAACACACAGGGAGAATGCACGATTGCAGGAGGTCAGTAGCAAATCCTCTGCAAAGCGCTCACTCACTGAATCAGTAGTTACACTGGTTGAATCACACCCCTAGATAGGTAGGTAGGTAGGCAGATAGGTAGACAGATAGATAGACAGACATAGATATAGTTTGCATTCTAAGTACTGTATCGTTAGCCTTTATTTGGTGATTCAAAGAATTCTGGGAGCTGAAGTCCACCAGACTTAAAGTTGCCACGGTTGGAGACCCCTGCAGTAGAAAGTAAATTAGGCCCACTAAAATCTCACACCACTGTCCCAACAGGTCCTTTAACACAATGGGCTTTTCTTTGTCACATTTTCAGGGCTGCAGTAGACTTATTAAGCTAAACAAATGCAAATCAGGCTTGCAAATTGTCTTCCATTCACAAACAAAAGTCAGATACGATTATTTTAAATCTGTATTTTAAAATGTTACTGTTACTTATTTTTTCTTTTAGAGGTATAATAAACCATAATGTTGCATATATATTTTTTCTGAATATCCTGGGGATCAAATCTCTGAAAGTAACACTAAGTGAATATGCTGGATACATTTTGTAAAAACATGAGAAATCTTTTGAGAAGATACATTGTTATTTTTCAACAATGTCAGGGAAACTGAAACATTGGAGGCATTGCACTACAGCTACAATTAAAAAGTATAAATATTCCCTTTTTTTCTGTAAAAAAATATACTGTCCGGTTCCAAAGAAATTATGCCAAACTGTTCTGATTGGGAAAATGTAGAATACATCCAGAACCTCCCACACAATCTGTGACCATCCTACTCTTGCAAAAATGCAGTATTTCTCAAAATAAAGAATCTTCTGGAAAAAGATTAACAAGCCAAAAACTTGTTCCAAATGTTTGGGTCAAGGACTCGCATGACGTTTTTTCATATATTGATTAACACAGACTAATTGCCCAAACAAGATTACTAATAATATGGTCTTACTTATATTTTATTGAGAATTCCAGTTTTAAAACTATGCAAGAATAATTTGAGGTGATCTTCAGAATAATCCCAATACTTAAGTGCATTAGAAGAAGAAAGATTCCTGTAAAAGAAATCTCTAATTCAGACTATAAAAATGGGGGGGGGGGGGTGTATAGTTTTCAAGAAATTAGTCTCATGATATAGATTTTAAATATATTTAGATAGGGCACACATTTTATTTGTTTAGCATCATTCACATTGATGGGAGATTTTGAGGGTTAAAGCACCATATAAGTTAGAGCCATTTTAAATGATCTGAAAAATATGCTTCAGGCAGAAAATTCAATATACCTACACAGGAAGATGTTATTTTATGTATCTATGCGAAATATTTCCTAAAATTTATGTTCAAATGAATCATATGAAAAACTCCAACTTCTGCTATTAGGCACAATATACATGTAGTTAACATAGTTTGTCTGTCTGTCTGTCTGTCTGTCTGTCTATCTATCTATCTATCTATCTATCTATCTATCTATCTATCTATCTATCTATCTAGTGTTATTACCCTTCTATTATTACATGCCAATACACTGTCTGGATTTAAAAATACTAAATATAGGCTTCATTTGTGCCTTGCTTTTTGCCATATATTTTTATAAAGGTAGTTTTTGCTTATCAATGATAATTGTTATCATTGTAATGGACTGTAATTTCCATTGCTAAGTGATGTGATCATAAAGTACAATGCCATGTGCCATCAGTTCCCGGTTGCTGTCATTAAGTGAATCAACATGGATTGTTAATGAGGATCTCATTTGGTTGCGACTTCCAACTTCTTACCAGCTGTTGCTATTGCTATGTGACTGCAGGGAAGCTGTAAGGGCCAGAATTTCAAAAAACGGTCATAAATGCCACTCATTTTGTGCCAACATAAGTTTAAATGGCTGCTGAATCAGTGGTCATTAACCAAAAATTACCTGTAATGCCTCCATCAACTTTTTATCAATCCTCTGTGTTCCATGTGTTGGGACAGTGACTTGTCCCAGCTGATTTTTATTTTTTATTTTGCATATATCTTTAATCTAGATTTACTAACCAGATTTTATTGATATATTACACCTGGGTGTATTTTCCCACCTGAAACCCACATTCTCCAGGCTGACTGGAGAAAGCATTGTTAGAAAGCTGAAAATGCTCAAGATTTATACAATTCTGTGTTCAAACTGGGTCATCAGGTTGTTTCAAGAGTGATGGAACAGAAGCCAGAATCATTGTTAAAATTACCTTACTTTCCTCAACTATAGTTAAATATTACCTACTATGAATTTAGCTTTGTGTATAGTCTTTATAGTTAGTTGAAAATGGACAGTTAAAAACAGGAAACCAGTTTCTCTGCTGTCTGTGCATGCATAGAACTAAGCAAATAATTTGAAGGTTAATGTAACATATGTAGCATGTGCAAGGAGAACTACTCTGTATATAACCTGGCAAGTTGATACTTCAAACTGTTACTATCAGTTTGAGGAGAACTTTAAAAATAAATTAATAATATTGTGGATGGGAGGAAGTTTCCTGAGATGGAAAGATAGTTCTGTCACTAAGGCGATATGATTTCTTTGGAGTTGCAAATTTAGGGGTGTGATTGAAGAGTAAATGTTTTGTTACTTCAGTGTAATATTCTTTCTTTCTTTCTTTCTTTTTTTTTACCAAGAAGTTGACTTGTGGCTCAAGTATCTCTGCCTGTGCAGTCTAGGGAGTTTTTAAAAAGTAAATCCTAGAGACATGTGCCACATGGTCTTTTGAATCAATATTCAAGAACCCAATTTAGCATGGCTACTTCCTAAGAAATAGCAACAGCACTTAGACTTATATACCACTTTGCAATGCTTTACAGCCCTCTCTAAGCAGCTTACAGAGTCAGCATAATGCCCCCAACAATCTGGGTCCTCATTTTACCAACCTCAGAAGGATGGAAGGCTGAGTTAACCTTGAACCCGATGAGATTCACACTGCTAAATTTGCAGTCAGCAGAAGTAGCCTGCATTCTAACCACTGGATGAGCACAATCTTAGAGAAAATACATCCTTTAGAGCAGAGATGAGCAACTATGGCCCCTTTATGACTTGTGGACTTCAACTCCCAAAATTCCTGAGCTAGCATGGCTTGCTCAGGAATTCTGGGAGTTGAAGTCCATAATTCATAAAAGGGCCATAGTTGCCCACCCCTGCTTTAGAGCATCTCCTATAAAAAGGGTTGAGAATTGTGGCTTCTACTGGGCTCAGCAGTCCCGATCCTCTAAGTGAGCAGGAAGAAGTACCCAGAGAGTAAATTGATCCAAGATGAATCTAGAAATTTATTACTCCATGAAGAAATATATACAGCCCAAGTTTTAGCAGGCAAGAGAAACAAGGATAAAGAGAAGTGGACCAGCCTGATGCTCTCTAGATATGCTGGATTAAAAGTATCAACATCCCCAGCCAGCAGTGTCAAGAATTTTTAAAAAGGCATTGAATTAGAGAAAGCCAGTATAAAATAAAGCACAGGTATGAAGTACACAGGATAGAATAGAATTCTTTATTGGCCAAGTGTGATTGGGCACACAAGAAATTTGTCTTGGTGCCTATGTTCTCAGTGTACATAAAAGAAAAATAAAATATATTCATCAAGAATTGTAAGATACAACACTTAGTGATAGTCATAGGTTACTAAGGCAGAATCAAATCATACTACAAATCAAATATTACAACATACATTGTAAAGATACAGATAAGAGGAGTTTGTGTTTGCAAATGAGGAACTCTCTACTGAGAGGATGGACAAGTGACACTGATATTGTATCTTGTTGGATGTTTCTGGGCAGAGTAGGCAGAACAAACATTTGCAGCAGGAAAGGATTATGGGCAGAGTTTGGAAGGAGTGGATATGTTGCCAAACAAACAAACCCATACAGTGCTTTTATTCAGATTTTGTTTTTATACTTTTCTATAGCTAATAACAAGAGTAAATTAAGCAACTGACCAAAACTGATTTGTGTCCAATACTCTTAGACCCCATAGCCAAGTAAATGGGATCTGAAGAGGACCACGGTATTTATTGGGCCATCCAATTCAGGCACTGAAATACTGAGGTTTTCAGCAAGTTTGAGGCTCTCCGTGCTTAAAGAAGTACCTGTTCTTTGATCAGGATGAGCTCCTGGCCATCCTAAAAGTTTTGAGGAAGGGTTAGGATCTTTTGCATAATCCGAGTTACACTTTCATGTTTACTGACCCATTTTGTTTGGAACCAAGAGACCCAGAACTGCAGCAGCCAAACTGGAAGACCTCAGGGTGCCTACCTGCACAAATGTACTTGGGAGCAAAGCTCTTAATGCATGTGCAGAGTGCAAAATGCACCAAAAAAAAAGGGTGGGGGTTACATCCTAAGCACGCGCCTTCGTTGTTATCAGATGAGACCCCACCGAACAAGCACCGGCTTCACTTTACATCCCACCGCGTTCCTCCACCACCACCCCGACCCTCCCCGCTCACCGCGTGCCCCACCCCCCCGAGGCTGGAGGGGATCAGGCCTTCTTCCCCGCCGCCCCCCCCTTTCTCCCCGGTTCCTACCTGTGCTGCAACCCCACCAGCCCCAGCGTGATCACATGGGGCACATCCAGCTCGGTGGGCCACTGGCCCGCGGCGAGGCAGCCAAAGACGCCGCATTCCTCCCCGATGCCCAGCTCCTCGAATTCCATGGCGCACGAGGCCAACACGTGTTTTCGACTCTTGTGCGTGTGTCTGTGGGTTGGCGTGTGCGCGCGCGGATGCTACACGCAGCGGCTCCCCGTCGCTGTCGCTTCAAGCCGCTGCTGCTGCCGCCGCCGCCTGAGTTTGTGGGAAAAGAGGAGGAGGAGGAGGAGGAAGAGGAGGCGGGCTTGGCCGTTGCAGCTCCCCTTATTCCTACTCGCCTTATTTACATACATACACACTCAGTCACACGGGAAAGGGGTGGTGGCGGCCGGGTTGTTTTCTGGGCAAAGGAAGCGCCGCCTGACGGGGGCCGAGCGCCTGAAGCGGCGTGAGGGGGGAAGGACCAGGCGCCCTTTGCAGTTCGCTTTTCGTCGAAACTTTAAAAAAAGTTTGGCAGTGGGACTTTTCCTTCCTTCCCTCCCTCCCTCTCTCATCTTTTCATTTCCCCTCCCCACTCCTCTTACCCGTGTATTAAATTTGGTGTGTGTGTGTTGTGTGACTTTTAACTTTTCGCACTTTGGGATCGGGGTGAAGGAGACAGTTTCTGCCTGAGGGAACTTCTTTTGAGGGAGGGGAAAAGCTTCCCTCCACCCACGGTCCGTGGGTGAACTTTGGCGCGAAAAAGCTTTCCCCCCCCCGCTTCCCCGGGGCCTGAGTGGGAGGTGAGAGAATCCTGGAAAACGGGGCGTGAGGACTGGGGAAGGGCGCAAGTCTTGGCTTCCCGCGTCCCGGATAACAGCGCTGCCCAGAGGCCGGGGGGTGGGGGTGGGGTCAGGCGGAGGGGCGGAGGTGGAAGCTCCTCGCCGATTGGAAGGCCGAGGTAGCCGAACCACCTTCTTTCTTCCTTTCCACCCCCACCCTCCCCTCCGCCATTGCCCCCAACACCCTCAGCTCGGGGAAGGACGAATGCGCTCGGGGTGGTGCGCTTCGGGTCGCCACCCCCGGCGCGCTCAAGCCGCCTCCATTGGGTGGGCTGGGCGGCTCAATCTCCACCCTCTGCTTCGCCGGCCCCTTCCGTGGCTGCCCCTTTTTCTTCTTACCGCGGCCCCGCCGCCAGTTCTTTCGGCCGTCCCCCAACCTCGAGAGAGTTTCTGGGTCCAACCTCCCCGCTTCCCTCTTCTCGGAAAGCGCGCGCGGGCTTTCCTGTCAGGTGGCGTCGCGCTGTACTTCTCCTCTCCTCACCTGTGTTTGCCTTTTCTACTTTTTTTCCCCCCTCTCTCTCTCTTTTTTTTTTTAGGCGTCCCGGACCTGCGCTCCCTTCGCCGCCATGCCTCCGATACAGTCAGGTGAGTGGGCTTCGGCTCGCCTCCGCGGTAAAAGGCGCGCCGCTTGGACTGAGTCGAGGTGGCCGCCGTGCGCGGGGGGTTGGTGGGCGCCCCAGGCAGCCGCCGCCGCCGCCACGCTGCTGCTTTTCCCGCCCTTGGCGGGGTTGCACCTTCGGGAAAACTGCCGGAGTTTTCGAAAGAAGCCACCCTTTTTGAGGGGGAAAGAAAAAAAAAATAGGGGGTGGGGTGAGGTGAGCTCTGGACTAGCCTCCCCATCCTGAGAAGGGCGAGCAGAGATTTGCGTTGCAAGGCGGATCACATTGGGGACCATTCGCGCGCTCCTCATAGGTGGATAAGAGGCGCAGGTTCAAAAATAAGAAAAATAATAATCAAAAAGGATTCCCTTTATTGCCCGTTGGTGCAGAGATCTTTTATCTCTGCCACCAAGGGGGCAGGAAGGAATCCTCTTTATTTAGATAAATAGATAGATAGATAGATAGATAGATCTATCTATATATCGATATCTATCTATATCTATATCTATCTATATCTATCTATCTATCTATCTATCTATCTATCTATCTATCTATCTATCTATCTATCTATCTATCTATATTGACCTAAGCCTCTTGCCTAGGACTCCAGGAATGGCTCCAAAGACCCTCTTAAGCAGGAGACGCCAACCTTTTGGACCTCAGGGACCACCAAAACTCATAATTTTAAACCCCGCAAACCACTAATATGAATTTTGACGGATGGTGGCTTGCTGACGTTGGTGACAAAGTTGGTCCCACATTCCAGAGCTGCAGTAAGTCACAGGACTGGCCCTTTGGTCATCCCGGAGCAGCTACTCTTCCACCCGGGTGCATCGGTCTGCCATGGACTGGAGGAGCTGCTCCGGGATATCCAAAGGGCCAGTCCTGTGATTTACTGCAGCTCTGGAATATGGGACTGACTTTCCCACCACCCTCAGCAAGCCACCCCGGGGTGGATTTCCTCTCCCGCCGTTGGTCTTACCTTCCAGTTCCGGCTCTACTCAAGGTAAGGTTTGCGCTCGGCCAAAGGGTGGGGGCCATGTGGGCAGCACAGCCTTGTGTTCCCATGCAGCCTGGATTAATTGCTTTGGGGGGGGTCACATTTCTCTGCGGACCACCAAGATTTTCTCATGGACCACCAGTGGTCCTTGGCTCACTGGTTGGCGACTACTGCTCTAAAGCAAGGGGTCTCCAATCTTGGCAACTTTAAGACTTGTGGACTGCAACTCCCAGAATTCCTCAGCCAGCTTTGCCAACTTTAAGACTGGTGGACTTCTGGGAGTTGAAGTCCACGAGTCTTAAAGTTGCCAAGGTTGGAGACCCCTGCAAGTCTAAAGCAGAGATCTCTAAAGCAACCTTTAAGACTTGTGGATTTCAACTCCTTGAAGTCCACAAGTCTTAAAGTTGCTGAGTTTGGAGATCTCTGCTCTGAAGGATGCAAATGACCAACTGACCGGCAAGGGAATATAAATCCTTCCTTTCTCTACTATCCAGTCAGAGGTAAAGAAACTTCTTGGATGAGACCTAAAAAATGGCTTTGAAAGAAAGAAAGAAAAGTTCAGTTGCCTCCAAAACTATTTCCAATGTCCACTTTTGGGATTTGTGATAGCATTGCAATGTGTGCAACGCAATCTCTGTCTGCCAATTCTCAGGCTGGATCGGGTGGGCCTGCTGGCTGTGCTCCCTGGAGTTATAGTCCCCTTAAATTTGGGAGTTTTAAGCCAGTCCTGAAAACTTGGCTGTTGGACACAAAAGACCTTTCTTCTGTGCTGGTATTTCTCTTCAGCTTGTTTATTTCCCCATGGTTGGCCTCTGCTAGAATGGGAAATGAATTAAGCCATCCAAATATCTGATGGGAAAGAGGTGAAGCGAGTGCTGAATATTCTCCATTTGGGTTTTGGATTGAATGCATTACGCAGACTGGAGGGAGACTGCAGTGTTCAGGTAGTCCTCAGCTTACAACAGTTCATTGAGTGACCGAAGTTACAATGGAACTGAAAAGTCACTGATGGCCATTTTTCACACTTACAACCATTACATGGTCATGTGTTTTACATTTGGATGCTTGACAAGTGGTTCATATTTAGGACAATTGCAGTGTCCCAGGATAATGTAATTTATCTTGTGTGACCTGACAGGCAAAGTCAATGGGAAGCCAGGTTCACTTTAACAACTGTGTTACTGATTCAACAACTGCAATGATTCACTTAACAAATATGGCAAGAAAAGTTGTGAAATGGGGCAAAACAAATTTCTCAGTAACATAAATTCTGGGCTCAATTGTGGACAAAAGTCAAGGTCTACCTGTACTTTATATTCACTCGGGTGATTGGTGCTTCTGCCTCTACTGTTCATTAGTGAACATAGCCATCTAATTTATCACACCATATTCAGGACCCAAAGTTTTTGTTGGACTTTTTCCTTATAGTTCTGAAAATTTTACATCCTGATAAAGTCTCCCATTATATACGGTATGCAATTTTAGCAATATGGAACTTCAAATTCAGAACACCTGCAATATATATGTGGGATATATTAGAACAACCAAACTTGGTTCTCTTATGCATGTTCTCCCAGTATCAGCCTTTGTATGTATCAGTTTAAGATTTGGATGGACAACTTCTCAGAAGACTGGAACAGTTTAAGTGAAGATTTCCAACATCTATATTAAAATAATATCTTAGTCAATTCAATGTTCACAATATTTTGCAAATCTTTGAGATGTCTAGGTAATATTGCCAAGCAAGCTGCTTTAAAAAGATGAATGGACTTAGGAAGAAAAAAATCAGAAATCTGTGCAGAGAAGTGTAATACAGAAGGAAATGATGTTCAAGTTAGATTTTTTCCATGGTACTCATAACTAGTTTTATAAATAAAATCTAGTTATTGCTCATAACTATCACAATCTTTAGTAAAACACACAGATATCTCTAAACCTTGTTGAATTTGTTTTCCTAAAATTAACACTGGAATTATATATAATTGCAATTAGAAGACTGAAATTATAATTGCTATCTTTGTTTTTTAAAGTTTTATTTTTCCAGAAAAGATTTAATTGTTGCAGAAATGAATGATCTGCTTAAGTTTTCTAGGTGTACCATCTTGATATAAATCCTCTCTATACCTTTTTTAATGAGTCCATTTTTTATGTAGTTATATTTGACCAAGGATAATCCTGTAGAAATCTTAAAGGATACAGTGAATGTAAACTTGCAATTAACTTCTTTCACCAATACATCAATAATAAGTTAGCACTACACAGTTTCACTTGTCACAAGTGTCATAGTGGTACTTTATTTATGAAATGCTCCTTTCTTTACCATGTAATAACTTTATGGGCATAAAGTTTATTTCATGTCTTTATCTTGAAAGGAAGAGTTTTGTTAAGTGTGGCTACTAAATAAACTAGTTCAATTCAAGTTATGCAAAACATTACCCACCATCTTGAAATGTTTATATTGCTGCCCTCTTGGGACTGTCTATTACAAATTATTTGTTCATTTAGAGTTTTATCTTATTGCCGTCTTTGCTAGTAAATAGAGTCACTGAAGGAATAACATTTTAGTGAAGAACAAAAGGTAGGGCAAAGATGCTTTAGAGCCATTCTCACTCCTTTACTCACAACTTGGCAAATCTTGTGGCCCTTAACATGGGGCTTATTCTAAGGCTCAAGGCTCAAGGGTTTTTTGTGGTCCCCAGAGCTATTGATGACTATGGCTCCTAAAAATTAGTAGCAGTTGCCCAGGACTTTGGGGCGATAATAAAAACTATATTGTAAGTGCTAAACTAGGTTTAACTCGGTTAAAGAACAAAACCTTTCCCTTTTTTCAAGATCAGCTCTGTATAAAGATTCTGGTGAACTTTGGAATATCATTTTGCCCAGTACAACTCCTTATTATCCTGAAATGTGAAGGGAGGCCCCAAATCAATAAAAGCTTATGACAATTCAACATAGGAGGTTGGCTGTCTTCTTGCCTTAAACCAATCAAGGGTGGCTCCTAAAATGTTCTTGTAAGAAGAGTACACGTTGTGTACAGTGATTGCAGCCATGTTTGCTTAGTTCATAGGAAAAAGAGTTGAGATTTCATTCTGAGGGAAAAGGATAACTGATATGCAGAAGTCACCGTTCAATGAGCAAACTGTCCTTGTGTAAATAGAAGACATTTAGCAAATATTCTCATATAGAGTTAAAACCAGGGCAAAAGATTAATATAGACTTATTTTTCTTCATAAATGCATGTGGAGAATTGCTACAGCTTGGAAACTGAGCAGACAGCACAAGAAAAGTATAGAAGGATAGCTCTTCATGGCTATCTGGTTTATTTGCTAAATTGCATTCAGCAATCCATTTGTTACCATAGGAACTAAAAAGACTTCAACTTTGTTTCCTTCTCAGCAGGCTTCTTATAGTCTTATGCTCTTTCCCCCTCTATCAGTTAAAAGCAACACCAAAACAAGCCTTTTATAACATTCACAGCTCATGCTAAGACATAATGTGTCTTCTTTTTAAAAAAGAGTATTTAAGTTTGACACAAGAACACATGCTGAGAATAAAAACATGGTCAAACGAAACAAGGCAGGAAATGAATGACTGTGGTCTTTGATATTCAAAACAAAGCGTTAAATTGCAGACAGAAGAATGCTTCCCAAATTTAAGATGCCCTAAATAAAGTGAAAATTTCTTTGTAAACATGCACAAATTTGTTGTATAAACTTTTTAAAAATTCAGTGTCTTGTTTTCATTTATGTTCATCATGTAAAAAAATATCTCCCTTCCCTGATTATTTCTCCAGAACTTAAACTGGGCAAAAAAATAAATGAGGGAAAAACAAAAGAAGTTTATGAGTTGCTGAATTACCCAGGATGTGTTCTGCTGCAATCAAAAGACCAAATAACTGCTGGAAATGCAGCTAGAAAGAACATCATGGAAGGGAAGGCTGCAATCTCAAATACAACAACATCTTGTGTGTTCCAGTTGCTTCAAGATTCTGGTAGGTGGTGGAAAAGTTAACCCTCATGCAGGAGAGTAACCTTGTATATGAAGCAATAATGGCCTCACTACATGGAAACTCTTTTTGCTATAGGAAAGTTTCATGCTAATTTTTCTTGGTGTTATTATAATTGTAAGAGATCTTGTGACTATGCTGAAGGAGCATAGGACTTTCAAGAACACAACAGCAACTCTTTATTTTACATTTAAAAATATGAATTAGTTTCTCCATAGATGAGTCATATTAAATATTTGTCCCTTATATCATTAAGTAACATCAACAGCTATTAGAAGAAGATATTGGAAAGTTAAGCATTGGAATTTAACATATACTTCCAAACGCATTGGTGAGGAAAACAAGTTTTAAGTGTTTATTATTGGCTGTTTTAAACTAAGTTGGGTTTTTCAGATTTATAGTCCTAGTCAGATCATAGCAATTTGATACAAAACAAATTGGAATGATCAGAGTGTTTAGTAAAAGTGGAAATAATAGTTCCTGGCTTGTTACTGCATAGAGAAGACAATAGAACATAACTTCTTTTTTTTTTTTTAAACAAATTTTATTAATTTTACAGAGAACACAAAACAAACAAAACTAAAAGATCTTTTTCTGAAGGTTGTCTGATCCCGGGTTGAAACAGACACAAATTCAAACATCATATTCACTTTATATATCCTTCCATATCTTATTATCATTTTCTTTTTTATATTATATATATAAACCATTTTTATCAATTTTATATAAACAAGGCACAAGGCATAACAGCTTATAAGTTCTTTTCTAAGAAAAAATAATAAAAGAAGAAAACCAATAGAACATAACAATCCCAAATTATAGTATCAATACTTTGTCTATTTAACTTCATATCTTATCCCAAATTCTCCTTTTCATCCAAATTATTTCTTATTAATCAAAAATTTTTTTTGCCTTTTTTCAATATACAACATCCAAAAAAATAATAATAACAAAACCTTTATATATCCTTTCATATCTTATTACCATTTTCAATAATATTCTTTGTCTGTTCTATTTCCAACTATCCATTCATCTTTTTTCTTTTATTATACTTCTCCTATACACCAATTGGAGTAACGTCTATAACTCATTACCCTAACTTAAAAGTACTTCATATAACAATTTTTCTTGGGATTCTGTTTAATAGATTCTAAAATTACACAATGAATTTTATACTCTAAATACACATATAAAAACCACAATCTTATGTACCCTCCAGAATCCCTCTTTTATCCTAAATTAAATTCACCCATTGTCTCTGAATAAACTTTTTTTCTTTAGATCTTGCTTCCCCCCATTGAGGCTTCTCCTCCCCCCCTTTCTCTCTTGCTTATTCTTCTCCGTGCCCTTTTTACCCCCTTGTCTTTCCTCCTCCCTTTTCTTACTCCCTTTCCTTTGCTTTCTAACCTTGCCTCCACCTTTCCGCTCATTTTTCTCTTCTTTGGTTGTTTTTATAATTCTTAAAATCCCCTTTTTCTTATCCTTTTTCTCCTCCTCTCCGGAAGGGACCCATTGTTCATCAAAGATGGCTTCTTCTTCCTCTTCTTCCTTGTCCCAGTCCTTCTGCTGCGTAGTCAACTTTTCATAAGTACATAACGCCATTTCTAAGAATTGAAACAAAGTGCCCAAAGTATCTTCTTTTTTATATTTTTGATATTCAGTCTTTAGTTCATCCACAAGCGATGCCATTATGAAAAAAGAAACTTTTCCCAAAACAACCACAAATATTTTTAATCAAGAATAATTCAAAAAAAAATTCCAAAAATTAATACTTTTCTTCCTTCTTCTCTTTCTCTTTCTGGGGTTAATGTTTAATGAAAGAAGTCCAATTACCATATACCTTTCTTTGGGATTCTAGGCAATCTCCTCCTTTTTCAGCTTCTGCTCCAATTTTTTTTTCCTCTCCCTTCCCACTTGCAATATCAATTTTAAATAATCAGAAATCCATACCTCCAACAAGGGTTTTCCAATTTCTTAAGTTTTTCAATGTCCAAAACCCTTTTGTCCCTTAGCTTCAACTCTCAAAACAATTCACTTTCAATGTCCAATATGTCCAAACATATCTGCTGTTTCCATGGGGTGGGAGAGTGAAAAAAAAAAAAAGTTCCCTTTAACAGCTTCTCCACCGCTTTCGATCTTCTTAGGGATACAATGTATCCTCCAGCAATTCAAACAGCTCAGTTCCAACCAATTTTAAAGATGTTACTTGACCCGGCTCAGACAGCACTTTCACTCTTCTTACTTCCTCCAGCGCAATCTTACCCGGTTGCTGGCTTCTTCGTGGCGGCCATTGCTGACCGCCGCTCCACCGCCTTGGGAAAAAGGGGTTTTTCTGGAGGAGGAGGGGGTCTGCGACACCCCCAACCCCCTGTCCGACTCCTCTCTCTCTTCAGCTGTCCCTACAGGGCAGCCATATCCCCCTGACCCATCTGGATCGGGCGTACCTCGGCGGCTAGCACAGCAGGAATCGCGAGCTGTCGTGAATTCCTGCTGCCCCGAAGCCACACGAAACCGGAAACCAATAGAACATAACTTCTGTCAATTCAATTATTCCACCACGGCATGAACACAGTCTCCATTGAAAGGAGGTTTTTTGTATCTTCCTTCTGTTGGAAGGGCATTGAATCTGGCTAAAGAAGAAACATTTTTGAATGTTGGGATCATTACATGACCGAGATATCTGGCTGGTTGGAGATGTGTAGAATGGCTCATGGAGGTTTTTTCTGGGCAGGGCCGAGAACTCTACTCCAAATCAATGGCCCCTCTTTGAGACCGCTAAGAGGACATTCATAACCCATTAAGCCCAGGCTAATTCAAAACAAGACTTGGTTATGTTTCTATGCAGAAGCTTTGAAAAAGTGGTTTAAGATCACCTAGTAATATTTACATATGCATTTCCCTGCCACTGCATCTATTTATTTACTCATTCGTTTGTATCCCACCTTTATTATTTTCACAAATAATTCAAGGTGCAAACATATCCAACATAACCCAACTGCTCCTGTTTTCCCCACAGCAAAACTTTGTGAGGCAAATTGGAGTGAGACAGACTGGCTTAAAGTCACCCAGCTGGCTTTCATGGCTAACCCAGTACTTGAACTTGTGGTCTTCTGCTGTGATTTCTTACACTCTATACTAGGGGTCCCCAAACTTGGCAACTTTAAGACTTGTGGACTTCAACTCCCAGAATTCTCCAGCCAGGAGAATTCTGGGAGTTGAAGTGCACAAGTCTTAAAATTGCCAAGTTTGGAGACCTCTGATCTGTGCTGTGATTTTTTTTCCTATTTACGTTGCACAAGTTTTAATAACTTGGTTTAAAACCCTTAAGTGTGAGTTATTACAATTGTTACCCCCTCAGCCATGAAACATTTGGTTGAAATTATAATCCTTGCATTGTGTGTCAAAAATTGCATATCAAAGTTACAATCACACTTGGCCAATAAAGAATTCTATCTATTCTGTTAAGTCTTGCAGGCTACTGATTACCAAAACAGATTTGCATCAGTTTATTAAGTTGTACTTCCAAACCTTGCCTCACATTAGTATGTTATGAAGAAATGGTGCTTTGAGTAAATTTAAGGATTAAAAATTAACATAATGGAATCCTTTCTTATGTTCCAATTTCTCCCCCCTCCATGGAGTGTTGCAACATTTTATAATATTCTGTGGCAAACCTCTAGCTTACTAGTGGTTTCCTGCCTCATTAACAAGCAAAAGTGTTGCATTTGGTACAAAAAGAAAAAAAATAACTATGGCCACTGATTTTGGGAATCCGTTCATGTCTATCCATTCATGCCTTTTTGTATGACTAATATAGTTTTGGTAATAGGACTGCGTTTCCTTAAAAAAGTGAAGTTTCCTTTCAGGCATGCTTCCTGCTGATTTCATGGAGTTGTTAAAATTGTTTCATTGCATCAGAATAGATATTACTTGTTTTCAACTTTGTAGTCTAATCTGTACTTCTGTGGTTCTTTGAAGTTCTCTTGAAGTCAAATGTCAACCTCTGCTTAATTTTGGAACTTTGGCAATATCAGAAAGTTGCTGCCACCTGCATGATTGGTAGTGAATGAGTAAATAATAGATTTCCCCACAGCATGAAATCAAATATTAACACATAAACAATAATAAAAAAAATGGTTGGAGGCAAATTGAAAATATAATAGACTAGATCATTTAAGACATAGAAAAAGTGAGATTTTTTCCAGCTGAGCGGCTAGAAATTGTCAACATTGTTCTTGGCAAGTTGATTAACATTAATGTTTATAATAATTGGTTTTAAAATCACATTGCTGAGGAATGATTTAAACCTTTTTTAAACCCAATACTAGCTGTGCTATTACATTGGAAAGACACTTTTTCCTTCCTAAGCCCACCTAAAGTTTAAAAAGTTCCTGTTTATAGTTTCAAGTTTAGGGAATCATGCCCTTAAATTTTTAATGGAAGTTTTTAAAATTAAATTATGCTCTACAATGTCTCTTAAATCCAAGCCAATATTTTTTTTTTAAGTTTTAGTCACTTTGCCACTCTTGGTTTATAAAATCTTCTCAGTCTGATCTAATAAAAACAATTCCTATTCTGTAAGTTTGAAACTAACAGATTGCTTAGATAAAGGTAAAATATTGCTTAGATCTAGGTAAGTAAAATATGCTTGGGATTTTCATAAAAAGCAATATGTTTTTCTGATCTGGATGAAGATCCCAGGTCTCTAGGTTTTCATTGATTTTTTTTGCACAAAAATGGCTCACTCCTTATTTCTGTTTTATGATGTAGGTTGCATATTTTACTTATTAGCAATTGAGATACAGAAGACTGTTTTAATGAGAAAGTTTTATTACAGGCATTAAAACGGCTTTTGTGAGAAAACACAGCGATACAGCATTTATGGCTGCTCACTGCGAAATGATTCCGATTGAATGGGTTTGCAGGAGAATCGCCACTGGTTCTTTTCTGAAGAGAAATCCTGGTGTTGAAGAGGGCTACAAATTTTATCCACCTAAAATCGAGCTGTTTTATAAGGTGAGTAGTACAAACATGAAATGGAGCTGACAGTTTTATATCACCTTTTTGAAAGCTTGAACCTCAAGCTAATCATGTGTTTCAGTTAAAACATCCTAACCCAAGCCTTCCAAAAACAATTCCTCCCCCTACCAAATACTGTCACTCAGTACTGATAGAATTTTGCAATATATACATGATCCTCAAAAACAGTCTTGATTCTTAGACTCTAATATGTGTGTGTGTGTTTTATTTATACACACACACATTATTTTTAATTGTTAAAAAAACATTTGTATTCATGCCCAAGATGCTAATCATAGGTATATCAATTAAGAAAGTCTGTGTTTGTGTACATGTAGTCCTCAACTTACAAACATTCATTTAGCAACTGTTTGAAGTTACACCACCACTGAAAAAAAGGGACTTGTGACTGTTCCTTGTGCTTATGACCATCACAGCATCTCCAAATTTGGAACTGGCATAGAGTTACTATGGTTGCAATGTCCTGGGGTCATGGGAAGGCCATTTGTAACCTTCCTAGTCAGATTCTGACAAGCAAAGTCAATTGAGGAAACTTGATTCCCTTAATGACTGCATGATTCAGTTAACAACTGCAATGATTTGCTTAACAGCTGTGGCAAAAAGGGTAACATCAGATGTAACTCTCTTAACCAACTTTTTAGCAACAAAAATTCCGGTCCCAATTATGATCATAAGTTGAAAACTGCCTGTAATAACGTCAAAAAAAAATTGTGTTGAGTGAAAACTCAAATAGGCAACCTATTTTTCAGTCTGAGAGCATTATCTCTTTAGACCTCTGGCAGGAATGATCTCTTTCTAGTCTGGCCACCTGCACTGGGAAGCATCTGTCAGAGGAGGCCACAAGAGAGCAAGTAGCATCACACTTTATCATATCATTCTGCAAAAAATTCTCAAACTACATCATTTGAAACAGCGGCCCCCAACCTTTTGGTTTTGTGGAGAAAGGGGGTTTTGCACGCTGCCTGCATCACGTTGGATGGGCTTTGCTTGTTTGCGTGGTCCGTTTGCTGGCTTGTCCATAGACAGGAGGTTGGGGACTCCTGGTTTGACAGAAGTCATGCATGGCATTATAGTGGTGTCTACTGGTTATATAAAGCAGGAAAGAAGAAAAAGTGCTATCAGAAAGGCCCGCCCACCCAAATACTATGGATATTAGTAAAAAACTTAAATATTATCAAATTTTGGATAATCAAGGGAGGCTTAAGACAGCCCAAGAATTAGAAACCCAAGGAATAACTATGGATTGGTGGTTGTATCTTCAAATACAGATGAGATATAAAAAAGATTTAAAAGAATTTCGATTTGAAATAAAAACAACTCAATTAGACAAATTATTGTTGGGACCAGAAGAAAAAATGATACCGAAATTATACGAATTACTTACTAAATGTTGATCTAGAAGAGGAAATTGTAAAAGGACCAATGCTAGTGTGGACAAAAAAAATCAGTTACAATATAAAATTGGATGAATGGGAAGAAATATGGCAAAAAAATCTCTCCATGACAAAATCAGTTGCCTACAAAGAAACCTTATACAAGATGCTTTACACATGGCATGTCGGCACACTCCAGACTCACAAAAATGTATCCCAAATTAAACCTGAACTGCTGGAAATGCAAGAGAACACAGGGTACCTTCTTCCACATCTGGTGGCTATGCTCAGAAATTAAAAAATATTGGCTCAAGATAAATACATGGATAGAGGAAATTACCCATTATAGGTGGGAGTGGAAGCCAGAATTATTTCTCCTGCAAATCATTAAAGAAAAATATTCCCCTAAAATTAGATATTTAATTACGCATATACTAACGGCGGCATGAACTGCGTTGGCACAGGCTTGGAAGATGTCTACCACACCATCTAACGACGTTAGAATTCACAAAATTTTAGAATGTGCAGAGATGGATAGGCTCGCGCTGAAATTAAATGATAAGGAGGTCTCAGAGTATTATTTAATTTGGAACATTTGGTACCAATGGTTAGACAGTAAAGTACAATAAAGAAAGGTTACAAAAGGAATTAAAAAAAAAGAAATAAAGGAAATAAAATTGGAATATTAGCAAACCGGGTGAGGGAGAAGTTAAAGAAATTGAGGAACAGCTAGGAAAACAAGATTTAGATAGACATTTAGATTAGGATTTATAATTACCTAGATATACTGTAGAAATATACAGAAATATGCAATAATGAATGATAAAAATGTGTTCCCTTCCTCCTCCCATACTTACGGAATATTAAACTACAACACATAGCCTATAAATACTCTTGATGTTTGTTTTAGATATATATACATATATTAAGTGTCAATATTATATTCTTTTTTCTCTTGTTTTTCTTTTCTTCCCTTTTTACTTGAATTAGTGACCCATAAAGATGATGTAGTTTTGTTTATTAACATTAATTAAGAACTGTGAATTAATATAGTTATGGGGGGGGGAAACTGTCAAATTCTAGGTGTACATATGGTACTTAGTGTGCCACCAAGAAAATGATATTGAAAGATGTCAGTGTAATTTCTATTACAGAAACTTTTGTAAACTTTTTAGCGCTTTGCTTTTTGTAAACTTTTTAATATCTTGAACTTTAATAAAGTACTTTAAAAAAAATTTTTAAAAAGGCCCGCCCACCCAAAACAATCACTTACAGGACCACCTTCAACTAAATGTACAGTGAAAACTGTCGCTTGCTTCTGTGCGGAATGGAGAAATTGAACTTTATTGCTAATGATGATATAAATTATTCCAACAAAATCTCACTTTTCATCACAGGATGATGCAGCAAATGATCCACAGTGGTCTGAAGAGCAACTCATTGAAGTTAAGTTGAAACTTGCAGGCCTTGAAATCGGACAAACGGAAGTAGATATCATGGCACAGTCCACCCGAGCCATTTTTGAAATTCTTGAAAAAGCATGGCAACCCCAGAATTGTACGCTGGTGGATCTGAAGGCACGTACGTTTATATTCTAGATCTTGGCTTTTAAAGTAAGGGAGAAATGATTGAATTCAACTAATCTTTCCTTTCTTGTGTCGTGTTTTCATTTTTAGGTTGAGTTTGGTGTTAATGTAGCCACAAAAGAAATTGTCCTTGCTGATGTAATTGATAATGATTCTTGGAGGTTGTGGCCATCTGGAGATAGAAAACAACAAAAAGACAAACAGGTAATTCTGTTTTCAGTACAGATTCTGAAAATAAGCCAATATTGCAATTTTCCAAGGTATATGTCTCTGTGCTGTGTGAAATCTTCTATTCTCCTTCTGTTTGTTTCTTCATATCAAACAGAAGATGGGAAAGAAAATGGAGGAAAGCCAAATTCTACAGTTAAAATTGGAAAAATATTAGTTATCTTTCCTTCTGCTAATTTATTTGTTTTCCGATAGACATTTCAAATATCTGAAAATAAAATCCCTAATTACATTTCAATTAGAATAGTGAAATACACACACACACACACACACACACACACCATATATATGTGTGTGTGTGTGCATGTATGTATCATGTTAACTTAGACTTTTCTAATTAATAATAGTTCTGGCAATGATATTGAACATTTTTAGATAATAGCTATTAATACCAATAAATTCTAACTATAAGAAGAAATGGGCAAATGCAAAATTCATATTCCAAAATATTGTTTACCTCATAATGAGCTATCAAAAGCATCCTTCAGATATGCTGTGGAGTCTGGGGCCACTATTTGATGTAAACACATATTATGTGTTAAATGTTAGTTACAGCATAATGAAGTATATATGGCGGTATAGAAGATCTAGATAAGCATGTGGCCTTGCCTCTGAGTCATAGGTAAATCTTTGGAAGCTTCAAAAAGGAATTGGGAAGACACCAACAACTTATAACTCACATTTTTGATCTTTACATTGGACTTCTGGGTGAAAACCAGATTATAAATATGTGTATAGACTTGTCGATTAATTGTAGTATTGATGGTTTACATAGGTGCGAGATAGATGAATAGTTTGCATTTTATATGTAATCTTTTGTTCTTTTGTGTTTGCTTTTAGTCTTACCGTGACCTCAAAGAAGTGACGCCTGAAGCACTGCAAATGGTGAAAAGAAACTTTGAATGGGTGGCCGAAAGAGTGGAGGTACTGACACCATCTATGAGATACAGATAGGGATAATCCATATCATCATTTTCCTTACGTTTAAATTGTCTTTTGATCTTCTTTTCTATTAGCTGTTATTGAAACCACAAACTTCACAAGGCAGAGTAGTTGTCCTCATGGGTTCCACTTCTGACCTTGGTCACTGTGAAAAAATTAAAAAGGCATGTGGCAATTATGGTGTGTCTTGTGAATTACGAGTGACCTCTGCTCACAAAGGACCAGATGAAACACTGAGGATCAAAGCTGAATATGAAGGTACCAAACTCAAATTTGTCTATTTTAGTGAACTATTGTTTAAGTTCAGTGGCAATCTCAAAATAATTCCTGTTTTAAAAAAAGAAAATGAATGTAGAATCTGTTTAGGTGAGCATGTTTGTATCACATTGATACGTTTTTGTTTGCGTTCACAGGGGATGGGATTCCCACAGTGTTTGTTGCAGTGGCTGGGAGAAGCAATGGCTTGGGACCCGTGTTGTCCGGAAATACTGCTTATCCAGTTGTCAATTGTCCTCCTCTCTCAGCTGATTGGGGTGCCCAAGATATATGGTCATCCTTGAGAATGCCTACTGGTAAGGTTTATCATTGAACACTTTGAACCAATTTAGTTTAATTTACTTTATTGTCATTGCACCTCGTGCAACAAAATCAAACACCACCTTCAGTGCATATCACGACCATGACCATGAAAATAAACACACACATCCTTCACCCTCCACATTGAACCGAAAACTACCAACACCACACCAATACTGCACTGTACAGCAGAATTCAGCAGAGCTACTGCCCTGGGATAGAAGCTGTTTTTTAGCCTATTTGTCCTTGTTTTTATTATTCTGTACCATCAGCCAGATGGCAATAGTTCAAAAAATAAAGGGGGGGTGACCAGGAGGAGATGGATCTTTGAGAATGTTTTGAACTTCCTTAAGGCAGCGGGAGCTATAAAGCTCTTCCAAAGAGGGGAGAGGGCAACCCATGATCCTCTGGGCAATGACGTTAACTCTCTGGAGTGCTTTCCTATCTGCCACTGTGCAATTTGCAAACCGTACAGAGGTGGAGTAAGTTAAGATACTCTCTATGGTGCAGCAGTAGAAGGTCACCAGCAGTTTCTCATTCAGTTGTTTTCTCAGAAGTCTTAGGTAGTATCATCTCTGCTGGACCCTTATTATTTTTGGGGAGATAGTACACACTTGAAAGAAAAGAAATAATCTCACCATCGGCTGTAGTTTTGTTCAAAATAATGGTAAAGTTAGAATGAACGCCTTGATTCTAAATTTACTATTTCTAAAATACACACATGCACACGATTATGGTCAAAGGTCTTATTTAATAAGAATTGCAGTAGTGGGACATTCCCCCCACCCTTGTGAATAAAATGATGGGTTTCATTGCAGTTAAGGTTATGTAAGACATGAATACGTCATTTATTCTATATATTTAAACTTCATCATACTTGCCTGGGCTGTGCTTTACATTTGTCAGCATTATGAGTAGACTGGTTATCTTTAGCTTTTCTCTCCTCACCCAACCAAAGACGTTTACATTAAAGATAAAAGATAGAAATGATGATAACTCTACCCAACACCTACAGGGAGAATTCAATTTACAACTACAGTTGGAACCACAACTTCCATCGCTGAGTGATGCGGTCATTCAGTGAGCCATGCCTCCCTCATTCTACCTTTTTTGCCCTGGTTGTTAAGCAAATAAATAACCAATTCCAGCTTCCTCCATTACACCTTGGCTTGTTGGGAGCCCCCTGGGCAGGTTGTGAATGGTGGATCATATGACCCTGTGGTGCTGCAAACATAACATTCATGCCAGTTGGCAAGTCCTGAATTTTGATCATATGACTGCAGGCTGCAACGGATTGACACTTTTGTTTCATTTTGAATGGTCATTAAATAAATGGTTGTAAGTTGGGGACTGCTTGTGTTCTCTCAAAGAGTGTCGGAAGTGTTGACTCTCCCAGTTACGATGGCAAGCCAGGTGACCCCACGGGCCTAGTTATTTCACAGCAATTGGTCCACTGAGGGGGATGCACAGATAAAGAAGTGTTGTGAGCACACAGGCTTTACCTGTGCAAGTTTCATGCAGCATGAGAGGTGCTGCCAAACTTTATCTGGGGTTTGCTCACACTTAGCTTGCACAACCCTAGTGCAGACTTGCCCAGACAAAGAAGGAACATGCTCTGTTAAACTCTGTGAACATTAACTTTCAAAAGTTATGTTCCTTCATTTACTTGAACAAGTTTCAGTTCTTGAGGATAGTTTTGGTACCTTGTCTTCGTTCATCTAAAATTCTGCGCTCTGAATTGTTAAATATTCTGTATTGCCTAGCAGTTTTTATTGACTCGCTAAAAGATGATCTAATGGTAATATTATTACAATCACACATTTTAAAAATTAAAATGGTCTTGCTTTTTTTATTAACAGGTCTTGGCTGTTCCACAATTCTTTCACCTGAAGGGGCTGCTCAATTTGCTGCTCAGATTTTTGGGTTGAATGACCACTGTGTATGGGCCAAACTGCGATCCTGCATCCTGAATACATGGATCTCCCTAAAACAGGCTGACAAAAAGATGAGAGAATATACTTTATAAATGAATTCTAAAATAACAGTTTCATTTCAACTTCCAGGCATATCATTCCTAGTATAAGTGCTAATGGGAAACTGTTCCGAACCCATTTTATGATAGTATACAGGTGCCCTCTTGTGTTCTAAGCTATTGTAGACAACTAATCTTGTATTTTCTACCACAGTGTAACTTGAAAGCAGAGTTACCTGCATTGAGGTAGAATAGATCTTACTGATCTATGACTGGTTATTAAAGAGAAATATTATCTCTGTCTACTTGTAACCCCGTACAAAATATGTCCATATGGTGATTCTAAAATTTATATTAAAGCTAGCAGTGTTATTAATAAATGGATTAGTTTGCTTTTGTTCTAGAATGGCCCATCATGAAATCAAATGTATAAGACAAATTATTCAAGATGTTAAAAAGTATTTTTTTGTGTGTGGAATGTTCTTACCAAAGCCTTTTCTATAATTAGTTTTAAATACAAAGCTGATAATATATAAAGCTAATTTAACAGTTGACCTTCAGATAGCTTTTGAGCAGGCCTTTATAACTTGTAAAGGGGAAAGGCCACACCTGGCACACCAGCCAGCTGTTTGATAGAGGGTGGAGATGGCAATGAACTTGGCAACTGAAGATTCGACTTGAAAAAAAATGCCAGCATGCCACCTAAGGCTGCTTGGTGAGCAGTACTCAGTGGTCAGTATCTTGTATAGAGCTGATTTTTGGCCATGACCAGCAGGTTGACAATATATTTATCAATTACAAATTGAATACCAGTTTATCACTTACAAACACATGAGTTTGAAAGTAAGTCAGACTGAAGGCAGCATTGAATTTTAAGGTTAATTTCAAGACCAATTTACTGAAAACATGTATCTATTTGGTTTCTAACTCGGCCACCTATCCTCATGTAGAGGCAAGATCTATGCCCACATAGGGCTTCTGTCATCCCTGTTATTTTACAGTATATACTACTCCAGGCAAATGGCTGACTTACTTGAAAACATCTAGTGATAAAACACCCATGATTCTCCAGGAGGCATGATTCCATTTTGCTTAATAACAGGAAAACTACTGAATGCTTGGCCTATAGCACTACTCATCATTTTTAGGTGGTTCTATAACTACATCAAATGTTCTACTTATTTTTAGTAGTATATGCTGTTCCATCCATCAACTACACATTAAAAATAATGAGTGTCAATTATTCATACAAAAGCATTATTTGCAAAGTTTCAATACAGCAGTTGTGCTGCTGGGCTAAAATGGGGAAGATACAGCTATGCTGAGCCAGCCAAGTACAATGCTGCTGTTCCATATGTAAAAATGAAGCTCTTGATCAAAGAGAGATTGTTAGGCTACAGAACTTCTCCCATTCATGAACTTCTGAAAATGTATCAAAAAGGAATCCTTTATTGAGATGAGACATAAGGGAGTTTAGAACCCCTCCCCTTATCTCGATGTGTATTTAGTGAAACAAAAGCCAGTATGTTTATTCCTCCCTACCCCGCTTTTGTAAAGAATGATCTTTTTCACTTTCCCAGGGAATACCTAATTTCCCCCACCCCCTTTTTAGAACAAACTTTTCCAGAGATTCCCAGAATACATCTCACTGGAATTTTTATGATCTTCTCATCTCCTGGCTGTGCCCCTCAGAGGTGATAGGTTCCGCCCATCTGGCTTTTCTCCCTCCATTGTATCATGTGTGGATTATACAAATTCAATATAAGATTAAATATATTCAGGTTACATCAAGAAAGGATTTATCAGCCCCCCCCCCCCCGCTTTTCTTCTTCCACTGAAAAAACAACATACACGGATCTGACAAGAGATGTACAGAGGTGTATATATATTTACATAACTTGCCCCCTTTTCATTAGATTTCATCAATTTATTCAAAAACCATTTTGATGGCATGAACTATGAGTGTGTTAAATGTTCAAGTTTTAATAATCCCTACTTTGAGTTTCCAAAATAATCTGGTGTTAGAAAGTTATTTGGACAGAGCCAAAATAAAGTTTTGTCACTGACATAATAATTCAATGCCATGCTGACATAATTGAAACTACTTTCACCTAAGTTCTAGAAAGCATTGTAAATTCTACAATCCCCAAAATATTAAGAATTCTGATCACAGTTAAAAATATAAATTTTAGGTTTATTGAAAATTAAATATTAGCAAAAGCAAGTTTAACGAATAACTTTATAAAATGAATCACAATTAAGACAGACATTTGAGAAACTACAAAATGAACCTGTTGGCAAGCAGACTGCCATCTTGTGTCTTGCAGTACAATTTAATACGAATAAGGCATGGAAATCTGCATTTTCAAACATCTGTGTTCCAGAAATTTTAAAAAAGCATACTTCAAGTAGTTCCCAAACATCTTACATTTAAGAGTACAGTGACACAGCAAAAATTTTTTAAAAATTACTGATTGTTTTTCCAAATGCAGAAAATATTGGATACACTAAATTTTTCCATCCAAAGTTGGAGAAAAAGATCCAAATGGAGGAAGAAATCGGATTCTGAAAATGTCTTGCTGGTACCACCAACCGTGGTTCTTTCTAGCATTAAAAAATATTAAAAAGGGGGTTAAGTTACTCCAAAATCATACCGTTCCCTTGACTGTCTCGTATGCTTCAAATATGGAGGCTTCCTCAGACATGAAACAGATGTAAATTATTTCTTACAGAAGTGAGGACAAGAGGAGACCTCTACTTTTTCCTCTCTTAAATAATGGGAGTCCATGAAGCCTGTTAAAAGTTTCTTCATTGGGGCCCAACTGTTGCTATGTCTGCTTTTTTAAAATTTAATTTAATTAAATTAAATTTTGTTTAATTTTAATTAAAACACTCTCTAGTAGTCATCTATGTCTAATTCTAGGCATACAATATATGTAACCCAGTCACAGTGGCAACAGCTTGAAGTAGGTTTTGAAGTATGTTCTTTAAACATGGCTCCAAATTCATGTAATTTCAAAAGAAAATTGTGACAAATTTACAATTAAATATTTAAAACAGAACTTTGCTCTACAAATAGACAATACATTGAAATAATTGTGCAAATAGCAACAAGGTGCTGCTGTAGCTGAGGCAACTTCTGATTTGCAAGATTTTGAATTCATCTTTAATAAACTTGAACTGACAAATTTTAAATCTTGCACTTTCCACCACAGTAGTCAGTGGAAATTTTTTAACAATGATACATTCCATTTGTATATAGTGCAAATAAATATATTGCAGCTAGATTAATTCACATGCAATATTAATGGCATCCTTCTAATTGAACAACTATTGATATAGGAAGCATTTTCCTAATAGTTCTCAAATCAGGACTAAAAGTGCAAATTCTGCAAGAAAAAAAAAACAGCTGAAATTACAGCCATGTTGTAATATTAAGGTCCAGGTAATTAATTATTTGGTCTCTGGTCTCTGGAAAAATAGGTCAATATAGCTTGAATTTTTATCAAACGTTCTCTCAAAGACCTCATAGAAAGCACTGAAAGCTGGTATTTGGGATCCACAGGAAGAACAGCTAGAAGCCACCAACACCATGCAGGTCCATCAGCTGTTTCCTAAAAAGAAGAAACCAAATTAAAAGAAAATAAAAGAATATTAAAACTTAAGACATTTAGGACAAAACTATTATAATGATGTGGTTATGTAATTGAGTTTCAAAAGGAAAGTTCGTAAATTTAAAAATACAGTCCTCTTTGACTATCTTTTTTTCACAAAATGCAGAAGTAAACTACTTAACACACTTAAAAAAACAAGTGTGTTTAAAATGCTAGGCTAAATGTAGTCAGCAAAATTCCAGATCTAACTTTTTAAAAAGTCAGAATTAATCCAGATTGGATCCCCCACTGCCCCAGCTTTTTCAGTTATGCAACCTACCTCTCAGGGTTTTGCACTTCCTCTATTTGTCTCATCTTCCTTAAATCTGCTAATTTAGTTACTGTATTACTCTCTCTTTACTAGAAAAATAAGTGAAGGTCACACTGATAATTGTCTGATACCATAGTCGCTAAGTACCTGCAAGTTTTCTTCCTTCTCTGGCATTGGACCAAAGTACTGAAGTATTTGGCTATGAAATTTATTTCTTAAGCTTTGAAACCAGCTACAAGCCTGGTTGTAAACAATATTGTGGAGCTCTTGCAGTTTTCTCATCTCACCTTCATCTTTAACCTGCACATCAAGAAAGTATAGTGTAATCACTACATTAAAATGTTAAGCCATGAAACTATACAAATTACACAGTTGGCATGGTATATAATAATGAAGAGTTCAATCTTTACATATGGAAAGGGATGGGGGGAAATTAATTACAAGGAAGCTCACTTCAAAATACCAGCAAGTAAGATCCCAAAGCAAGTTGGTGTGGTCAATCATTCAAAGCTTTGAGAAGTGAGAATGAGCTTCTGGCTTAAGCAGTATTTTCCATCTATTCCTTTCTCAGCTGGGTTCTGAATGCCTTCCCAAGTTCGCTTAGCAACAGTTAGCCATTATTGGGCCATGGCTAACTCCTTATCCAGGTATCAGTTTGATAAGACTTTAAATTCAGTGGCGCAGTTGAGATTCAGTGTTTCCTCTGCACTGGGATTATATTTTGAAAGCATGTGAAAGCTTGCAACATATAAAGGAAATAAATGGGAAGGCATAAAAATGCCATAAAAAGGGATGTTTTGTCAACAAAGAAGCTTTGAATGAAAGCATCATATACCATTTCTGCATACATCTAGCTTTTTTTTTTTTTATAGGCAGGCGAATAAATTTCATGGCAAAGCATCAGCCAGTTCAACTGGCCATTATTTTTATTTTTTAAGAGTAGCGATGGGTCTGTGATGACTAGAAAAAAAGAACCATCAAAATACCTCTCTCAGTCGGATTCCTTAGATAAGTTGTACAGAATGGAGAGGAATCTAACTCTTCCATTAAAAGTAGGAACTGAAAGATTTGGGTGGAAGAACATATCAAAATGGCTCTTTTTATATCCATAAATAGACCAGTCAGAATGCCTATTTTATGTAATAGTAACAATTACAGCTAATATTTTAGTTCAGCTAGAAGATGGTTCTTCAAATTGAACTCGTTATTTGACTCCCTACTAACAAATGACGAATAGTGTCTAAAATTAAGTTGAATCTTGTTTTTGAATAATATTTGAAAAACAAAGCCTGAGTATCCCCTACCTGCACAATCCAGTGAATATATTTCTAAAGTGAAAAAAGTGATATTCAAGTTGAAACTTTTTCTCATCAACGGAAAGTTTTATCCTTTATTTAATATAGAGAAATGCTAACCTCAGACTCTTTTTTCAAGGAGTTATTGAATTTCAAAACACTACGTCATTGGAAAAGGTTAAGTCCTAACCATTCATTTAGCTATGATGGTGCTGAACAAACGATCCTTTTGACATGTCCTCAAACTTCTAGCTCTCCCATCATCCCTGCACTTGATCACAGCACTTGGCACCCAACTCACAATGTTGCAGTGAACTGGTTTCACGTGACTGGATTTTCAGTGTTCTCTGTTGGCTTCCCACAAGCAGTCGATGAAGAAGCAGTCACAAGCATGTAACGTCCTTGTGGTCCTTGGTTCAATGATGGCAGCCAGGATTGTTGGAATTGTCATAAAAAGTGTGATGATGTGATATTACTATTTATGACATTTCTTAGCAATAGAAATTTCAGTTCCAACTGCCATCATAACTCAAGGATTGTGTCTGTGCGTGTGTTTCTATAGTCTACATTAAGTTGTGTTACTAAAATTAACAATACAGGTAGTCCTAGAGATAGTCCTAATGACCAAAGATACAACAGCACTGAAAAAAGTGGCTTATGACCATTTTCCACTTACAACTGTGGAAGCACAGGGTCACATGATCAAAATTAAGATGCTTGGCAACTGGCGTATATTTATGACAGTTGCGGGTTCTTGGAGTCATGTGATCCCTTTTGTGACCTGACAAGCAAAGTCAATGGGTAGTCAGATTCACTTAACAACTGTTACCAACTTAACAACTGTAGTGATCCTCTTAACAACTGTCGCAAGATAATCATAAAATGGAGCAAAACTCACTTAACAACAGAAATAATGGGCTCAATTGTAGTCATGAGTTGAGGACGACCTGTTTCAACTTGGGAAAAGATCTGCTTGTTGTAGCCAAAAAGGATCTTATAATTCCCTATAGAACCTATTTCCATGATTTCTTAAGGAACATCCAAATAATCTACTTGGTCCCAACAAAAATGAAGCAGCATTTTGAGAAATAAGAGCATCTGAGGCTGCTGCTTTCGTCTGCAGCATGCTCATTCTCTTTATGATTATTATTGAATGAAAAGAACCCTGGATTATAAGGCCTTTCACACAAGTTATTCATGACTGAGTCAACAGCTTGGACTACTGCAATGTGCACTAGATCAGAGGTTCCCAATCCCTGGGTCACAAACCGATACCATTAGGAATCGGGCCACACAGTTGGGAGGTAAGCAAGCAAGCAAAACTGAAACCTTCCCCTCCCTTGCCAAAATGTGTGGGGACTGCTGCACCAGACTACTCTTAAAAGATCACTCATAACTACATGGGCAAAATGTAACTAATGTGTTAGTTGGGAAGTTCCCATGTTCATGTCAGCTTTGTGAGCTGCCTGGCAAGTGGTGGGTTTTCTGTTGCGATTGATCCCTTTTACTTGTTTAGCTACATATCTACCTTTCTGCTTTCATTGCGTATACTCTCGCTGTATTTGAACTCCATAGCCATTCCTCTCAATGAGTGATTCTGGGCCGTGTACATCATAAAACATAAAAACCAAAACAACTAAAACAATTGATACCAGGTTTTTGTAAAAGCATGGTCATCCAGTGACATCGAGGAGACCTGTCTTCTCTGCAGCTGCCCCTGCCCTATGGAACAGTGTTCTCCTTGGGCTCCATATGGCTGCAACTCTTCTGTAAAAACATGGCTCTTTCAGCAGGCCCTGGGACAGGGTAAGAGGATCTGCTCCAGCACAAGGCTATTCACTTTCATGGTTTTCACTAAGCTGCTTTATTCTTTCCTCAATTTTCTTTAGCTGAAATGTAGCTTTCAATTCAAAAATAGATGTAGGCAACAAAATAACGGATGGCCTTTAAGATTCCAAAAATGTTCAATAAATCTCAGCATCAAAATTATTACATCCTAAAAAAGGACACTATCTAGTTATTGGTTTAATCAACAAGCACATAATTACTATATTACATATTTATTAATATTTTGATAACTGTATTTGAGCATAATTGGTTTCTTTTGCAATATGAGCTATATGTATGCATTTTATATTTCTTTAAATACGTATTTCTGAGATGTCTGTACCTCTCACAAATCCATAAAGGGATCCATGGTTGCGAAACATTTAAGAACCTCTGTCCTCTATAAACAACAAATTAAATTAGTAACTTACTAATGTAGGATCTAAATGGAATTCTGTTTGCTGAATTATTATGTACAATTATGTACACTGAATCTCTCCCTCCTATCAAATTAAGGGAACACTGCACATTGAACTACGGCTACAACAGTCAAGGTGTCTTCTGTAGAGGCAAAATAGATAATTTTATGTACCTTTATATCTTCTAAATCCTCAATGTCTGCAGTGCAATAACCATCCTTCATTCCTCTTCGAATAACTCGGAATCTCTTTAATCCAATTGTATCAACAACAGATCGCCCATCTGGCAGATAGTCAAGATTTCTAATATACAACATGCAGCCATAATCTGCAAATCTACAAAAAAGTGATAGTGTTGTCAATGGTCAGCTTAAAAATATTGTATACCTTTTGGTTGTGTGATTGTGAATATAAACCTACCCATTTTGGGGGTCATGTACACACATCCCAAATTGTTTTGTTCCAATTTCTATACTTCTTCGAATCATCAGTCTATATCTTGGTTCAAACACATGGAGGGGGCAAGGCATAGTAGGGTAGGCCAAAGTACAAACAAAGATAGGAACATTCCTGGTCAAGCTTAAAACAGAATACAGAAAATAAAATGTTAAAATTAGAATTCTACCCACGTAGGAAGATTTAACTCAAGATATCTAATTCCTGGCCAATATCCCTTTCCCAAACATTGCCTTATATCCTTGTACATTCTCTTCAAAGTGAATGGACCACTAGTCCAAAGCACTCTGTGTGAAATTATGGCTTCGAATGGACTATCATTCAACTTGTAAAATTATAAATAGCACTATTTTTCCTTATATCAAATACATAATAATATTTTCTCTAGTCTCCTGCATATTAATTCTTACATAATCATAAACTCTTTCAGTTACTTAAGTTTTGGTTAACATAATATTCACATGGAATGTTAAAAATCTTATTCTACTTAACTGCATAAACGGATGTTTCTTTACTAATTTTTTTCAGTTTAGTTTTGTAGTAAAAATGTACATATTATTCTGTATGATTACTGACCAAGACAGTTTATTCTTTGTTCTAAATGTCTGTTAAACAAGCTGTACTGCACACAAAAGCATATGCATATACAAACACACATACCTTGAGAGTTCAGCTATTTCTTCGTCATTAATTCTTTTTCTCTCCGATAATTCAGTAGGCAAATACTTCAATATTAGATCTTCTAGCAACTGTGTAGTGCTGTATTCCCTACGTGCCAAAAACTAAATGAAAGATAAATTGTTATGCTATTATAATTTCTTAAATAAAAACTGCAGTTTTTCATATCATTTCTTATTTTTCTTATCTTTCCTATTATTTTCCCTATTACCTATTCCTTTTATCATCTTATGACTATCATTTTGTTGTTGTATCTTATGATTTATGTTGACCATCACTGCGTATTCCTTGTGTGTCCAATCACACTTGACCAATAAAAAACTCTAATTCAATTTTAAAGAATTAAGCAGAAAACAGCTGAACACACTGAACTTTATCTTGTTTATACGTTCAGAGAAATATATCATGCTAAATGAGTGAATGAATTTTTACTGTTGGTGTGGTCATCTGATAGTTTCCTTTCAACCAACGTGGCTTGCACATAAGAAACTCATGGTCCAACACTTCCTTGCCTTATTAGAAATTCACAAAAGTAGCAATCGTAGTGTCTGCTCTTTCACTTGCCCAAATCCAAGTCTAGCAGCTGACTACTAACTCTTAATGCTTGGAGGTCTGGTTACGCTCCTTGCACTTGTATGTTCCAAGGCTTCCACTATATACACAGCACTGCATAGTAATACATAGTGCTCAAGCAAGGCCTGGATTAAGTAACAATACTGGCATTATCTGGAAATAGAATATAATCTCTTTTAAGGAAATCTCCCCATGTTGAGAAACTGTTAACTCTTGCTATTAATTCCCCAATTTTATGAAAAAGATGTAAGGTAGTTCATAACTAAAAAGCAATGATATTTTAGCATGCAGCTACTCATTTTTATATATTTAAAATAATAAATGTAATAAAATTCTTACATGTTAAAATTGATTTTGGAGAATCTTAACATGCTTGGAGATCTTGATAAAACTTAACATTAATCTACAGTCTTTCTTACATTTTTAAGTGGAAAATGTTTCAAACGCCATTTCTATTCACAGAATAAATGGTTATTACAATTCCACCAGCCCTTTTCAGCTTTTGATTCAAACTCTGCTTTATGATAAATGTGTCTTATAAATGTTCATAAAAAGCATTACCTCTGTTAAATTTTCTTTACAGAGGGGACACTCTGGAGCATGGTCCAAACAGCGTTGTAAACATTTCTTGCAGAATGTATGGCCACAGGGTGTTGTCACAGGATGAAAGAACAGCCTGAAAAAATGTTGCAAATTTTAGTGAATTATCATTAAGATGTAAATACAAATGAATCAGAAAAAAGTAATTTGAAGGATGCACACAAAAACTGTTACTAAAAATAGTTCTCGATTTATGACCACAATCAAGCCTAAAATTCCTGTTGTTAAGCAAGACATTTGTTAAGTGAATTTTGCTCCATTCTATGATCTTAATTGTTACAGTTGTTAAGGGAAACATTGTAGTTGTTAAGTTAGTCACATGGTTGTTAAGTGAATCTGGATTCTTTGTTGACTTTGTTCTCAGAAGATCACTAAAGGTGACTACATTAACCAGGGACATTGCAACCAATATAAATATGAACCAGTTACCAAACATCTGAATTTTGATCATGTGACCATGGAGATGCTGCAACAGCCGTAAGTGTGAAAACTGGTCATAAGACATTTTTTTCAGTGCCATTGTAACTTTGAACAGTCACTAAACAAACTGTTCCAAGTCGCGGACTATCTGTATTTATGAGTTAAGTTAGAGACAGGAAACATTTTTACTAGCAATTTTATTTTATTTTATTTTACTATATTTGTGCTTTTAAATCAGTGCTGATTCCTGGAGACTGACTATACAAGTCTCTCCAGTTTTCTGGTTAAGAATTCAGAAGTGATTTGCCATTGCTCAATTTCTAGCCTGATGCCTTAACCGCTATCCCAAACTGGCTTTCCAGCAAAGAAAACTAAAAACAGGAAAACTTTTATAAATTTTAGAAACTTTTACACATGTATCAAGCCAATTTTCTTTCATTTCAAACCGAAAATAGGTGGATATTACGCTATTATTATTTATGTCATTCTGGGGACTCCTAAATACTAGTAAAAATTATCTCTGAGGCCACCCAGACCTACAATAAGCTAATTGCTAAGCATACATTTCAAACAAAATTTGACCAACAAAATATGGTTAGAATTTAAATAGCCTGAAACCTCACCTTATTTTGCAGTCTTATTAAGGGACTTTGAACAAATCATAGAGTGTTTTTATAAAGAAATGATTTTAGTAGTTCTGTGCACTGAGTTTAATGTTAAAGCTTCCTACTATATACTATGATAAAAAGATCATAAATGTTGAAATCAGACTGTATTACCTCAAACACAATGAGCATTCAAAGTCTGTTACATCAACCAAATTTTCTGGAACTATTCCACCAGTGATTGAAAAGGTATCATTCCTTTTTGGAGTTTCTAAACAAATTAAAACATGAAATAGTGCATAACTCGTAAAACAATACATGTGACCAAATATTTATTTTCTTGTTTCCATCTTCACAAATAGTAGCATTTTGTTTGGAAAAAGGCAACTTCCTTTCAAAATAAGTACCTTTCTCTTGGCCAGAAAGCAATGGTTCAGAAGATACTCTTTTTAATACATTGTCTTTGGCATCTTTTTCTACTGAATCAAGAGAATTTGCAGACTGGGCACGTTGCAAATTTCCTCCAACAATGTCTAGTATCACTTGTGGCTCTTCTAAAACCTATAAGAAAACATGAAGAAACAAAACCTATTTGCTACATTTTTGATAATGAAATAGTAACTAATCCACCAGCAGATTCAGTTTTCAGTATTGTATCTTTATTTCTTGAACATATGGACTTACTATTTCAATGACATGTTGAATATAGTTAATCAGCATTAAACAGTTTTTAAGACACAAACAAATATATGGAACACAAATCTAAAACCAATGACCTTCATAATTATTTTGCATGAATATTTACTTACTGACACTGGGGTGAGCTGTAAACAATCATAAGACTCTTCCATTTCAAATGCAGAGCTGTGTTTAAGTTGTTTATTTCGAACATATGAAGTATTTAAAGCAGATTCTTTCAATGTTTCACTAATGTTATCTGGGGACAGCAAATTACGCAATATCTACAAAATTGACAATAAGGAATAAAATGTAATGATTACATTTCATATGTAATACAAATAGATTTCTTCAATATTGTCCCAATATTTAGACATTAAATAGCTCATCATTCTTCCACAATCTGAAAGAAGTCTCAGAGTAACCAACAATTATTTATCCTAATCTTATTCCATTGTATAACGTTATTCCATTGTATAATGTTATTCCATGCATACTTTTATAGATACAATTTTATGATGACATTTTGTTCGAATATTAATTATCTATAACATTAATTAAAATGAAAGCAGTAGTTGCATAACAGGATTGTATGGTCCTCAGGTACCTCCTAGAGCAGTGGTGGCGAAGCTATGGCATGTGTGCCACAGGTGGCACACAGAGCCCCGTGGGCACATGTGCCGTTTCTCCAGCTCAGCTCTACCACATAGGCACGCGTGCCTCCGGCCAGCCAGCTGGTCTTCGGGTCTCTAACAAACATGTGCAGGGGCAGGAGATGCATGCAGGGGCGCGGTGCACCTTGCATTTTGGGTATGTGCACACAAGCATGAACATGCACGTGCATGTTTTAGGGGAAACTGCCTACTCGGTGCCCAAAAGTTTTGCCATCACTGTCCTAGAGTCTATTGTGTGCTACAAAGAATATAATTCTTAGATTTTTCTCAGAGGGTTTTGATGGCATAAATAAATAAACCAAAATTACAAAAAACTTCCCCTAAAATCACTTCCCATCTCAACAGCATGAAAATCTGTTTATTATTTTCAATCATGATCTGCTACCTTTCCAACCTAATTTCTTAAATAAAAAGAAGTCTGACCAGAAAAGCTATTTATAAGAATGTGTAAGTACCTTTTTTGCTTCTACTTTAGCTAAAACAAATCCTTCGTCAAGAGATAGGCAATGAAGAAAGACCTTTAAGGCATCTTCTACAGAACCAGCATTATTGAGTATTGTTGCTCTTCTGAAATATACCTGCAAGATGATTTTATGTATTAATATAAGACACATTTATTGTGATTGGATATACTATACAAACCTAATCCTAAGCATGTTTTTTTCTAAAGTTGCTAATACTTCCTGTTCCTAGGTTTAAGTTTTTAAAAACACTGCTAGATTCCCTGATGCTAAAACTAGAACTAAAATAAACAATAATATACTACATTACATAGAGAGGAAATATTTTGGTCCAATTTTAAAATATACAATTACATCTGCTTTATTTTATTAAGCATTTAAGAAAAGGTAAGAAAAAATAAAGCATAAAGTGGATAAAGATTGAATATATAAAATAGTATTGTTTTAAATATTTCATTGATTAGTTTTTAATAACAGATTACACTATATTGTTTTAAAAATTACAAATCACTGTAAGAATCCAAGTAATATAAATATCAACAGCAATAATACAGATAAATTTAAAAATGAGATTAAGTTTTACAGTGCTTCCTATCCAAGTAATTGAAAACTTTGTATTAAGAGAAATCAAAATTTGAGATGTGATACAAGATGTAGATAAAGTTATAATACCAAAATGGTTTCCAATTTGAATTCTGCATTAGAATTACATTTGAAGTGCAGTTATTCTGGATATTATAGTGCACTCCCAAGGCTTAAGTAGCCATTTTTCTGCAGAAATAAGTGGGTTCCAATAAGAAACTTACAATATCCTTACAATATTTACTATGTTTAATCTAATTTGGTATATTTTGTTTGAATGTCTGGTTTAGTGATATTTAAAAAAAATATGCTGGAAATGGAGCTTCTTAAATTTGTTTTTTTCTATTAAAAATAATTCCTAAAATTTGTTGAGCTTCACTCCATTGTCGGTAGCTACAGCAAAACAATTCAACATAGCCATTATTTTCCAACAATTTTTGAAATGGACAATTCCGTAGAACCTAGAAAATGTTGCCAAGAACATGGGTTTTAAACTTTTTCAGGCTGCAGGGACCTGTATATGAAACAAACAAAAACCCTGGAGCCATTGATGAAGAAATTGATGTAAAACTATGAGAGACTACAGGTTAAAAAAAAATTGCTTTAAATACATTATACTTACTTTAAAAAACAATTTTAAAAATCCCAAACAAAACAAAAGCAGAACTACTTTTGGGCATAATTTATTATTTCTTAATGTTGGCCTCTTAGATACATTATGGAAAAATACAAAAACCTATGCTAAGTAACTTCATTTTGGGTTTATACTTACCTCAGGCCAATATGGCATTTTAGCAGTAACAGCATTCAGTTCATCTAGTGCAGATTTAAATTCTTGAAGACTAGCGTAAGATTCAGCTCTGTAAATTCTTAACATTAAATCACCGGGATCTAAAAAAAAATGCACACATATTTAGAACATAGTTTACTGAATCCAATTGTAAAACTCTATAATTTAAACAGCGTATGTAATATAAATATAGAGAGCTAGTTTGATCTAGTGGTTCAGGCACCCAGTTAGAAACCAGGAGATAGTGAGTTCTAGTCCCAGCCTTAGGCTTGAAAGCCGGCTGAGTGACTTTAGGCCAATCACTCTCTCACAGCCCATGATGTCAGGCTTGGGTAACAATCCCTATATCACATCCACTGGATCAATATTTGATTGATCTTGCACCTATGAGGAAAATAAGAAAAAAGTAATAAACCTAGAGAATAGATATTCAGACGGTAAGGTGCGCCTCATCCAAAGCTTTGCGGACATTGAGACTTATGTGGCGAGTTGTCCAACTTGCGCCTCAGCAAAAAGACCGCCGGGTAAGCCACCAGGACTGTTACAGAATGTGGCCAGACCAACTGCCCCTTGGAAGGAAATTTCCATGGATTTTATAGTAGATCTACCTGAAAGCAGTGGACACACGGTCATTTGGGTAGTGACTGACTTGTTTTCCAAACAAGCTCATTTCATTCCTTGCTCAAAGATCCCTTCGGCGAAAACCTTAGCCAGACTCTTCATTATTCATGTTTACCGATTGCATGGTGTACCTGAACGTGTAGTTTCTGATCGAGGAGTCCAATTTACCTCTAATTTCTGGAGGGAATTTCTGAAGTTAATAGGCTCCACCCAAAGCTTAAGCTCCGCCCACCATCCCCAAACTAATGGGGCCTGCGAGAGGACTAACGGAGTACTAGAGCAATACCTCCGATGCTACATAAATTTTCAACAAGACAACTGGGTGGATCTGTTACCTTTTGCGGAAGTGGCGTATAATAACTCTGTTCATAGTAGTACGGGGTTCACTCCTTTCAAAATAGCAACAGGACAAGATTTTGTACCCATACCTGAACTGCCTGGTGAAAACCCAACTGTCCAGTCATTGAGTGATTGGATATCTCAACTTCAATTTAATTGGCCAATTGTCCGCAAAGCTTTGGATGAGGCGCACCAATCTCATAAGAAATTTGCTGACAAAAAGCAAGCTCCACAGATGTCATATCAAGTGGGCGATAAAGTATTTCTTTCGACCAAGTATTTACAAACTACCCAAAAATCAAAGAAATTGGGTCCTAAGTATGTAGGACCTTTCCCCATTGAGAGGATTATAAATCCTGTAACTGTCCAACTGACTTTACCAAAGACTCTTCGTCGTATTCATCCTGTTTTTCATGTTAGTTTGTTGAAACTGTGCCTTGAGACCAATCCAATCTGATCCCCCTGTGCCAATATTAATTGAAGGAGAACAACATTTTGAAATTAAAGAAATTCTGGACTCTAGGAAATGGAGGGGTCGTACCCAATACCTTGTAGCTTGGAAACATTTTCCTCCGTCCCATTCTGAGTGGGTAAATGAAAAGGACCTTAGGGCTCCTGAACTGTTAAAGAAATTTCATGCCAAATATCCTGATAAACCATAGAAATGTACATTAATGTTAACATGTAACTATTTTGTTTTTCTTGCAGGGACTTATGTCCTTCTTCTAGGGGGTCCGAATGTCAGCCTCAAGATACTTTCCCCTTCCTGACTATCTGCTATTATTTCATTATTTCTCTCGACTGTCATGGCAACGGTGGGAGGGGGGATTTTATATGGGAAGAGAGCTGGAGGTGTTTGCATTCCTTGCTGGGCTAGCAAGGGGAGGGGGGATTCTTGTCCTTAACTTTCCGTTTCCTGGCTATCTTTTCCTCTTTTGCGCAACTGCGAACTTTTATCAAAATATGTCAAGGTCATTTGACAAGACGTCTCATCACCATCTGAAGATGACCACATGAGCCGTTTCAAAAGTTTTAATTGGAAGAATCATTTGAACTTTGGGGGGTGGGGGCAAACCTATTTCTTTGTATATGCATTCTACCCGCCAATTTCTCAGTTTCGGAATTGCTTTGTAGCTACCACTTTATTTCCCAGTAAAAGGATAACTTTGCTCTACCCCATGGAGTCTGAGTATTTCTTTCTTGGGATCTAAAAGGAGCGCAGCCTGACAAAGATAATCATGCAGGAAAATGCCTCTATGATTGAAGTAGATCATAATTTACGTAAGATCATATGTATATATATTTCTGAATGGGCTAAAAAGCAAAGAGGGCATAATTCAAAGCTTCCTGTCTTTTTTTTCAGCAGTACATTTTGTAACTGATAGTTCCATAAAACATTTGCTTCCAAATACGAAAAAAGAACAGCCAAAATCAATGCAACTTTTGAATAAAAGTTTACTAAGCTTCATTTTAAAGGCTATTTGCTTATGGCAGGGATATGAGTTAGGACCATGCTAAAGAATCATGCTATAATTGTATCTCCAATGTCATGGGAAGTTGTGACATTGTAAAGAATTTACATAATTTTGAAAGAACCCTCAAGTGATAATTGTAAGAAGCACAAGGTTTTTTAAAATAGCAACTTAAATATATTTATAAAGAATTTAAAAGAAAAACACTATTTTTTTCATTTCTCCAAACCGAACCTAGGCATAATCAACATTACTAGATTAAATATTAGGACTTCCGGTTTGCGTGGCTTCGGGGCAGCAGGAATTCGCGACAGCTCGCGATTCCTGCTGTGCTAGCCGTCGAGGTACCCCCGATCCAGATGGGTCAGGGGGATATGGCTGCCCTGTAGGGACAGCTGAAGAGAGAGGGGAATCGGATAGGGAGGTGGGGGTGTTGCAGACCCCCCCCTCCTCTGGGAAAACCCCTTTTTCCCAAGGCGGTGGAGCGGCGGTCAGCAATGGCCGCCACGAAGAAGCCAGCAACCGGGTAAGAACTGTGCTGGAGGAAGTGTGAAGAGTGAAAGTTCTGTCTGAGCCGGGTCAAGTAACACCTTTTAAACTGCCTGGAATTGAGCTGCTTGATTTGCTGGAGGATACATTGTATCCCTAAGAAGAGCGAAAAGCGGCGGAGAAGCTGTTAAAGGGAACTTTTTTTTTTTTTTTTACTCTCCCACCCCACGGAAATTGCGGAAATATTTGGATATATTAGACATTGAAAGTGGATTACTTTGAAAGTTGAAGCTAAGAGACAAAGGGATTTTTGGACATTGAAAAATTTAAGAAATTGGAAAATCTTTGCTGGAGGTATGGATTTTTGATTATTTAAAATTGTCATTGCAAGTGGGAAGGGAGAAAAAAAATTGGAGCAGAAGCTGAAAAAGGAGGAGATTGTCTAGAACGTCTTTGTGGATCCCAAAGGAAGATATATGGTAATTGGACCTCTTTGATTAAAAATTAATCCAGAAAGAGAAAGAGAAGAAGGAAGAAAAGTATTAATTTTTGGAATTTTTTTTTTTTAAATGCTTTTGATTGTCTTTGATTAAAAATACTTGTGGTTGTTTTGGAAAAAGTTTCCCTTTTTATAATGGCATCGTTTGTGGATGAACTAGAGATTGAATATCAAAAATATAAAAAAGAAGATACTTTGGGCGCTTTGTTTCAATTCTTAGAAATGGCGTTATGTTCTGTTGAAAAGTTGATTACGCAGCAGAAGGACTGGGACAAGGAAGAAGAGGAAGAAGAAGCCATCTTTGATGAACAATGGGTCCCTTCCGGAGAGGAGGAGAAAAAGGATAAGAAAAAGGGGATTTTAAGAATTATAAAAACAACCAAAAGAGAGAAAAATGAGCGAAAAGATGGAGGCAAGATTAGAAAGCAAAGGAAAAGGAGTAAGAAAAGCGAAGGGAAAAAGCAAAGGGGTAGAAAGGGCAAGGAGAAGAATAAGCAAGAGAGAAAGGGGGGGAGGAGAAGCCTTAATGGGGGGAAGCAAGACCTAAAGAAAAAAAGTTTATTTAGAGACAATGGGTGAATTTAATTTAGATTAAAAGAGGGATTCTGGAGGGTATATAAGAGTGTGTTTTTATATGTATATTTAGAATATAAAATTTATTATGTAATTTTAGAATCTTTTAAACAGAATCCCAAGAAAGATTGCTATATGTAGTATTTCTAAGTTAGGGTAATGAGTTATAGATGTTACTCCAATTGGTGTACAGGAGAAGTATAGTAAAAGAAAAAAAAGATGAATGGATAATTGGAAATAGAACAAAGAATGTTGTTGAAAATGGTAATAAGATATAGAAGGATATATATGCTTTTTTTTTTTTTGGATTTTGTATATTGATAAAAGGCAATAAAATTTTAATTAATAAATAATTTGGATGGAAAGGAGAAGTAGGGACAAGATATGAAGTTAATATTATATGAAATATTGATATTATAATCTGGAAATGTTATGCCTTATTGGTCTTTTATTATTATTTTTTCTTAGAAAAGAATTTATAAGCTGCTATGCCTTGATTCTTTGTGCATTGTTTTTATAAAACTGATAAAAATGGTTTTTTTTTATATATATATATAAAAAAGAAAATGATAATAAGATATGGAAGGAGATATGGGTTGAATATGATGTTTGAATTTGTGTCTGTGTAAAGAGTTTTAACCCGGGAACGGACAACCTTCAGAAAAGATCTTTTAGTTTTGTTTATGTTTTGTGTTTGTATGTTTGTGTATTGTGTTTATGGTAAAACTAACAAAATTTGTTTTTTATAAAAAAAAGGAAAAAAGAATCAATAAAACCTTGGAGGAATGTTAGATGAGAATAATTTAAACAAGCCAGAAAGAAAAGAATATGATGACTATAAAATGGATAAATATGGAAGAGAAATGAAATTGAATAGGAGTAAAGAGAAATAATGAGAAATTTGCTGAAAGATATTTGTGTGTCCATATGGAGATGGGATAATTTGGAATTATGCTGTATAAAAATAATGTTTTGTTTGACTTGTAAGGATTTACAATGTTAAGAGGTTTTATGTGTTTATGTATTTAAAGGTTAATGATGTGTTGTTTTATCTTTAAAATTAATAAAAATTTGTTTCAAAAAAAAAAACATTACTAGATTAAATATTTTTGTCTTTCTTTTCTAATGTGTGAGTAATGGTGAGGGGAAAATGAAATTACATTAATATTCAAACATTCTTCTGATAAGGTTACATCAAAATCTGCACTCAATGACTCTATATGAAGAAAGCAAGGCAAAGGCAGCACACCAAAATTATATAATTGCTGTCTTGTTGACACAACTTTAGTCAATAATTTGCAGAAATTTTTAAAACTGTCATAAGGCTTTATTACTCACTTGGAATCTTACTGTGTTAATGCATAATAATAGAAAGAGCTGCAATCCTTCAAAAATGACCTCTTAAGACCTGGTATTTCCAACTTCTGTTAATAAAGTCCAATGCTAGATTATGTAAACAAGGCACATTTTAAAAGCATTGTATTCTATTGTATCACACTTTTACCAAAATAACTTATAGTATACTTTTGCATAAGTTTACTGCTGCTCTGCTCCATGCATATTAAGTCAGACTGCAGACTTTTACTGCAGTTATTTCTCATTATCTAATAACTGTATCTCACTCAAAATCATCCTTTATAAGGCATATAAATGCCGTGAAGTGAATGTTTTTAATGCTTTGGAATTCATGTGTATATTAACTGAATTCCTTGACAAAATGATCAAGTATAAAAAAGATCCTTCCTCAATATGAAGAAAATTGGTTTCAAATAGTTGAAACTATGCTAACCTGATTGTTTCTTTTCCTGCACGTTTTTAATTTTAGAAAATTGCAATATGTTCACAGAATCTTAAGTACAAAATAAAAACTGAACAATGTTCATAAAGAGTATTTTTTACACATGTGTGCACTTAAATCTATAGTATGAGAAATCAGAAAAACAATCAGATAAATTTAGTGTCATGATGGCTACCCATCTGTATACATAAGGAAATTAAGCAATATAAATATAATTAAGTACCCTTAATATTTTTCACATTGCACTCTAAGTACTTACTATTTAAGAATGCTCTAAGGGGCTAACTGAATTATACTAATCTCTTGACCTTGGTATATATAAATCTTTTCCCAGCAATGTATTATGAAAGCCCTATCTGCCTATCTATGGTATCACCAATATTATACAATATTTCCCTTTCCACACCCACATTTCCTTATGTAATCGGCACCAGCAGGTGAATTAACGCTTTAGGGAGGCAGCATATAATCTTCCTTTCCTTAAAATTACTAGGTCACAAGTGATTCATAATCCTCCAAACAGGTATAGAAAGTATAGAAAAACATTTTCAAGGTATTTCCTAAAACATATTAGATTGTCCAAAGATTTCCTTATATTACAGAGCATAAATTCTGAATGACTTTTGAAATATGGCTGTCTCTGGACAATTACAACACAATGTAAACGGTCTCTCAGTTGCTATATTAACAGTGCACAGCCTGAAGAATGCATCTAAGTAAACTTTGGCGCCCATCTGTCCCTGTAAGGAAAATAAGTGTGTCAACTTTTTGTATTTTCTGCAGAATTGTATACAGCCAAGTATAAAACAAATAACTTTGTTGCGATATTGCTAATACCGCAAACCATTTTAGGATAACTACCCTTTCACATTTCACGGTAAAATTATTTTCAGATTAGCTTTTTTATCTTTACATACACATTAAGAAAAAAACATGGTTTGTTTCCTGTCTAAAATTTCTTACAGCAGCCAGCCAAAATACTGGTGGCCCTGGACTTATGACCACAACTGAGCCCGGACTTTTTGTGGCTAAGTCAGAAATTTTTTAAGTGCGTTTTTCCCCACTTTACGACTGTTCTTGCCATGTTTGTTAAGTGAATGACTGTAGATGTGAAATTCAGATGTGAAATTAGTAACCCTTTATTCAGTGAATCTGGACTTCCCAACAAAATTCAATGAATTTTGTTCAGTGAATCTGGGCCTCCCAACTTTTCTCTCCTTTTTTAAACAAATTCTTTACTTCACTTGCAAAAAGATCACAGAAGAGGATTGCATGACCATCAAAAATACGAACCAGTCGCCAGGCATCCGAATATAAACTAAGCCACCGCGTGGAGACACTATTAACAGTCGTAAGTGTGAAAAAAATGGGTGTAAGACACTTCAGAGCTGTTGTAACTTTGAACGGTCACTCAAGTGAACTGTTATAAGTCGAGGACTACCTGGGCTGGTATCCAAGACTCCTGGAATGGATTGAAATTGGATTGACTTGTAGATACTTTCACTGAAAAACTAGCTTGGACTTTCCAGTGCAAAAAATAAAAAGAAGCAGTAGCAAAGACAGCATTTCATTGTTACACAACAAAATCCAACGAATCTATCTTTGAATTTGAAGCCCCGAACCAGTCGGGCGGTGGGGGTTTCCCCAACATCCTGGGGTCACCGCAGGCACGAAGCATCTGATCCTTGCTTTTACAGCATAACATTTACATTTGGTTGATTCCTTCAACTCCTTTTTAAAATTTATTGCCTCAGCTCGGAAGAAAACATTAGGCTTGAAAACAGACTACATTTTTTGAGGCCAGTGTAGTCCCTAACTCAACTGCTAAAGGGAGGATGCTGTCTAGAAGTTCAACAATCCTACTACGTCCACCAAGCCATGAAAGTAGTGTGGGAAGGTGAGCAAAGGAGAGTCTCGAGGGACAGATCCAAATTCCAAAGGCCACATTCAAGAGAATTAAAAGCCAAATAAAAAGAACAGAAAACAAAGGATATACAAATCTAAAACCGTAGAACACAATCAACCAATGGAACAGAAGTTGCCCTCGGAAGTTGTGGGAGCTTCATAACTGGAAGCTTTCAAGAAGAGATTGGACTCCCATCTTTCAGAAATGGTGTAGGGTCTCCTGCTTGGGCCGGGGGTGGGTGGGGTGGGATGCTGGACTAGATGACCTCCAAGGTCCCTTCCAGCTCTAATTTTGATTGATTGAATGACTGATCCACCTCATCTCCCGGATCGCCTTCGACTCCTTGGGCTCTTTCACAATCCACTCACCTGGGAGCGGAGACCCCCCCCCTTCACAGCCACCACTACCAGATTCGCAACACGTTTAGACAACTGGGTTTTGTGTGTGTGTAGGGGGTAATAAGGACCTTGACCGGGTTTGTGTGTGTGTGTGTAGGGGGGTAATAAGGACCTTGACTGGGTTTTTGTGTGTGTGTGTGTAGGGGGGTAATAAGGACCTTGACTGGGTTTTTTTTTGTGTGTGTAGGGGGGTAATAAGGACCTTGACTGGGTTTTTGTGTGTGTGTGTGTAAGGGGGGGTAATAAGGACCTTGACTGGGTTTGTGTGTGTGTGTGTAGGGGGGGTAATAAGGACCTTGACTGGGTTTTTGTGTGTGTGTGTGTGTGTGTAGGGGGGGGTAATAAGGACCTTGACTGGGTTTTTGTGTGGTTGTGTAGGGGGGTAATAAGGACCTTGACTGGGTTTTTTTTTGTGTGTGTAGGGGGGGTAATAAGGACCTTGACTGGGTTTGTTTGTGTGTGTGTGTGTGTGTGTGTGTGTGTGTGTGTGTAAGGGAGGGTAATAAGGACCTTGACGGCGGGTCTCTCTCTCTCTCTCTCTTTGTGCCCTTACCCTTTCGGAGCGCCTGGTCGGCGGCTTCCCGAGCCTCGCCGGCCCGCCCCTGCCGGAGCAACTCGGCCAGCCGGTGCCACGTCCGAGTCCTCGCGCACTCCGCCGGGAACCACTTCTCCGCCAAGTGAGCGAGGACCACGGCGACCGGGCTGGGCCCCAGCGGATGGCCGCAGTGACGGCAGCGGGCGTGAAGCTTCTCTCGGAGGCAGCGGCGGCAATAGGTGTGCCCGCACGGCGCCGTCACCGGCTCGCCCAGGAAGCCGAAGCAACCCCAGCAACGGAAGAACTCCGCCGGGACTTCTCCGAGGCGCCGCAGCCGTTCCCACTCGCCGCCAGCCGGGTCCGCCCCAGCCGTCTCGGCGCTCAAGGCGACCGGCGAGGACGCCATGGCTCTTCCCTCCTGGGAATGGGACTGCCGTCGAACTGGGGGCATCTCTTTCTCCTCCCTTCCCTTTCTGTGCATGCGCTTTCGGCAGTCCTACGCGTTCGGCCGTTATTAGCTCTTAGGCGGGCGCGCCCCCCTCATCCTGTTTCCCGCCCTTTCCTCCCCCCCCTCTCTCTCTGTGTGTTTTCCAGGGGGGCTGGTTTACCAGGGCAACCTGGTCTACCCAATGAGCATGCTCTCCGCGTACGCCTCCCGAAGCCCCGCCTTCTCCCTAAGCCAGCGCGAGACTTAAACCCTCCCACCTTCGCGTTAAAAATAAACAAAAAAACAAAAACGTGGGGGTGGCGCGTCATCTGATTTTCCCCACAAGCAGGCTCGCTTTCGATTGGCTGGCGAGGGCAAGAAGGGAAGGGCGGGGGCACGCGAGCGGAGGAAAGTGGGAGGGGCCGGGGGCTGGGCGATTATAAAAGACGGGCCACGTGCGTTGGGTTTCTGGGGGGGCTGGGGGGGGGCTAGGCGCGTGAGCGGTGCTTGATTTATGAATGGTTCGCTTTTAAATTCGCTATTTTTTTTTTTCCTTTCTCTGAGGTGGGAACATTTTTGGGGTGTTTTCTGTTGGTCCCGCGCCATGGTTTGTGCGGGTCCACCTCTTGTAGCTCCGCTTTCCCTTCAGAAGGATCTGCCATGAACTTTGAAAGCTTCATTTTTTTATTTTATTTTACACAAGCTTGCAGGGAAAAGCTCCCCCCAATGGGAGCTGATGCTAGATAAAATGGCTAGTGCGTTATAGTCTGGTTGGTTTTCTGAAAACTTTCAGAGGAGAAGTCTGTTAGAGATTCTCAGTTCATCCAAGTCATGGCTGTCCCGAAGGTGTTTTTTTTTTTTTTCAACAAACAACTGGACTTTCTTGAGTTTTTTTTCTTTTGAAGACATTTTGCTTCTCATCCAAGAAGCTTCTTCAGTTCTGACAGGATAGTGAAGAATAGAAGGATTTATATTCCTTGCAGACAGCTGCTCATTTGCATCCTTTGGGGGGTAGTCGAAGCACTGGTTTGTCTGTGTCCTCAGGGTCATCCGAGTAGTATTCCTGGTTCCTGTAGTCTGCAATTTTTTTCTGGAAATCTGTTCATACTCCCACACCATTCCAAGGGTGTTTATCCGTAACACTATAGCTAAAAGTTTAGAAATTGTCAGTCATCCAGATCATGGTTGTCCCCAAGATGCAACTGGACTTTCTTGGTTTTTCTTTGAAGACGTTTTGCTTCTCATTCAAGAAACTTCTTCAGTTCTGACAGGATAGTGAGGAATGGAAGGATTTATATTATCTTTCAAAGGAGAAAGGAAAGGCCTAAGTCAGTGGATTCCACTCGGTGAATTCTGTGTAAAACTTGCGTTTCTGACTACGTTACAGTTCTGGGGAAGGTCTGGTCACAAGGCTATTTTTGGAGACTTCCCAGGACCTGATGCTTGCACTGTGAACAGCTCCCTTTCACAAGAGCTAGTTCTTATAAAAAACAGTTTCAATTAATAAGGTTAGAAGTTCCCACCCACTGTATGCACTTCCCATTCCTTTGCATTAATTGTGTAAGCCTGAGAACTAGCATTTCCTTAGCCTAACTTACCTGTAGACTAGATGAGAGGTGGTTCATGTAAATACAAAAATATAAATAACTTATAGTTTGATGGTGTAACCAGGGTGGGATGCAAATATTTTTATTACTGGTTCTGTGGGTGTGGCCACATCACTGCATGGGCATGCCATTTTTTTCAGCAGCACACCCACTCCTCTCTTTTTTTTTTTTTTTTTGCCTCCTGGGCCTCAGGGAAGCCTCCTGGGTGAAGCAGTAAGACAGGGACATCCCGGCATGGCTGATCATCAGAACAGCTGATCATCGGAAGGAAAAAAAAAGAAAAATACCAGTTTGGCTAAACCGGTAGCTATTTTTTTTTCTACTGATTCAGCCGAAGGGTAACATTTTTTACTACCTGTTCACCCGAACTGGTAGAATACCATCACTGGTGTAACTGTTTTAAAGTAGCCTCAGATGTTCTAGAGATCATACCCACAAGTGGTTTGTGTTACAGCCCTAATGTTTGAAGGGAAACGGTTATAGGAAAGGTTTATAAACTGAGTTTAGTCCCAAACACTGAACTGTTTTCAGATGTTACAGAAGCAAGATAGTATCTGGGAGATGCAGTCACATCCAAAACTATACAGATTGATTGTATTAGTTTCTACATGACAACAAGGCATGTTAAAATCCTGTTTGGATTTGAGCCTATCCACTATCCCCACTCAAGGATCGGCTCCAGGCAAAAGGAATGCAGGTATTAGGGTCCTCTCTTCTACTGTTTTGGTGAATCTGTTTTGGGAATGGAAAGCAAGAGGTGGTGTGCTTTCATCTCTGGTGGTTGGTAAAAGGAAGAACAGTTATGGCATCTCAACTATGGCAGCATTGCACTTAAAATGACTAATATCAGAAATGACATCGGACAAATGACAAAAACAATTTTCTTCTGAATACATACTTCAGTCTGTAAACCATACATGGAATCAGGCTGAGGGGTTCTACATATCTGCATATATACAGTAGAGCTTTATCTGTATATATATATAGATATAAGATAGATAGATATAATATATACATATAGGTATAATATATAATCTATATATATATAGTTATCTATATATAAATATAGTATATAAAATCATACATTGCAATGTCCTACCTGTCAATGAATACTTCAGCTTCAACCATAACAACACAAGAGCAAACAATAGATACAAACTCAAGGTTAATCGCACCAAACCTGATTGCAGGAAATACAACTTTGGCAACAGAGTGGTCAATGTCTGGAATATTCTACCTGACTCTGGTTTCTTCCCCAAACCCCCAAAACTTTAACCTTAGACTGTCTACTATTGACCTCACCCCTTTCCTAAGAGATCTGTAGGGGGCTTGCATAAGCTCACCAACGTGCCTACTGTCCCTGTCCTATTGTTTCTTTTAATTTTTCTTGTATAAGTATCCATCTCATGTATTCAAAACTATGTTTATTCTTATACCTGTATCTTGTAAGCGATTGACAAATCAAATAAATAAATAACTAAACTATAGTTTCTCATTCGCAGTGAGCCTGTTCCAGATTGCTGGCATCTGATTTCTGGCATCTGCTGCCAGAAAATAGATGGAGAAACAATTGTTGGAAGAAATATCCTTATGGGTTCAGTTCCAAGTGGGGAAGAAAGACACTGGAAACATGGTGACTGCTTGGGAAGATGATTTAATGGTGGACAGGATCACATGCCTTGAGTGAAGAAAGAAGGGCCGTGATGCTGATAGTGCAGTTGTTTTATATCCTCTGTTGGGATTTGAATTTGAGCTTGTATTCTGATTGGTTGTCAGACTCCCATGGGGCCATGCAGGGGCAACTCTGTAGGCTGTCCTGAGTCCCAGGCTTGGTTGAGCCTTGCTGGATGATGATGTAATGAAAGGGCTTTGAGCAATTCTTATTATAGCTTTATCTGAAGTAGATCTTGGTTATGTAAAATAGACTGGCCTAGGCCAGAGTAATGGCCCATTAGCAAACGTGGGGGGGGCTGAGTGTCTGCCTCTCTGAGTTTCTAATTTTCTATTTAGGGGAAATATTCTGCCTTTTTAGTATATCCTAAAATATTTCATTTTCCTAGGAGTGGGGTGGTTTTTAATTTCCAACACAGTCATGGGTGTTAGAAAGGAGCAAGGATTCCCAGTGATTCCACTGCAATTAGCAGTGGGGCTCTAAGTGATGCCTACTACGCTTTGCAGTGGGGCTGAACAGTCTGGAAGTTAGCAAAGTAGTTGGGACTTCTGAAATGGAAAGATGTTGTTTATTTTAGATGGCTTGGTTCAGAGGTAGTATTCATAAGGTTCTGACCAGTTCTGGAGAACCGGTGGCAGTAATTTTGAGTAAGTTTGGAGAACCAGCAAATACCACCACTGACTGAAGATTTTAAAATATCCTTCCCCTGCCACACCCACCAAGCCACGCCCAAGGAACCAGTAGTAAAAAAAAATTGAATCCCACCACTGGCTTGGTTTAGTTTGTTGGGTCACAAATGATTGAATTTGTAAAAGTCATACAGTAAAGGCATGAGATATACAGCACAAACTTGGATGGATGGATGGCAAAAAGTGGCAGAAATGTATTTTTCCCAAAGAAAATAAATATGCTTCTACAGTATAAAATATTAACTATGGATTGTCTTGTGAAAACCATGCTTTACATAATTGCTATGAGATAGATTTACATGGCTAATATTTAGCTTCTCTAGTACACTGTACAGCTAAAAAAAACCACCCAAAGCCTAATTCAGCTAATAGTCTAACTATTCCTGTGAATCTTTATTAAAACCCCTACTTTCTATCTAATAATTCAGTACTGTAAGAAAAACACCTTCCTTAACCATTCAAAGATAATCAGAAGTGATCAGGAAATAGGATTTGTCAGCAAGAACACACACACACATATATACTCAGGGCATGTGTCTTCTGACAAACTGATTAAGTAAATGAGGAATGAGAGAAGCGAAACATTTTCTTCCTCAAGTAAAAAAAACAACAACAGTGCAGTTGTCTTTTGGAAAAGCACCTTTGAGACAGCTATGACCTGGATGATTGAGAATATCAGAGACATTTCCCAACCAACCTTTATTTTTAAGAACATAGTGATAATAAAGACTTGATGACTGTATTTTTTTGGATTTGACCCATTGACAAGTCATATAATCTACAGATTATAGGGATAGTAAATTTGAAGGGGCCGGATCGATGCTGATTTCTAGAATCCAGGAAAGAAATAATGTAAATATAGGCTGTTATCTATTGATGGATGAGGGAAAAAAGGAAGTGAGCGATTTACAAAATCACATGAAAATTTGAATCACCGCTGTGGTGAAAACTTTAAAAATATCCCAAGACACTCAAAATGTTGGACGGCATTTGATTTTAAGACAATGTCCATCATTAAACCATCTTTCCAAACAGCCTCCATGTTTCCGGTGTCTTTTTCTCCACTTGGAACTGATCCCAGATGGACATTTCTTCCAACATTTTTATAAGCATTGTTTTGCCATCTGCTCAGCCACTGCTACAACTGTATTTTTTTCTTTGGTCTGTAGCCATTTACTTTCTAAAGCTAGTTAGCTTGCTTTCCTAAGTATCTCATGCCTATCTCATGCCTTCCTGGGCATTATAAATGTAATCTCAATATTTTATCATTTTATACTGATATTAACTCATCTATACCAAGGGTGTCAAAATGGTGGCCCATCACATGCAGGCCACACCCACCCAGCTCTGCAAAGGCAAAAAAGTCACAATAAGTCATGTGATGTCACATAATGTGATCGAGTTTGACATCCGTGATCTATATGGTGGTGTAAATTCAAAAACACAGAAGACAGCTTTAGAAAATTCTTCAGCTTGAAGCTGTTATTCAGCTTGAAGCTGTTATGAAGCAGTTATTGGAATCTGGATCCAAGGAAGCAGTATGAAGAACCAGATAAATTCTTAATTATCCTAATTTAGAAGGATACAGACCTACCTTAGTTTAGATTGGATTCCCCCACCCAAAATATATAGTGTTATACCCAATCCAATGAAATCCTTGAATAGAATAGAATTAGAAATCGTGTTTCTTGACATAATTTCATTGTGAAGATATTTTTTTGTTCTCTTGGTATCTACTTTCTTTTTTCCCCCCAACACTTTATTGGGTTTTTCCATTTATACATAATACCATTACTAATTGAACAATACTGTGACAATATATATATATATTGATATTACGTATCAGTTGTAGTTGGAATAGAGGTAGTTAGGGGCGTGCATGCCTAATTTTGATTGATGTTGGATGGGGTGGGGTTGGATGTGGAGTTGTGGGTTGTGTGACTTTCTTTTGATGCAATCAGCTCTGTAGTCACTTTCTCCATTGTCTAGATGGTTTTTGAGTTCTGCGCAGAGTTCACGGGAGCGGATTCTTTGCAGTATGGATAGGTCTGGTCTTGAGCGAAGTTTTTTGTGGTTGGGATTGGTTTTTGCAATGGCATTTATTGTATGAATGAATATGCGTTTGCTGGACTCATTTTTGCATACAACTCTACAAAATCTTGGGGCCACAGAGCGAGCCATCATTGTATTTGTACCCATGGCCATCTCTGGTTATTTCAATGATATCTTCAGGAGAGATGTTTGTTGTATTATGACATCACGAACTTTGGTGATGTCATCTGATTCGTTAGTGTCTTTGAGACCAATAAGATGGCATTTGGATGTTTCTGTTCACGTTCCATGGTGTCTCTGATGAGTAAGCAGATATTATTTGTGGCATTATTTGAAGGGATAGTAATTGTTTTGGCTGTGGTTTGGTGGTTATTTTTGGTTGTAGTTGTGATTGTAGGTGAGATAGTAGTTGTGGTTGTTGTGGCATTTGATTTTGAGCTGATAGGTACTCACTGTGCTGTATTTTTTTTTCAAGAAAAATTAGGCTTGCTTGTATAGTTGTTTCAAAATGTGTTGCTAAGCGTTCTTCTACTGAGTGAATGAGTGATTTTATGCTTTCAACTCTGTCAGGTAGGGTACTCTGTTTAGCTTAGGTGAATATGATGGACATAGAAAAAAGAATGTATCTGAATTTTTAACCATATCAGCTAGGTTTTTGTTTGTGTTTAAGCAGCATTTGATGTAAATTTCGCTTTTATTGATGGTTTCAAGACATCTGAAACATGTGCGGGAGTCTGGGAGGTCATTGGTAGAGATATTTTTCTTTTGGTTTGGAATTTTTGGCTGGCATGGTCAATGGCAATAGTACAATAATCAATTACAATAGCTAGTTAATGTGATAGGTAGACAGTTACTTAATGAATGTTGGTAATTAATAAATGTTAATTGATATGTTAGAGAACAAATCAAAAGTAAGGTTGCTTATTACTAAAAATCAATCAATCAATTGGTTATTCAAATCACTAATCAAATTTTGCTAAGCAACAAACAGCCTAATTTATTATAGTAATTACTAAACACACTGGTCAATTAAATTTACTAAATCACTGATTTTACTAATCAGATATTCAGTAATTACACTATATGCACTAACATTCGATCATACTAAGCAAAAATCATTTTGATTTTACTACAGCATATCATTTTGGGCTCCACCACTGTGCCTTCTCCATGAGTATTAGCATCCCTCATTTCATAAATGAATGCCCATTTCATAAGCAAATGTTGATTTGTATTTTGAGTAAATATTTGTTAGCTCAAAGAGAACCAGGATTTAATTCTTGCCAGGCTGCCTGCCCTGTTCCCACTTTCCAGCTTGTTCGGATAAAACCTTCAAAGATAGGGGTAAAAAGAGTTATCCAGAATGCACTCTCTATACAGACTTATATCTAGCTTACATAATCCATTATTTATACATCAGCCTTTATCAGCTTTGTGGCTTCTGAATGTAATAGACTCAGCAGTGTTTTCACTTCAGCCATCCAGACTAATTAAGGTAAATGCTGCCTGCAAATGATGAGTTAAATCCAATTTTATCCGCAGGCATAAGGTGTGGGATAAGGTTGGGTAGAATAGAATGCTAACTATTTCCTGATTTATTTATTCTGCATTTAATAACTAGTGTTGTCCTGTTTGGCTCTTCTAGATGTCAAATCAATTCCAGTCATTGTGATCTCCCAAAAGTTGAAATTAGTCCAAACATTTGAAGTTTAGTGCTGTAGGTTGTGAGATGGCTTGATGGTGAAACGGCATTAATTAGAGGCAGAGATACAAAATGAATGGGGTTTTTATTTGAAAATATTACAAAATAAAGATTTCTGTACAAAGAACATTTTTGTTTTTATTGTTAAATTTATATATTTTGAAGCTCTTTTGCTCAATTTAGTTGGAAATATCTACTGCTATTTTGAATTTTAACTTTAACTATTCCATCAGACACAACCAACGGTTGTATAATTTACTATTTTAAAGATAAACAGATAATCAGAGTTGGAAGGATCTTGTAGGTCATCTAGTCCAACCCTCTGCCCAAGCAGGAGACCCTACACCATTTCTGACAGATGGGAGTCCAATCTCTACTTGAAAGTCTCAAGTGATGGCGCTGCCACAACTTCCGAGGGCAACTTTTGTTCCATTGGTTGATTGTGTTCTACTGTTTTAGATTTGTATATCCTTTGTTTTCTGTTCTTTTTATTTTGCTTTAATTCTCTTGAATGTGGCCTTTGGAATTTGGCTCTGTCCCTCACTCTCCTTTGCTCACCTTCCCACACTACTTTCATGGCTTGGTGGACGTAGTAGAATTGTTGAACTTCTAGACAGCATCCTCCCTTTAGCAGTTGAGTTAGGACTACGTTGGGCTCAAAACTGCAGTCTGCTTTCAAGCCTAATTTTCTCTTCCTATCTGAGGCAATAAATTTAAAAAAGGAGTTGAAGGAATCAACCAAATGTAAATGTTATACCATAAATAAAACATTTCAAGTGCAATTATGCTCTTTTTCTTAAAAAAAAAGCTGTCCTTTAGGACTATGGTGTATGTATATTGATTGTATATTGTTGATGTAACAGTTACATAAATTACACATCTGTTGCAACAGCCTCATGGCCTCTTTGATTAGCTGTTGTCAAAGTGTCCCATGAAAGCTAAAAACAAATGAAAAATTAAAAGTGGCCATATCTTTTTCTTTGACAAACCCAAGAGCTTATGAGACTTGAAAAGCTAAATAAATGGGAAAATATATATTTTTTAAAAAATAACATATATAGTTGTCCCCTCAACCCAGTGCCTCTGGCTGTGGCATTACAATTTTTAAATACCTTATAATGGAATATATAATACAGGGAAAAGAAACTGAATAATTGGCTTTCCTAGACATAAACTCAAAATGGTGGCTATTACATTATAATTTGAAGGAAATTTTTTTATAAGATGCCGGTATATCGTAGGCATTTAACACCTAATAAATTGTCAAAGATGTACAAGAGTATATCAAATATATGTTGGAAATGTAAACAATCTGAAGACACTTTTTATGACCTCTAATGATCATGTAAGGAAGCTAAAATTTATTGTAATCATATATCAGAATCAAAGAATTCTTAAATTGGAATGTACAACTGAAGTCAGAGACTTCTTTTTTGATTGACAGATTGAAAAAAAACCGTGGGATATTGTTCTGATATATGACAACAGCAGCAAGGCTCCTCTGTACTCAGAGAAGAAAGGACTTGCATGTATTCACAGTGGAAGGATGGATGGTAAAATTAATGGAATTGGTAGAAATGGCAAAATTGACAGCTTTGATTCAAAAAGAGACTTTGTCTAGCTTTGTTTTATTTGAAAACCACTCTTGGGTATTTTTTTTACTTGAAACTGAAAGAAAAGAAATGTTTTGATGGCTTGTTTATGATGATAGAAGTATTGTTATGCCTGTGTTATGGTTTATTTGAATTCAAAGAATTATTGATTTTTAGGTGTTTATCTATACTGAACAAAGTCCCCCTACAGCTTTTCTCCCATTTGTCTGCACTTCCCAGTTTTACTTTTTCCATATCCTCCCCTCTTTCTCTTTAATTTGCTCTTTTGTAGTTTATATTTTTCTGAAATTTAAAAAAGTTTTTGGAAAAATGATGGCTTTTTGGAAAAATGAACACCCCAAAGTAAAATAAATTAAATTCATCAGCTCAGTCTGATTGGGATCCTTCCATAAGGTGATGCGGCATAAATTTGCAGTCTGATCTGAAAGGTTTTTACTTAGTAGTAGGCGTGAGTTTAGGTCACTATATACAAGCCTTAGGACTCAAGATTGCATCCCAATTTTTTTGATACCAGTCATAGCACAGCTGTAGAGAAAATTATATGTTATCTATAGAAGGTACCAGCCTCGGCATCTCCTGTTAATAGCACCCAGAGCAAATCTCTATTTGAGATATTAACTATATATAATACTGATTTAAATGGAGTAAAGTCTTCATTAAATTAATTTCTTTTGGCAAGCATATTGGAAAGTGTCATGCTTTCAATAGCTTAACAAAATGGGAAGAATGAAAGTCATAAGACATTTGAGTTCAATTTGGCAATTACAGTAGAAAAAAATAGCATATCTTGTATAATACTTATGTAATCGAGCAGAGACTCAAGGCCAGCTTTATTGTTGCTGCTTCCAACCCCATACAAAATGTGTGACATTGTGTTGTCACTCTCAAACTCAATCAGCAGCTCTGGACTCTTCTCATCTGTGGATTAGAGGTATCCCACTGAGGGTTTGTAAAGAGGGCAGTTTAAAAAACAACAACCAGAGAAATTGGAAAAAAGTCACAGGGATGTAATTTAGATGGTGCCTGTATTAACCATTTGGCATCCAAAGTTTTTATCTTAATATATGAATGATGACACTCACGTTTTCTGGGATTTATTTTTGAAATTGTTTGCTATCGCAAAAAACAAACTACAACCTATTACTTTCCCAGATGTAAGGCCAGTGCAAAACTAGGCCAAGGGATCCAGTACAAATATTTATTCCTCCCCAAAAACTTTTGCAGCCATCCATCTCATTTAAAATAATGAGTGCTATAGAATGAGCGGGAGAAGAAATGTCCTTGTTTTGAGCCTTCACAAATACTTTCCATTTTGCAAAGCAAGTTCTATTTTTGCTGCTTGTAATATGGTCATAAAATTTGGAGGATCGCCCAATGAAATATATATAGAGTTGAGTATGTTTCATGTCTGACAACTTGAAGGCTTTATGCCTCTCGGCATATGTTAAAAGAGGGCAAAACTGAAACACAAAGGAAGCAATTTGTATTTAGGGAAAAGTAATTTGTATCCACATATCTTCATCTCCAACTTGTTACTTTCGGAACTGCAGAACAGAGGAGATAAATAAAATGAAGCAAAGGTGAAGAAGGTTGTAGCCTTGAATCTCAGATACTCAAAAAAATCTGTATTCTTTCCTTGATATCTCACATTTTTCTTCAATAACATCAGAATAGAAATACACTAAATGTGAGTAAACTGGTATATATCTTCCTACAAGCACATCCTTGTAAACTTATTTGCTTTCAGGTGCTTTATTCATTTCTAAAAATGTAGTCTGTCCAAGTAAAAAACAAACATGATTGGAGGGAGCAAAAAAACCCCACCACACCCTCACATCAGCCCAATTCATCCCACACAAGACTGTTGTTGGGGGTGGGGGGGAAATAGGACCAGAAAGACATATTGGGTATGTTTGCCACATGGAGTTATTTGTAAAAATAATAAATGTGGGATATGAACAAATGAACAAAATAAAAAATGAAAGTTGTTCTCCAACTTAAAGGGGCCCAACCATACACTATAACCCAAGACCTAAGGGGAGAGCCCAGGTGTTGTGTCCGTGAAATGATGCCAGGAGTTGGTGACTTCAAATCATGCTCTTTATTGAAAGTTGGAACCGAACTGGCGTAAAGGAAAAAGCCCGCGGCTTTTATTCCTTTAGCCGCAGCCAATGGCACCGCTTTGAATCTCCCGCAATCCGAATGGACCAATCGCGGGAGATTCTCAGCGAGCCAATCGGTGCGGCTCGCCTGACCAATCAGAGAGCCCCGCGCTTTGGCCAATCAAAGCGCGGGGATCTCAAGAATGCTAATTAAGGACAGAACACCCCTCCCCTCTTGGTTCAGTCCTTACGTCGCATAGTCACGTAGGTAGGCGGGGCTCCGTCTGAGCCTACTGGACCTACGCAGCTCAGTCGTAGGTTGGATCCCGGCCGGTTCGGTCGGGATCTCTGCTGCTCCTGCTGCCGTCGTGGGAACTGGCTGGTCGGTTGGGCCGGTCCGCTCTCCGTAGCTCCCTCCTGGGCCTCCCGGGTTGGTTGAGCTGCGGGTTTCGCTGCTCCCGCTCGGTCTTTCCGGGTCGGTCGAGCTGGCCTGGCTGTCTCTTCCTGGCGAGGGGTCGTGATGGCTGCTTTCCAGTAAGTACGGCTGGTTTATTCTTCTTTGGTTTTGGTCCCCTGGGTATTCCCTCCCCCCTTGGTTTGTGTTGTGGGGGTTGGTTTCGCCTGTCTGTGCGTTGGCGGTCTCTTGGTTGGTAGTCCTTGACCTTAGTTGGTCGATGTGGCGTTTCCACGCTCGTCCGTCTGCTGTTTGTAGCCGGTACGAGTGTGGGCCTGTTATTTGTGTGATGACGGCCGGTATCCATAGTGGGTCTCCCGTCAGGTTTCTTGCGTATACGGGGTCGCCGGATGCGAAGGTTCGGTGTTTGCTGTTTGAGTCTGGGGACTTCTCCGGGTTATACGTGGGGTGTAACCTGTCGAGTGGGGACCTTAGTTTCCTGCCCATTAATAGTTCGGCTGGGCTCTTATTCGTTGTGGTATTTGGGGTTATGTGTTGGGTGAAGAGTAGTTTGTTAATTTTCTCCTGGATCTCCCCGTGGTCTATTTTCCGGATGGTCTTTTTAGTGAATTGAACCATCCGTTCCGCCCTACCGTTCGCCGCCGGGTGCGCCGGTGCTGTCAGCGCGTGGCGGATGCCCCTTTCCGCTAGGAATTTTTCGAATTCCAGCGAGGTAAATTGGGGCCCGTTGTCGGAAACGACGACGTCTGGGAGGCCGTGTGTTGCAAAGAGTTTGCAGAGTTCCTTGATCACGGCCTCCGTGGTTGTCGTCTTCATGTTGCTTACCTCCAGCCAGTTGGAGTAAGTGTCAACTGTTATGAGGAAGGTGTGTCCTTTTGTGGGCCCGGCGAAGTCTATGTGAATCCTAGACCAAGGTCCCCTTGGGGTTTCCCACTCTAGGACGGGTGCTGTGGGTGGGCTTGGCCTAGTTTCCTAGCATCGTTGGCACCTTGCTACCCAGGCCTCAATTTGTTTGTCCATCCCTGGCCACCAAGCGTAACTTCTGGCCAGGGCTTTAGTCCTAACGATGCCAGGGTGCCCCTCGTGTAGCAGTTCCAGAACCTTCCCTTGTAGCTTTTCTGGAATGACCACCCTGTCCCCCTATAGTATGCACCCTTTTAATAGCGAGAGTTCCGTTTGGCGGTTTCGGAACGTTTTGACGGACTCGTCGTTGTCCCTTTCCGGCCACCCTTTCTCTACCCAATGCAACACCTGCGCCAGACGTTTGTCTTTATTAGTCTCTCGGGCAATGTCTGACGTGGTTATGGGCAGGTTGGGTAGAGTCTCTATGCTGAGGGTGGTCGTTGTGGGTGCTGGGTCGGTGTCAGGTTCTGGTAGCGGCGAGCGGCTTAAGGCGTCTGCATGGGAGATCGTCTTACCCGGTCTGTGTATGAGTCCGTAGTTGTAGGCTGCCAGGAACTCAGACCACCTTGTCATTCGGGGAGACAGAATGTTCGGGGTGGCCCGGTTTCCTGCAAGGATTCCCAGCAGCGGCTTGTGGTCAGTTATGATGGTGAATGTCCGGCCGTAGAGATACTCGTGGAATCGTTTTACAGCGGCAATGATAGCCAGAGCCTCTTTGTCCAGCTGGCTATAGTTCCGCTCCGGTTTGGTGAGGGTCCTTGAAAAGAACGCGATGGGCGCTTCTTTTCCGTCGGGGAGGGTATGGCTGAAGACAGCGCCGACGCCGAAGGGTGATGCGTCGCATGTGACGGCCAGAGGTAGGGTCTCGTTATATTGTATGAGGACGGCGTCCGAAGTGAGGAGGTTCTTTGTTCTTTGGAAGGCGGCTTGCTCGCGTTTCCCCCAAGTCCAGGTCACCGCCTTGTCCAGGAGCCTATGCAAGGGCTCCGCCGCCGTCACCTTTTGGGGCAGGAACACATTGTAAAAGTTCAGTAGCCCCAGGAATGCCTGTAGTTCCGTCTTGGACTTGGGTGTGGGGGCTTCTTTGATGGCCTTGATTTTTTTGTTTGTGGGGTGAATGCCGTGACGGTCTAGGAGGTATCCTAGGAATTCGACCCGTTCCGTGCATAGCTGGCATTTCTCCCTCTTGACCTTTAGCCCGGTCTCTTTAAATTTTGTTAGGACCTCCCTTAAGCGACCCTCTAGTTCGGCTTGGTTGGTTGCCGACACTAGGACGTCGTCGAAGTAAGGTACCACCCGCTTGATGCCTTGCAGTAGTCTTTCCATTAGGCTTTGGAATATTCCCGGTGCCACGCTGACTCCGAATTGGAGTCGGTTGCATTTGAATGCCCCCCGGTGGGTGACTATGGTTTGTGCTTCTGCCGTTTGCTCGTCGACTGGCAACTGTTGGTAAGCCTGGGCGAGGTCGAGCTTGGCGAAAACCTTGCCCCCTCCCAGTGAGTGCAGTAGGTGTTGCACTACTGTGACGGGGTAGGCGCTTTGTTGTAGCGCGCCATTTAGGGTGGCCTTATAGTCCCCACAGATCCTCACTGATCCATCGGGCTTGATCAGGGTGACTATGGGGGTCTCCCACCGGGCGTGGTCTATGGGCTGTAGTACCCCTTGCTTGACGAGCTTGTCAATTTGCTCGTCTATCTTGGGTTTAAGTGCGAATGGCACCCGCCTTGGTTTCAGGCGTTTTGGGGGGACGTTTGGGTCTAGGTTGAAAGATATAAGGGGCCCTCGGTACTTGTCTAGGTTTCCGTCGAAGACCTCTTGGAATTCCCGGGCCAGTTGCTGCTCCCAGCTGTCGTCGGTGACATGGTCGACTCCCGTGAGTGCGATGTCGAGCGGGGCGAACCATTGCAGTCCCAGTAGGCTTGGGCGATCGCGGTCGACGATTGTCAGGGGAAGTCTTTCGGTGTGCCCTTTATAGGTGATATTGAAGTGTTTGGTTCCGACTACCGGGATGCGGTTTCCCTGGAAGTCCTTTACAATGAGTCTCTGGCTGTCTATGTTCCTCCTTTGGAGGGTAGGCACCAAGCGCTTTATTTCATGCCATGCAATCATGGAGAGGTAGGACCCGGAGTCCACCTCCATTTTGCATGGCTGGCCCTCGATGCCTACCTCCACGTGGACCTTCCGGGCATCATTGGTTATGGCGTGGCCGATGGTGACCGTCTGATGGGTCTCCTCTCTTCGCCGGTTATCGCCGCCTCACAGGGATCGTCCGTTCCGGTCCCATCTGTTGTCCGAGGGGCGATCTCTGGTCCGGGGTGGTGTGCTTTCTCTCCTCCGGTCGCTCTGGTCCCATCGTGCCGGGCTGCGATTCTTCTTTAGGCGGCAGACACGGGCGATGTGTCCCTTCTTGTCGCAATGCCAGCAGATCGATTCGAAAAACCGGCATTCCGACCTGGGGTGGTCGCCGCTGCAACCGGCACAGTTGGTCCTCGACTTACGACCCCGCCGGTTCCGTGGGTCGCGGTCTGTCTGGAGGCGATGGATGTCCTCCTCGTCCTCGGAAGTGCCCGATGCCAAGTGGAAGTCGCCCTGGTGGGTGGTCGTCTCGGTTTGGGCCTCGGTCGACCTCGCCAGGTTGTTGTTTCCGCTGCGGTCTCCAGTGTTCGGTCTGCGCATGCGGTCGGCGGAAGTTTGGGTTGCTTCGGCGGCTGCGGCTGCGGTGAGGGTGTCTGCTAGGCTGATGTTGCCCTTGGCCATCAGCCGGCTCTGGAGGACGGGGTCCCACAAACCGAGCACGATTCGGTCTCGCAGGGCGTCATTCAGGTTGTCGAATTCGCAGAACCCCCCTAGGCGCTGCAGCTCGGCGACGAAGTCGCTGAAGCTCTCACCCGACCTCTGGTCCCGACGGTAGCATTCGTTGCGTCGGATCAGGATGGGTACCTCTGGAGCGTAGTGCCGCCGAAGTATTGGCTCGAGGACGTCCCAGTCCATCGCGGTCGCATCGGCGGGTTTGGCAAGCGCCTTGGCCATCTTGAATACCTCGGTCCCGCAGTGGGTCAGGAAGACGGCGCGCTTCATGGGGCTGGTGGCGTCCTTCAGGTCGCTGCACTCGAGGAACATGCGGAATTGGTCAGAGTACGATTCCCAGTCCTCGGTGGCGGGGTTGAAGGGTGCGGGGGGTGCGATTTTCGCCATCGCGGTGGTTCGTCTGGCTTCCGTCGGACACGTGGTTCGGTTCAGGGTCTGGATCCCACCCTCGTCGCCAGTGTTGTGTCCGCGAAATGATGCCAGGAGTCGGTGACTTCAAATCATGCTCTTTATTGAAAGTTGGAACCGAACTGGCGTAAAGGAAAAAGCCCGCGGCTTTTATTCCTTTAGCCGCGGCGGCCGTGGCCAATGGCACCGCTTTGAATCTCCCGCGATCCGAATGGACCAATCGCGGGAGATTCTCAGCGATCCAATCGGCGCGGCTCGCCTGACCAGAGAGCCCCGCGCTTTGGCCAATCAAAGCGTGGGGATCTCAAGAATGCTAATTAAGGACAGAACACCAGGTTTTTAAGGCTTGTTTAAAGGCAGGTAGCTGTTTTGAATTATGTTCTGGAGAAGGAAATGAAACATTATTTTAAGTGCATTCTGTAACCAATAATTATGTATTTGTTATAGAAACATGCTGGGCAATAGTTTCGGATGTTTACTGCGTTGTCTCTTGAGGACATTTCTCCAAAATCTACCTTACTGGCTGAACCAGTTTAGCCCAGGGATGCAGCTGAGGCCAGGCCCCTTCATAAATCCCCACACCACAATCCTCACAATTGTTTTGTTTTTTACCCAAGTCTTTTTTCTTTCTTTCAACACTTCATTCACAGCTACTTTATCCTGTAGGACCTGAAGTGCAATGAAGTAAAGCAGCAATGTGCAGAGCAGTCTTGCGGCTTGGCTCCTAGAGCTGTTTTAGTCTACCTAGCGCACATCTCCCTTGAGGCAGCCATAATAATGTTTGTCCAACTTGGCAGCTTTAAGATGGCTAGGCTGACTGGGAAATTCTGGGAGTTGAAGTCCTCCCATCTTAAAGTTGCCAAGTTTGACAAACACTGAAATAAATGGAGACAAAAGAGAACCTTAGCAGATATTACAGAATAGTGTTAATAAAATCTGTTACCTGCCTTGCTGGTAAGTGTGTGGTCTCACTCCTTTGAGGGAATGCAGTTCTCCATTTTGAAAGCAAGCATTAAGTGTGCTTTATTTTACATGGATTATGTTGCGTTGTGGGAAAAGAGACTCAAGACCCAGTTGACTTTTCCCTTTTTATTTTCTTTCTAGTAATCCCATGCGGAGAAACCGCGGCAGCCTTTTTTATAGCTGGCTGCTCGCAGCTCGTGGCCAATGACGGCTCTTCAAATCTCCCGCCACCATGGACCAACCTATCATAGGTAAGTATGCAAATATATAACACCCCTCTCCATGTGATCCAGTCTAACCAATCCGGGCCTCACCTATCTTACGTAGTCACGTAAGTAGGTGGGGATCTTATGGTTCCGACTGGACCTGTGCAATTCAGTCATGAGTTTGCCTCTGGACTGTTCGGACGGGGTTGCTGTTTTTCCTGTTCTTTTTCATGGCGCCTCCTGGAAGGTAGAGTCAGCCATGCCGCTCCCACCAGGCCTTTCCTGGCTAGTTGAGTCGGCTCAACAACCTAGCCACTAATGCCAATAGTTGCGAGTAATGAATCCAGTTATTTTTCCATTTAACACTGAATACCCATCTCTTAAAACAGTGTTTTGCCATCATATAAATGAATTGTTTGTCTCTTCAGCCAAGCCTGCCTTGTTTATTGAACTTGACTCTATTTTTTTTTGCCTTGGTTATAAAATATGCTTATGCAATTCAAACCATCAGACTGTTTGAATCCTGTTTAAACTTCTTGTATTTGTGAAGCTCTTGCTGTCATCTAATTTTCACTATGTTCCTGCCAAGTATTTCAAATATAGGGCATGGATTTTTTATGCATTATACGCTACAGAATGCCTATTCTGCCACACTTGTTGGCAGCATTATATTGCTCAAAATTTTTATTAAATGATGCTGCTAAAATAATTGAATTGACATGTTCTTGTATCATAGTAGCCACACAAACAAACAAATAAATCAGATATTTCAAAGTTGGGGTGGAATGGAAATACAGAAGAGCTATTCATCCCATGTTTTAGGTCATAAAAATGACAAACTTCCATTCTGGTTCTGATTTGACCATTTTGTTCAGAGGATTAAAAACACAGTGTTCTCTGTAGATGTTGACAGAGAAAACAATTTACTTGGGAACTAGCATCTTATATAAAATCCAGCATTGCTCTATTGAATCTTCTGACCTTGGTATGAGCATGTACAGTGCATTCACACCTCCTTCACTTTTATCCATTTTGTCATGTTGCAGCCTGATTTTACAGTTTTTGAAATTCAATTTTTTCTCATTAAAAAGTACCCTGTAATGATAAAATGAAAACAGAATTTTAGAAATGTCTGTAAATTTATTAAAAAGAAAAAAAACTCTGAAATATTACATTGGCATAAGTATTCAGATCCTTAATTCAGTACTTTGTTGAAGGCCCTTCTCCCCCAATTGCTCACTTTGACCAGGTGACCAGCTCTTGGAAGAGTCTTGGTTGAAGAAAAAACTGAAATATCACATTGGCATATGTATTCAGACCCTTTGCAACAACACTTGAAATTTGTCAGGATGAGAAAACCTTCAAAGATTTGCTCTACAGAGATTTATAAAAGTATCTTTGCTAAATCCTAGGATTCTATGCCTGTTTACCTAGCATTGAGTTCCAATTTCTTTTGTGGGCTCAGTTGTGTAACCTGGAACAGTCTTCCCTAATCATAGAGCTATTGATTTGTTCTCTTCCATTGTCAAACACAAAAGCACCAATTGTAGCCGAGCCACCAGAAATTCGAACAAAGCTGGAACATTTGCCAACACACCAATGTCTCTGGACTATTTTATGATGTCTTTCTAATCTTATAATTACTCACAACTATATTAGCCTGTTGTAGCAGCTAGAATAATGAACCTGGTGGCAGTTTAGAAATTAGAAAAGAGATTGATAATACTGTTCTCTCTACAGTGAGACAATGCCTAGAGATAGCTCCCTTCCCTAACTGGTTTTAAAGTCTGTTTTATTTTAAATGTTTTGAAGTATGTTTGATTAAGAAAAAAAAACTAAAGGAGTCTGGCAAGCTGCAAAAATGAAATACTAGCCTCCAGAACAGATGTCAAACTTATGTCACCACAGTGTCACGTGACATATCGGGATTTGCCCCCTCCCTTCACTAAACCAGGCTTGGGCATGACCAACACATGACACATCTGGCCTGTGGCCCGCGAGCTTGACAGCCCTGCTCTAGAATCAATCTTTGTTTTCCAGAATACATTCTTGGGCCCATCTAAGGCATAGAAGAATTGGAAAACAAATAGAGATGAGTAATTGGCACAACTGCTTTATTTGTGCTTTATTAAAGAAAAAAAAGACAATGGTAAATTGGGGTCTTAGAAGGCCAGAGGTATAGCAGGGAACACTAATTTTTCACCTGGAAAATGGATATTTTGTGATGAATACATATTAGTTTAAATCTAGTTGACAAGATATTGTCCAATCTGAATTGTTGGAAATTTAAGATTAGCTCTCCTGGAGATAGGAAAGTCTTCTGGGAGCTTAATGGATAAATCTGTACAACAGTACAGAAATGGTTAGTGTTGCTTCTTCCTGGAGAGCTTGGACTTCTTCTTTCCAGCATGCTGGGAAATTCTTGAGTTGAAGTCCACACATCTTAAAAGTTTCAGTTTGAAAAACGCCAATTTAAATAAAAAAACATCTCACTGATTATTGCTGGCTAGATATGGCTACTAGATGACAGTCACTGTAAAAACTGTTTTACCTGTTCTTCAGTTAGTTCAGTTAATTGTTCTTGAAATTAAGGATGCTCTGTGGACTTTTTATGTGCTATACTTTTATGGGTGACTTTCTCTCACAGCAATCCTGATGAAACATTGTTTCCTCCTTTAACCCAAATCATTGCTTCATTCTTTGGATGACAAGGATTATGTAATATCCATAATTCCGCAACAATAATTTGTTTGGATTACTTATTTACATTTCCTAAACTAATGGCTTAAGTTGTAATTCCTTTCTAACTGGAAATCAGCTCTGCTACAGCTTTCTACCATGTTTCCATACTATATCTTTCTACCCATCTCTTAATCTTCATTATCAATTTAAATTTATTAATTAGAATATTTGGATTGTGCTTCATGTCAGTGGATCTCCAAGTAAGATAAGCATGAATGAAACAGTGAAAAATAATCTACACATAACAACATAGTAAAGGGTTGCACATCAAAATAAGATGGCAAGTTAATACCGCGCTACAGTCAAGAATAGGTAAATAGGTTTTTCACATAGCATTGAAATGAAATAAAGGTTGGCATGAATGTGGCCTGTAAGAAGAGAGCATTCCATAGTCAAGATGCCATACTCAAGAAGATATTCTTGGGTCTCCAATGTACTGCAGCAGTGGTGGGATTCAAATTTTTTTACTACCGGTTCTGTAGGTGTGGCTTGGTGGGCATGGCATGGCTTGATGGGCATGGCAGGGGAAGGATACTATAAAATCCCATTCTCTCCCCACCCCACTAACCTGCTTTCCAGCTCCGTTCTCCTGTGCAAGGCAGCAAAAGAAGTCCCAGCCGATCAGCTGGGACTCGAGAGGCAGAGAATAGATGGGGTTGGCAGGGCCAGTCAGAGGTGGTATTCCGAACTACTCAAAATTTCTGCTACCGGTTCTTCAGAACTGGTCAGAACCACCTCTATACTGTAGCCTATATCAGGATACAGAGCACAGCCTTTAAATGGATCTTCATATTTGAACAGTTGTAGAGAGAGACACTTAAGTGTATTTCCCCCCTCCCAGATGTGCTGGGATAAAATTTCTTAGCTAGTGATGAACCCTGCTCTTCCAACACTTTAGTTGATATTGATGTAGGGCTTGAAACATGTCATCGGTAACATTTTAACTCAGTTCAGCAGGTCTTTGTGTTACATTCCTGTGTTTAACTGGATCTTTTGCAGTCCAAAACCATACTAGCAGCAGTATTCTTAACTTCTGTGTATTCATCATGCCAGTTCCCTAAGCTATTTTGACAATTAATGATTGAGCTAGACTGCATCACTCTCATGGGTTATAAAACCATTGATAAAGAGTTTTTATTCATCAGAAAAGAAGCAGTAACATTACTCTGCCAGCTGACTTATTTCCAATTTTTCTTGTGCTGCGGCACATCATTAACTGTGAGAAGAATCCTGTTTACTGCTTCAAACAGAGGGCATGGCTTGTGAAAACTAGCAGCACCAAAAGCTTTAACATGTGTTTCAAAAATCTCTCATGACAAGACGATGTGTGCTTAGACCACATCTGATGTGACATAATAGAAATACATGGTCTTTCTCAGAAGACTTTCGCTCTAGCCATAGGCTGAAGAAATTGCTGTAAAACAATACAAGGATAGGGAACATTCCCTTCTCTCCCACAGGTGGGGTAGATATGACTTGTGTGACTTTCTCAAAGCAAATAAAATCACTCCCCACAGCCATTGTTACTGATGAATATAGCTCTGTGCCTGGAGGGATATGAAGCAATCTGAAAACGAAGGAAAAATTGCTTCCTGTTTTCCCCCTACTTTTTCTGATACAATTTTTCTGAGAAGCATGTAGTTTGATGAGGTATGGAATCCTCCCTGCTGACAACATCTAGAAGGCAATTAGGTTCTTAGGACAAGAAATGTTTTCTACTACTGATAACAAGAGTTTCATAAGAGCTTCTATAGATTTAAAATCAGTCTAATCAACTGTGTCTTCTATAGTGCTGTGATGACCCAGGGTGTGGCACAAAGGCAACACAATCAGATAAGCAAGAAGAGCCCCTTTATTATCTCTAACTTTGCCCCTTATGTCCATGATTACCTTCTGGCTGGAGAAAAAAACTCTCCCAGGAACAGCCTTTGACTGTAGAAAATTCAGTCCAAAACAAGGTATACACAAACTGTAACTTAAAATCCAAACAAACCAAACTGAACTAATCAGCTTGACAGGGCAGGATAAGGAATTTCAAACGGCAAAACTCACACAGTTTGGAAGATGCCAGGAACACAGATAAGCCATTACGATACAAGATAAAGTCACGTTTGATCCCAACAGCTTGCTACATGCAGTTTGCCTTTTTTTAATACACTGTTCCCAGCTGCAACTAATGAAGGGAATCAGGGCCCTTTCTTCCCCCATAAGCCATGCAACCCACGTTGTTCCCTTCTGCGTTCCTCCCTGCGTGCCCTATGATGAGGGAGTGGGAATTCCTTTGAATTCCCTCTCCCCTGTTCTACCTCTCCCCTGATCTGCCCAGCCGGACTTTGCCCTTCCCCAGTTTCTTCCATAGCCAACGGAGCCACACTACCACTTCCTGTCAGCTATTCAGCTTCCTCCTCTGAGTCAGATTCCAAGAGGGGCATGACAAGTGCTACATAAATGAAGTTAGGTAGCCCTGTGTTTCTATTCCTTTGTAATCTATTGCAGGGGTCCCCAACCCCAGTCTGTGGACCTCAGAGGTGATATTCAGCAGGTTTTGACCAGTTCTGGAGAACCGGTAGCAGAAATTTTGAGTAGTTTGGAGAACCGGCAAATAACACCTTTGACTGGCCTTGCCCCCATCTATTCTTTGCCTCCTATTGAGTCCCAGCTGATTAGTTGGGTCTTCTTTGGTTGCCCTGCACAGGAGAACGGAGCTGGAAAGCAGGTTAGTGGGGTGGGGAGGGAATAGAGATTTTGCAGTATCCTTCCCCTGCCACGCCTACCAAGCCATGCCACGCCCACAGAACCAGTAGTAAAAAAATTTGAATCCCATCACTGATGGACCCACATTGGTCCGTGGCATGCCAGCAGCCGGGCTGCACAAACAAGCGAAGCTCCATCCATGAGACACACGCAGTATGCAAAAACATACCCCCTCCACTCCATGAAAAAACTTTTCTCCATGGAACCAGTCCCTTGTGCCCAAAAGGGTTGGGTGCCACTGATCATTTCGTATTCGAAATTATTCAAATGCATCTTTAAAGTGGTCACTAATAATTCCATTAAAGAAAAAGCATTATCTAAGAGATCCTAACATTTGCATCGGCAAACTCTTTAATAAATAATAAATAAAAAAATAACATTCCCTAACTTGCCTGATTATTGGGAAATTACAAACTGGCACATTTGGAGGCATTTGAACAAAAGTTGATCAAAAGCATCTGGGGAAGTATGATTCAAATTAGTTATAAGTGATTATTCTCAGAACTTTGCCAGAGGGCCTTCAGGCAGAGGGTGTGGTGTGACTGACAAGAAAATTCCCATCTATTGCCAGTCACTCTCATGCCTTAACTGTTTCCACCATCTTTAAAACCATTTGCTCTTTCAACTGACAGATTGCTGTAGTCATGATAGCCTCCCAGATTGTAGAAATTACTGAAAATTATACATACTGGAGCATACCTGGAGGTCTTGTGTACATTAATTTCAATGGAGAAAATAGTTTTTTTTAATATTTATATTGCATTTTTACTTTTGGATTAGAAGCAGGGCTGGGATTGTACTGGTTCACACCTATTCGCTAGAACCGGTTGTTCACATTCTAAGCAGTTTGGAGAACTGGTTGTTAGAAGAAATTACTGGCCTAATCCTGTAAGGAAGACAGGAAGGAAACATTCTGGTGTTGCTTAAAGAAACTGCCTCTCAGTTAAAACTTATTACATTCTTGGCAGGACTAGACTTCCTGTCTCAGGAACATCTCTGGAGTTTATTCCCCCTCCTTTGCTGTACTTTGCTTGTATGGAATGACCATTTAAAGTTACAATGGCACTGAAAAAAGTGATTTATGACCATTTTTCACACTTACGACTGTTGCAGCATCCCCACAGTCATGAGAGGCCAGGCGAGGTGATGCATGCCTTGATGTGAGTGATATTGAGTTGGCCACACCCAGCCAATAACATGACCACCAAGCCATGTTCACCCAGTCACATGACCACCAAGCCACGCCCACCACCTAAGCCACGCCCACAGAAGCAGTTGTTAAAATTTTTGAATCCCACCCCTGATTAGAAGGAATGTTCCATGGGCCACATGAGATCTCTGAATTATTTCTTCACGAAAAAATGTTTCAGTAAGCAATAGAAATCCAGGTTTTAGACTAAAAAAATAAGATTTTTTTTTTTAAAATGGAATAAGTAAATGACAAACCACTTCTGTATTATTGCAAAGAAAGCAGCCTTGATGTAACCATGAAGTCCCCAGCTCAACTCAAGAGAAGCTTTGCCTTTTAAATCTCCTAAATTGAACCACTCTCTATTGACTCTTTCCCAAAGAAATCGAAGCTTCTTTGAAAATGTTGCTGACTACTTATGTAATGTACTTATGTAATCGAAGCTTCTTTGAAAATATTGCTGACTACTTATGTAATGTAATAATGTCACTATTGTGTTGTCAGCTAGTATGAAATGAAAGTAATTTCCCAGGAATGACTAGTCCAAAGTCACTCAATGAACTTCTTCTGCGGTGGTGATATTCCCTGAGATGTGTGTTCCATAGTTTTATGATGATTTGGCCAAATGTCTTCACTTCATTATTTTATTCATGTATATAAGATAAAGCCTTTTTCAAGTCAGGATCAGTCCCTGTTTGTTTTATTTCTTTTCCAGGCCTGGAACTGTTTTGTTTTCACAATTTAACCATGGTTGTCTAGCAGTCTGCGATTGCTACAGATTTATAAATATACGCAGGATTTTTCTCTTTTACCTAACTCCACCCCCCCAAGACTGACTTAAAGGGATACATATGTACACTCACCCACCCACCCACCCAAGCACAGACACAAAGAGAGAGAACAAGCATTTAATGTTTCTTTGTTTATGGAATTTTGTATCAGGAAAGGATCCAGATACTAACATGCATCATTTGTAATCCTGTCAATTTTGCACTTTCTATTATTCTCTTCTGCAGAAAATCCACTGGGTGTTGTATTGTGGGATGGAACTAGAACTAGAACAGAACCATAGAATTGTAGGACAGGAAAGGATCTTGGAGATTTTCTAGTGATCTCCTGCCTAAGATAGGAGATCTTATACCATCCTGGACAAATGGCTGTCCAATATTTTCTTAAAAACCTCCATTACCCATAGCTCCAGGAGGCAGGCGATTCCATTGATCAATTGTTTTTACTATCAGGAAATTTAGAGATTGGACCTCCCTCTGACATGTTTCCATGCATTGCTGCCTTCTTCTTCTGGTCCTTTGGAGAATAAATCAATCCCTTCTTCCCTTGGACAATCCTTCATATAATGGAAGACAAATTCCTTGTGTGTCCAATTCCTTGGCCAATAAAGAATTCTAATCTAATTCTAAGATGGCCACCATGTCGCCCCTAAGTTTTCTCTTCATTTAGCTAAACATACCCAGTTCCCTTAAACTAGAGCATTTAAATCCCTTGAACTAAAAAATATCCAAGGTCTTTCAGCCCTATGGTCTATGGTTCTATGAAATTTCTACAGTGTCCTCTCATCTACGTGACTCTAGGCAGTTTAAACATAATTAATTTAATTAATTAACTAAACATAATTAATAATATAAAAAACATGAATAAAAGCATAATAAAGGAGCAAATTAAAAACAAGGTTAAAATTTACAAGTTGAAAGTAAGAATCAAAGCTAAAAAAATAGGTTAACAAGGCAGAGGGAGTGCTTTGTTAAGAGTGATATTTCAGTTTTAGATATAGCTCGGTTTTTACTGACCATGCTGATTGAACATGAATTTTGAATTAATGTATAGATTTTGGCTTGCCACAGATACTTTATTGTGTCTCTGTTGTTAACCCACTAGGAATTGTGTTTGACATAAGGTGGCATAGAAAGAAAATAATACAATAAATTTTTTTAAAAATGTAAAAGCTTCAGAGGTGGTATTCAGCAAGTTCTGACAGCTCTGGAGAACCAGTAGCGGAAATTTTCAGTAGTTCGAAGAACCGGCAAATACCACCCCTGACTGGCCCCACCCCCATCTATTCCCCACCTCCTGAGTCCCAGCTGATTGGCTGGGTCTTCTTTGGTTGCCCTGCACAGGAGAACAGAGCTGGAAAGCAGGTTAGTGGAGTGGGGAGGGAATGGAGATTTTACACTATCCTTCCCCTGCCATGCCCACTAAGCCACGCCCACAGAACTGGTAGTAAAAAAAATTTGAATCCCACCACTGAAAAGCTTGCACAAAAAAAAACGTAAAATATCATCTGCAGGCAATGGTTTCAAAGCCAATTGGATATGTGTGCGTGTGTGTGTGTGTGCAGAGTGATGATCAGAGCAAGGATGCAGCATCGGCACATGGCAGCACCAAAAGGGGTGGAGCTAATCTTATGTCTGTTGACACTCTGAAGGATTCATTTCCGTGGAAAGCAGCCGTTGGATGTGATAGGATGGCTAATCTTTGATCACAGTGATAGCACTAATGATTTCAGTATAACAAATAGTTTGTTTTCCTGCTGCAAACTAATGAAGCACCAACGATTCCCCCCCACCCACCCAACTTTCCTTCCAGCTTATCTGTGGAAGTGCTGTCACCTAGTGGCAAATATCCTTTAAAAAAAGAAGGAACCCAATAATTGGGAAATTACTGTAAAATTTAGTAAATGCTGGTGAATAGAATTCCATTCTGTCTAAGCTGCAGGAATGTTCTTGGAATTTACCCTCTTCCTGATCCCACAGAGGTAAATGGAAAGATAATCAAGTTATTGTTGACTTTTAGCAACCACACATATAGATAATGATCCCATTGGTTTGTTTGATGTGCATCTTTTCTTTAAAGTGGCTTAAATGTGATTCTCACAGAAATTCAGTACCGGAAGTCCTCGATTTACGACCCCTATTGGACCCAAAATTTCTGTTGCTGAGTGACAAATTTTTTAAGTGAGTTTTACAACCTTTCTTGCTACAGTTGCTGAGTGAATCACTGCAGTTCTTAGTTATATAATTGTTAAGGGAAATCTGGCTTCCCCATTGACTTTGCTTCTCAAAAGATCGCAAAATCATATGATCCCAGGACATTGCAATCATATAAATATGAGTCAGTTGACGAGGAATACCTGTATTTACAATTTATTAAACACTATTTATAGATGGCTGTTACATAATTTAACCTTGTAAAATGGCAATTCCTCTTTTTTTAAAAAATAAAGAAATAAAACCTGAATAAATGCTGAATTGAAAGGAAGTCTCCATCAAACCCAAATGGTTAAATACACTAATATCCACAGTGTTAATATTTATAAAGGCTTGCTGAGTGTGTGTGTGTGGGAAAATCATACATATTTTATCTTTGCAATCTTTAAAATATTCATGAAAGGTTTGCCAATATTACTAATTCCAGGTTCAATGGAGGAAACTGAGACATTATTATCTGTTTAAGGTCATTGCTGAATTAATGACTGATGAGAAGTTTGAATCAGGGACTTTCTGACTCATATTTTTTGCATTATTTATAAAGATGCCCAATCCCATATCATGATTTTCCAATTCGGAAAAAGTCCTTGAGAAGAGTTGAACAAGCAGCGATACTTAAACTATGATCTTGGGAACCATCAGATGATGATCCACTTCTGATATTCATTGTCTATAACTGGCTGGGCCAGAACCCACACCCCAGATTCTTCTGTCCAAATGATAATACAAGAAGCAACATGAATACTAATATTTGGAAAACTGATGATCGTGAACAGGCCTTGAGTCCGTACTAAGACTGCACACGCTTATGCGAGGGGAATTTGTGAACTCTTATTTGCACTCAAGCGCAAATGGGAAATACTAAATGAATATTTTAAAATGGGACTTAATTGGATTGGACATCCACTTAACCCCTAGTTTCTTAGTACTGTAGCTTACTATCGACTCTTAATCAACAAGTCTGCACCAAGAGCGGTTATTATGATGTTGTTAAGATAATAGAAGATAAATAAATACTTAATTCTGGATTATTTTTTAAATTCAAATGAAATTAAATTTCATTTTAAAAGATGTTTAAAAATGGGGAAACTGTCGTGTCCGTCGCAGCAAGGAGACCAGGAGTCAGTGACTAGGGTTTCAACTCTTTTATTGGTCCCCAGAACTGATCTGGCTCCGAGGACAAAACAGCGGCTTTTTATTCTCAAGCCGCGGCGGCCGCGGCCAATGGCACCACTTTGAATCTCCCGCGATTCATTTCCACCAATCGCAGGAGATTCTCAGTGAGCCAATCAGCGCGGCTCGCGAGACCAATCAGATCACCCCACGCTTTGGCCAATCAAAGCGCGGAGTTTCAAGAATGCAAATGAAGGTATAGAACACCCCTCCCCTCTTGGTTTGGTCCTACGTGACGTAGTCCCATAAGTAGGAGGCTCCGTACTTGCCTGCTGGACCTGCGCAGGTCAGTAGTTGGTTGGCTCCCGGCCGGTTCGGTCGGGTGCTCTGTTTCTCCTGGCCTCGTTGATGGAACCGCCTGGAAGGCCCGGCCGGGCCGCTTGTTGCAGCTCCCTCCCGGTCTACCCGGGCTGGTTGAGCTGCGGTTTCTGCTGCTCCCGCCTGATCTTTCCGGGCTGGTCGAGCTGGCCTGGCTGCTTCTCCCTGGTGAAGTTTCGGGTTGGCTGCTTGCCGGTGAGTATGGCTGGTTTCTTTCTCTTGGGTTTTGGTTCTCAGGGTCTTCCCTCCCCTCTTGGCTTGTATTAATGGGTTCGTCTGCGTCTGGTTGCATGTCGGTTGTGTTTCTTATGGCCGTTCTCAATCTTATTTGGTCAATGTGGCGTTTCCACGCTCGTCCATCGGTTGTTTACAGCCGGTATGAGCGGGGTCCTGTCAGTTGGGTTATGGTCGCTGGTACCTATAGTGGGTCTCCAGGTAGGTTCTTTGCGTAGACGGCGTCGCCTGGCGCAAAGGACCGGTGCTTGCTGGAGGAGTTTGGGGGTTTTTCCAGGTTGTATGTGGGGTGCAGTCTGTTGAGTGGGGACCTTAATTTCTTCCCCATTAACAGCTCTGCTGGGCTTTTGTTTGTTGTCGTATTTGGGGTTATATGCTGTAAAAAAGCATTTTATTTATTTTTTCTTGGATTTCCCTGTGTTCGATTTTCTGGATGGTTTTTTTCGTGAATTGAACCATCCGTTCCGCCCTTCCGTTTGCCGCTGGATGGACCGGAGCTGTCAGTGTGTATCGTATGTCCCGTTCTGCTAGGAATTTTTCAAATTCTAGCAAGGTGAATTGGGGCCCGTTGTCTGACACGATGACATCTGGGAGGCCGTGGGTTGCAAATAGTTTGCTAAGTTCCTTGGTCACGGCCTCTGTGGTGGTGGTTTTCATGTTGCTTACCTCCAACCAGTTGGAGTAAGCATCTACGGTTACTAAGAATGTATGTCTGTTGGTAGGCCCGGCAAAGTCTATGTGGACCCTAGACCAAGGTCCCCTGGGGGTTTCCCATTCTAGGATCGGTGCCACGGGAGGGCTCGGTCTGGTTTCTTGGCAGCGTTGATACCTTGCCACCCAGGCCTCGATTTGCTTATCCATCCCTGGCCACCAGGCGTAACTTCTGGCCAGGGCTTTCGTTCTAACTATGCCCGGGTGCCCCTCGTGTAACAATTCCAATACCTTCCCTTGCAGTTTTTCCGGGATAACCACCCTATCCCCCCACAGTACACACCCTTTTTGTAGCGAGAGTTCCGTTTGCCGGTTCTGGAATGTTTTGAATGCTTCATCGTTTTCCTTTTCCAGCCACCCTTTCTCTACCCAATGTAACACCCGCGCCAGACGTTTGTCTTTATTAGTTTCTCGGGCAATGTCTGACGTGGTTATGGGTAGATCGGGCAGCGTCTCTATGCTGAGGGTGCTCGTCGTGGGTGCTGGGTCGGTGTCTAGGTCGGGTAATGGTGAGCGGCTCAACGCGTCTGCATGTGTGATAGTCTTACCTGGTCGGTGTGTGAGCCGGTAGCTGTAGGCAGCAAGGAATTCGGACCACCTTGTCATTCTGGGGGATAAGATGTTCGGGGTGGCCCGGTTCCCTGCCAGGATGCCCAGCAACGGCTTGTGGTCTGTGATGATTGTGAAGGTGCGGCCTTAGAGGTACTCGTGGAACCTCTTCACTGCTGCGACGATGGCTAGGGCCTCCTTGTCCAGCTGGCTATAGTTCCGCTCTGGTTTGGTGAGTGTCCTGGAGAAGAAAGCGATGGGTGCTTCTCTTCCATCTGGGATTGTGTGGCTGAGGATGTTTAATTACATCAAGCTTCAATTTAATATCTTTTTTTCTGTGGCATTTTCTGTAATTCTTTTTCAAGTCTTTTATACTCATCTTCCAAGGCCTTGGAAGATGGGACAATTAGTTTTAATGACTCTTTGCTATGAATGAACAGAATTCACAGAGACGCATTAAAAGGTTTGCTTTTATATATACTTTGTGTTTATTTGATTTGAATGAGGCTTGGGTCAGAACAAGGGTGGATTTAAATAAGCAAAACAAATCCTCAAATAAACTTCGAGATGCCTTTTTCTTCAAAAATAAAAAGTGTTGTTGCCACCTATGCAATGTGACTCCATGTTTAAAAACGCTTCTTCGCCTTTCAAACAGTAATTTAAAACCACTTTATCCTTGACTGCTTGTATGATTTTTGAAAGTTGACTCCGAAAGGATGAATCAGTGAGCTTCACCGCTGGTGGTCTTGGAGATAAGTAGCAACAGAAGGATATCTACGTTGTGACATACACTCAAACAACTAGACGTAGAATTAACATAATTTTTTTTCCCTATAAGTATTTGAATAATTACATTATATACAACATGTACTGACACCTGTGATTTCGAGATTTAATGAAGCAGTGAGAATGAGAAGAGGACACTTAAATCTTCCCCAGGGGTGAAATCCTAATGGTTCGGAAAACATAGGCTTCTGTATTTGTCCCAGTAGCACTTGAGGTCAAAGCAGTATTATTTAATTTCATTCACACACTGTGCCTTCACATCATATATCTCCTGACAAATTACAATCATAAACCCATCACAGAAATTACACATGCACACATACACACACACACACACACAACAAATTCAACAGACAATTTAAGTACATAGGACACTTTATAAAATGCAGTGAGCAACATCTATTCTCAGAAGCACACCGGCACATCATCTTGGCAGCTTTTTTGAAAAACTACCAGTGAGGGGTGCCTACCTGATCTGTGGGGAGAAATGGGGTGGGATTCTACCGGTTCAGACCGGTTCTATAGAACCGGTTGTTATGATTCTCTGAAGTTCAGAGAACCGGCAAATTGTGCCACTGGTTGGCCCCGCCCCTCTCCACCTGCCCCTCTCCTCCCTGCCCAGTCAGTCCTTATCGTGCATGTGCAACATCGCTGGCTGCATTCTTCCCTAGCCCAGTCACTCCTTAAGGTATTTCTTTTCTTTTTTTTTCCCCTCCCAACGATCGGCTGTTCTGATGATCAGCTGTGTCGCGATCTCCCTTGCTTTTTTACTGCTTCACCCAGGAGGCTTCCCTGAGGCCCAGGAAGCAAAAAGAGGTGAGGGGTGCCCCCTGCTCCATTTTTTGCCTTCCTGAGCCCCAGATAAGCTTTCTGGGAGGAAAAAAGAAGCCAAACCCACCCAGTTACATGGCCATGCCCACCTAGCCACGCCCACAGAACCGGTTTTTAAATAATTTGAATTCCACTCCTGGTCTTCCCTCTTGGTGAAGATTCTTCCTCCCAGCATAACCATACAGGTAGTCCTCAACTTATAACGGTTCATTTAGTGACCATTCAAAGTTACAACAGCACTGACAAAAGTGACTTAGGAGCGTTTTTCACTCTTATGACCACTGCAACATCCCATCCCCAGGATCACATGATCAAAATTCGGGCACTTGTCAAATGACTCATATTTACGACGGTTGCAGTGTCCCGGAGATCTCGTGATTCACTTTTACAATCTCCTGACAAGCCAAGTCAAGGGGGAAGCCAGATTCACTTAACAACCATGTTACTGATTTAACAACTCTGGGGGTTCACTTAACAACAGTGGTAGGAAAAGTTGTAAAGCAGGGCAAAACGAATAAATGTTTTACTTAGCAACAGAAATTTTGGGTTCAATAGGATTTCTGGTTTGTAGTCCTTTGGAACAAGCAGGAATCCATGACTGTGCATGGTTCCGGCCTGTGTTCACTGCCCGAGTGCCCCGAGCCATTTGGCTTCGGGGCTAAGCCACCTCCGTAGAAGGTGGCGAAGACAGGGGGGGTCTGTCAGGGTCGAGAGATATCGCACCTCTCTTCCCTAGCCAGCAAAATCCCCTTCTCCAAAGGCAGCTGAGCGGCGGTCAGTAATGGCCGCCACATAGAAGAGCTCAGACGCAAAAAGAAAGTGCAGGAGGAGCTGTGAAGAAGTGAAAATGATTTTTGCTGACCGGGACAAGCAACAGTGAAAGTACCCTGGACTTTGAAAACTGCTAAAGAAACATCGTTTCCAGAATGTGTCGAGCGGTGAATGTGAATTAAAGGAAAAGCTTTTTTTTTTTTCTTCTTTTCACTCTCCTTCCGAACGTGACAGCAATAGAACTTTAAGAGAAATTGGAAAACTCGCATAGGAGGTATGGATTTCTGAACATTTAAAGGAAAATTGCTGCTGTAAGTAAGAAGGGAGAGGAAAAAAAAATTGGATCAGAATTTGAAAAAGGAGGAGATTGCCTAGAATTTTAAAGAGCTTTAAAGATTAATACGGCTTCTAAAAGATACATCTTAATTGGAACTTTTTGACTAAACAGCAACCCCAGAAAGAGAAATGGAAGAAAGAAAAAAAATATTAAAAGAAATAGTCTATTTGGATTCTTTGGTGGCTTTGGAATTTTGGGGAATTATTCTGGATTAAAAACACTTGGGTGGTTGTTCTGTAAAAAATTTTTCTCCTTATGATGGCATCGCTTGTGGATGAACTAAAAATTGAATACCAAAAATATAAAAAAGAAGAACAAGATGGGAAAGATACTTTGGGCACCCTTTTTCAATTTATAGAAATGGCGGTATGCACTTATGAAAAATTGACTGTTTTAAGCCTGGGTTCCCCAACCAGGGTTAAGGAGACAAGCTAAACAGAATGTGCAGCGTTAGTCAGATAGGCACACAGATAAATGAGTGATATAAGTTTGTATGTTTGTTAACATACAGTAAAAATAACAGATACGCTTGTGCTATCAAAAATATAGTTTATTCCATTATGAGTTCATGGCATAGTCAAAATAACAGTCCATAAGTCATGTATCATTCAGTCAGTCCATTCAGGGATATTCAGTTAGCAAAGTCCGTGTAGAATATCCTTATGTCAGTTCACTTACAAATCAGTCCTTTGTTTATCTCTCCCGTTCGAGTAACACAGTCTTGAGTCCATGCAGTAATTAGGGATCATCAAAGCCAGAGAAAGAGCAAGCAGTCGTCTTGCTTCTTTTAAAGTGCTTTCACAACCACTCCCCTAATTACATTCCCATATTTAAAGTTGCAGACACTTTAACTTATAAACTATGATTACATATGTATTATTTTACCTAAACCAGTTAGGGTAAACAATGTTATCCCTAACAGACTGCGCAGCAGGACGACTGGGACAAAGAAGAAGAAGAAGCCATCTTTGATGAACAATGAGTTTTTTGGGGGGAGGAGGAGAAAGAGGAAAAGAAAAAGGGGATTTTAAGGCCTGAAAAAAACAACCAAAAAAGAGAAAAATGAGGTGAAAGGTGGATACAAGGTTAGAAAACAACAGAAAGGGGGAAAGCAGAAGAAGAAAAGGGAGGAGGAGAGCAAAGGAGTAAAAAGGGCAAGGAAAAGAATAAGCAAGAGAGAAAGGAGGGGAAGAGAAGCCTTAATGGTGGGAAGCAAGATTTAAAGAAACAAAACTTATTTAGACACAATGGGTAAATTTAATTGAAAAATAGGGATTCTGTAAGGTACATAAGATTCAGTTTTTTATATGTGTATTTAGAATAAAATGCTAAAAATATAAATGAGTATTAATATGTATGATTAGTTTCTTAATGGCATTGATTGTGGTTCATATGCTTTTCTTTTTTGGTTATTGTTGTATTTTTTTTTCTTTCTTATAAAATTCATTGTGTAATTTTAGAATGTACTAAACAGAATCCCAATATAAGTTAAGTGTTATATTAAGTATTATTAAGCAAGGGGAAAGAGTTAAAGGCATCATACTCCAATCAGTGTACAGGAGAAGTTTTCTAAAGAGAAAAGATAAATTGTACAGCATGAAATAGAACAGACAAAGAATGATAAGTATTATGAATTGAACTCAGATGAGATAAATAAAATAAAATTAAGAAAGATAAAAGAGAGAAGAAGCTATATAGAAAATTGAAAATGGTAATAAGATATGGAATGATATATAAAGTGAATATGATTTTTGAATTTGTGTCTGTGCGAAGAGTTTTAACCCGGGATCAAGCAACTTTCAGAAAAGACGTTTTATGTTTTTATGTTCCATGTTTTGTTTGTCTGTGTATTGTTTTTTGGAAATTAATTAGCAAGAAATATAATTTGGATAATAGAGTGAAAAGAAGAAGTTGGGATAAGATATGAAGCTGAACAGATAACGAAAATATATATATTATAATTTGGAATTATCCTGTATGTTTTATTGGTTTTTTCAGAAAAGATTTTTTATGTTATGATGCCTTGTTTGTTTGTGTATTGTTTTGTAAAATGAATAAAATTTGTGTTTTTTTTTAAAAAAAGAAATTTTGGGTTCAATTGTGGCCGTAAGTCAAGGACCTATATTTGGAAAAGAAAATCCTGCTGGTGCCAATAAGTTATTTCTGTTTGTATTTTTATCCTCTTAAAAGTAATTCCCATGCTAGAGATAAATGTGAGAAATTTTTCCTAAAGATATAGCTTGGCAAGAAATATCCAACTATGTATGTACATGTACATGTACATGTACATGTACATGTACATGTGTACATGTACATATACATATACATATACATATACATATACATATACATACATACATACATATATATATATATGTAGGTATATATGTGTGTGTGTATGTATGTATATGTGTATGTGTGTATGTATGCATGTATGGTATTCAGCTTTGTTCGGGTATTTTCCCACGTCATAGTAGTGGTGCTTTTAAAGTTGTAGCAACGTTTCAGCAGAATCTCATCTGCCATCATCAGGCTTCTGTATCGTGTTCGTCTGTGAGTTAGACTTTTACAGTGGTTTCAGATTTAAATTTGGGGCAGCCTATTGCTGTTGTTTTTTTTCTTCATCCTGATTGGTTGAGAGTCTTGGTCTGTGTTTATTGGTCTTGGAGTTTGCTGTGTTCTGCTTCTAATATCTTCTGTCTGTTTTTTTGGCTCTTTTTGTATCTTGATTGGCTGGCAACATTGTGTTACTTTATTGGAGGCCTTTAGTGCAGCTTGGCTTCGGGTAAATGGATGGCTATCATTCGTTAGGAAGCTGGGATTCATCTGGGTGCCTGGTTGGGGTGTGTTTGAGATGGAGGTATCAGGGGGGATCTGTTTGTATCCAGGTGTTTGCCTGGCTTGTGGTGTGGAGATTTTTTTGTTTGTGAGTGCAGGCTTCCAAATGATTGACAGTCTGGTGGAATCATCTCTTCTGTTCATGCTTTCTGGTCTTTTTTCAATCTCTATGGATTCTCTGATGATTCTGTGGCTGGGATTTTCTATAGTGGCTAGGGTTTTGGTGCCATTGAAGTTGATGCTATGACCTGTGGCTTCCATGTGTTGGACTAGTGAGGAAGTGTGTTCCAGCTTTTTGACTGCATTTTTGTGTTCATCTAGGCGGGTGCTTATTCTTCTATTGGTCTGTCCAATGTATGTGGCCGGGCATGATGCACAGGGGACTTCATATATGCCTTGGTTTTCCAGGTCAATTTTGTCTTTGGGGTTCCTGAGGATGGCTGCTATTTTTCTGTCTGTTTTGAAGGCAGTCTTGATGTGGTGTCTGTATAGAATCTTACTAATTTTGTCTGTAGTGCCTCTTATGTAGGGCAGGACAGCTGTTCCATGGGTCTGTTCATCTTCTGGGTCTCTATTATGTCTCAGTATGTTTTTGTGGATCAAGCTGGTGATTTCGCTTTTGTGGAAGCCGTTGGCTGTCAATATTTTAGTCAGGTTGAATAGTTCAGTCTTAATGTGCGTCTTGTCTGCCAGGCGTTTGGTTCTAGTAATTAGTGTTTTAGCCACGGAGTTTATCTGTGCTGGGTGGTGGTGGGATTGGCGTTGAGGTAGCGGTTGGTATGTGTTTTCTTCTGGTATATGGTGTGTCCTAGTGTGCCATCTCTTTTTTTGTAGATTAGTACATCTAGGAATGGTAGTTGTTTGTTTGTTTCTGTTTTCATGGTGAACTTGATTTTGGGGTGTGCGCTGTTTAGGTGTGTTAGGAAATTGTTTAGGTTTTCTTGTCCATGGGGCCAAATCACGAATGTGTCATCGATATATCTTAACCATAGTTTGGGTTTGAGGATGCCAGCCAATCAAGATACAAAAAGAGCCAAAAAAACAGACAGAAGATATTAGAAGCAGAACACAGCAAACTCCAAGACCAATAAACACAGACCAAGACTCTCAACCAATCAGGATGAAGAAAAAAACCATTCTGTCACAGCAATAGGCTGACCCAAATTTAAATCTGAAACCACTGTAAAAGTCTAACTCACAGACGAACACTATACAGAAGCCTGATGATGGCAGATGAGATTCTGCTGAAACGTTGCTACAACTTTAAAAGCACCACTACTATGACGTGGGAAAATACCCGAACAAAGCTGAATGCCAGATAGCTATCTATCTATCTATCCTTTGTCTGTCTGTCTGTCTATCTATCTATCTTTCTGTCTATCTGTTGTGTTAATAAATAATAATACTAATAACATCATCATAACGTCAAGCATAAGAATTGGCAAGATGATGTACAGTCACTATGCATTTAAAATGGAAGATAAGGAATTCTCTGTATTATCTTGCCAATTCTTATGCTTGATATTATGATGATGTTATTAATATTATTGTTTATTAACACAACAAAGATACAACAACAGTACAATAGCAACAGCAATAGCACTAGCACTTAGACTTATAAACGTCTTCCCAGTGCTTTACAGCCCTCTCTAAGCAGTTCACAGAATCAGCCTATTGCCCCCAACAATCTGGGTCCTCGTTTTATCGACATTGGAAGGCTGGAAGGCTGAATCAACCATGAACTGGTAAGAATCGAACTCTTGGCAGTCAGCAGAATTAGCCTGCAATATTGCATTATATAAACTACTGTGCCATCACAATTCTAATAATCAGTGTAAGAAATTTGCAAGATATTTATTAATACATTGTCATCAATATAAGCAATTCCTAGCTCAATTTTTAGATAACTATATTAAATAACAGGAAAGAAGATGTTTCTGGCTCCATAAATATCCTGCAAAAACTAGCATTTAAATGAGATGGCAATTAGATCATAAGGAAAAACAAATTAATCTTGGTTGCATTAATGAGATGAGCAAAGGGAGTGTGAATTGTAATCATGTTTTTCATCTCATCAGGCATGTTTCTGTGCACATCCCAGAAGTATTCCACCAACTGACTACATGCTCAACATTTACAGTAACAGATAGTGATATATCAAGATATTAACCCATAATTTATTAGCTTCTTAACAAATGTAACCTTCCAACTGTCGTGTCCGCAAAAAGATGCCAGGAGTCGGTGACTACGTTTCAAGCTCTTTATTTAACAGTTGTGAACCGAACCGGCGAAAAGGAAAAAGCCCGCGGCTTTTATCCTTTTCGCTGCGGCGGCCGCGGCCAATGGCAGCGATTCAAGTCTCCCGCTCTTGGAGTGAGCCAATCATGGGAGACTTCAAACGGGCCAATCAGCGCGGCTCGCCTGGCCAATCAGAAATCCCCGCGCTTTAGCCAATCAAAACGCGGGGATTTCAAGTATGCAAATTAAGGACAGAACACCCCTCCCCTCTTGGTATAGTCCATCACGTTGCGTAGTCACGTAGGTAGGCGGGGCTCCGTCTAGTCCTACTTGACCTGCGCAACTCAGTTGCAAGCTGGATTTCGGCCGGAGCGGTCATTTTTTTGGCTGCTCCCTCTTCTGTGTGAACCGGCTGGATGATCGGGCCGGTTCTTTCTCCGTGGCTCCCACCTGGGCCTTCCGGGTTGGTTGAGCTACGGGTTTCGCCGCTCCCGCTTGGTTTCTCCGAGTCGGTTGAGCTGGCCAGGTGGTTCTTCTCCGGTGGGGACTCGCGATGGCTGCGTTCCGGTAAGTACTGCTGGTTTATTTTTTCTTGCGTTTGTTTATTCGGGTATTCCCTCCCCCCTTGGTTCGTGTTTTGGGGGTTGAGGTCTGTTGCTGTTCGTGACCTGAGCTGGTCAATGTGTCGTTTCCAGGCTCGCCCATCGGTGGTTTGGAGCCGGTACGACCGTGGACCTGTGATTTGAGTGATGACGGCTGGGATCCATAGGGGGTCCCCCGTCAGATTTTTCGTGTACACTAAGTCACCGGGGGCAAAGGTCCGGTATTTTGTACTTGAGTCTGGGGGTCGCTCCGGGTTATATGTTGGGTGTAACCTGTCAAGCGGGGACCTCAGCTTCCTACCCATCAGTAACTCGGCTGGGCTTTTGTTGGTAGTGGTGTTCGGGGTGATGTGTTGTATAAAGAGGAGTTTATTTATTTTGTCGTTGATCTCCCCGTGGTCCATTTTCCGGATGGTTTTTTTGGTAAATTGTACCATCCGTTCCGCCCTACCGTTCGCCGCCGGATGCGCCGGTGCTGTTAATGCGTGGCGGATGCCCCTCTCCGCCAGGAACCTCTCGAAGTCGAGGGAAGTAAACTGGGGCCCGTTGTCTGAGACGACGACGTCTGGGAGGCCGTGTGTGGAAAAGAGTTTGCAAAGTTCTTTGATAACGGCCTCCGTGGTAGTGGATTTCATGTCGCTTACCTCCAACCAGTTGGAGTAAGCGTCAACTGTTATCAGAAAGGTATGCCCATTCGTGGGACCGGCAAAGTCTAAATGGATTCTGGACCAGGGTCCCCTTGGTGTTTCCCAGTCCAGGATGGGTGCTGCGGGTGGGCTGGGTCTGGTCTCCTGGCATCGTTGGCATTTGGCTACCCATGCCTCTATCTGCTTGTCCATCCCTGGCCACCAAGCGTAACTCCTGGCCAGGGCTTTAGTTCTGACGATGCCAGGATGCCCCTCGTGCAGCATCTCTAAGACCCTCCCTTGCAACCTGTCCGGGATGACCACCCTGTCACCCCACAAAATACATCCCTTGAGTAGTGAGAGTTCCGTCTGGCGGTTTCTGAATGTCTTAACGGATTCGTCACTGTCCCTTTCAGGCCAACCTTTTTCCACCCAATGTAAAATTCGCACCAGACGCCTGTCCTTAATAGTTTCCCTGGCAATGTCTGACGCGGTAATGGGTAGGTTGGGCAAATTCTCGATGTTAAGGGTGTTTGTCGTTGGTGCTGGGTCAGGATCAGAGTCTGGTAAAGGCGAGCGGCTTAAAGCGTCCGCGTGCGAAATTTTCTTACCTGGCTTGTGTAACAGTTCGTAGCTGTAGGCTGCCAGGAACTCGGACCACCTTGTCATCCGGGGTGATAAAATGTTCGGGGTGGCTCGGTTTCCTGCGAGGATGCCCAGCAACGGCTTATGATCTGTCACAATGGTAAACAGGCGGCCATAAAGGTATTCGTGGAATCGCTTAACGGCGGCAACTATAGCCAAAGCTTCTTTGTCCAGTTGGCTATAGTTCCGCTCCGGTTTAGTTAGAGTCCTGGAAAAGAAAGCGATGGGTGCTTCTCTTTTGTCGGGGAGAGTATGGCTGAGGACAGCGCCGACGCCGAAAGGTGATGCGTCGCAAGTGACAACCAAGGGCAAGGTTTCGCTGAATTGAATCAGGACGGCGTCGGAGGTGAGGAGGTCTTTGGTTTTTTGGAAGGCGGCTTGCTCTCGTCTCCCCCAAGTCCAGGTTGCCGCCTTATCCAGGAACCTATGCAAAGGCTCCGCCGCCGTAGCCTTTTGGGGTAGGAAAACATTATAAAAATTCAGCAACCCTAAGAAAGCCTGTAGTTCCGTTTTAGACCTTGGGGTGGGGGCTTCTTTGATGGCTTTCACTTTTTTAATTGTAGGGTGAATGCCATGCCGGTCTAGAAGGTAGCCCAAGAATTCCACTCGCTCTGTGCATAGTTGGCATTTTTCTCGTTTTACTTTAAGTCCCGTTACTTTAAATTTTGTTAAGACCTCCCTGAGTCGGTTTTCTAATTCGGCTTCGTTTGGCGCCACCACTAATACGTCATCAAAATAGGGCACCACCCCCTTGATGCCCTGCAGTAAACGTTCCATCAGGCTCTGAAAGATGCCTGGTGCCACGCTGACTCCGAATTGGAGCCGGTTACACTTGAAGGCCCCCCGATGGGTAACGATGGTCTGGGCTTCCGCTGTTTTTTCGTCGACCGGCAACTGCTGATATGCCTGGGCGAGATCGAGCTTGGCAAAGACCTTGCTCCCTCCCAGTGAGTGCAGTAGGTGTTGCACGATTGGGACGGGGTAGGCGCTTTGTTGCAACGCGCCATTTAGGGTGGCCTTATAGTCCCCACAAATTCTCACGGACCCGTCTGGCTTGACTGGGGTCACTATAGGGGTCTCCCATCGGGCATGGTCTATCGGCTGCAACACCCCCTGTTTGACGAGCTTGTCGATCTGCTCGTCAATTTTAGGTTTTAGGGCGAATGGTACCCTCCTAGGTTTTAGCCGCTTGGGGGGAACCCTAGGGTCTAGGTCAAATGAGATAAGGGGCCCCTGGTACTTGCCCAGGCTTCCGTCGAAGACCTCCCCGCTGTTCCCAGCCGTCGTCGGCGACGTGGTTGACTCCTGTCAGCGCGATGTCCAGCGGGGCGAACCATTGTAGGCCCAGCAGGCTTGGGCGATCGCGATCGACGATTGTGAGTGGGAGTTGTTCGGTGCGGCCCTTGTAAGTTACATTAAAGTTCTTGGTGCCCACTACCGGGACGCGGTTTCCCTGGTAGTCTTTTATAATGATTTTTTGGGCATTAATGTTCCTCTTATGGAGGGTGGGCACTAGCCGTTTTATCTCATGCCATGCAATCATGGAGAGGTAGGACCCGGAGTCCACCTCCATCTTGCATGGTTGGCCTTCAATATGGACTTCTACGTGTACCTTTCTGGCGCCGTCGGAGATGGCGTGGCCGATGGTTACCATCTGGTGGGTATCTTCCTTGCGCCGACTGTCGCCGCCTCTTGAAAATCGTTGGATTCGGTCCCACCGACCGTCCGATTGGCGATCTCTGGTCCTGGGCGGGGGGCTTTCCTTCTTTCGGTCGTGTTGTTCCCATCTGGGCGGGCTGCGGGTCTTCTTTTGGCGGCAAACTCGAGCGATGTGTCCCCGTCTTTCACAATGCCTACAGATAGAGTCAAAAAATCGGCATTCTGATCTGGGGTGGTCGCCGCCGCACCCGGCACAGTTGGTCCTCAACCTACGACCTCTTCGGTTCCGTTGGTCGCCGCGTCCCGTCTGCACGCGATGTATGTCCTCCTCGTCTTCTGACGTGCTGGATGTAGACTGGAATTCTCCGTAGTGTGCAGTTGATTCGCTTTTAGGGTCGGCCGACCTTGCCGGGTTGTTGTTTCCGCCCTTCGCGTCTGATTTTCGCATGCTGTCAGCGGAAGTGCGGGTTGCTTCTGCGGCTGCGGTGAGGGCGTCTGCTAGGCTGATGTCGCCCTTGGCCATAAACCGGCTCTGGAGTGTAGGGTCCCATAGGCCGAGTACGAATCGGTCTCTTAGGAGGCTGTTCAGACCTTCAAACTCGCAGAGTCCTCCTAGGCGCCGCAGCTCGGCGACGAAATCGCTCAGTTTTTCGCCTGGTTTCTGATCTCGGCGGTAAAATTCGTTGCGCCGGATCAGGATGGGGACCTCGGGGGCGTAATGGCGCCGCAGGATAGGTTCGAGGACGTCCCAGTCCATGGCGGTTGCATCTGCCGGCTTGGCCAATGCCTTGGCCATCTGGAAGACCTCGGTTCCGCAATGGGTGAGGAAGACGGCGCGTTTTAGCGGGCCCGGGGCGTCCTTCATTCCGGTGCACTCGAGGTACATGCGGAAACGGTCTGAGAACGATTCCCAGTCCTCGGTGGCGGGGTTGAAGGGGGCGGGCGGTGCGATTTTCGCCATCTCTGTGCTGAAACTGGCTCTTGTTGGACACGGGGTTCGGTTCAGGGTCGGGATCCCACCTTCGTCGCCAGTGTCGTGTCCGCAAAAAGATGCCAGGAGTCGGTGACTACGTTTCAAGCTCTTTATTTAACAGTTGTGAACCGAACCGGCGAAAAGGAAAAAGCCCGCGGCTTTTATCCTTTTCGCTGCGGCGGCCGCGGCCAATGGCAGCGATTCAAGTCTCCCGCTCTTGGAGCGAGCCAATCACGGGAGACTTCAAACGGGCCAATCAGCGCGGTTCGCCTGGCCAATCAGAAATCCCCGCGCTTTAGCCAATCAAAACGCGGGGATTTCAAGTATGCAAATTAAGGACAGAACACCAACCAAATTGAATTTCAAAATAGAAGGAACCTTAACTATACGTCCATCTTAAAATGGATCCTGGCAGACAATTTACACTGAAGTTTAGTTACCACTAAATAAAAACTCACAGTAAAGCTATCCTATCATTAAAATTAACCATTGCTTTCATAAAATCAAAATCTTAATCCTAATTCTTATTTTCTACTACTACCAATGGAAATTTTCTGCCTAAAAGTTCTCCTGGCACAACATTATAATGTAAAATGAATAAAATACAACCAGTAATATAAATAAAACTCATCCAAAACTAACCCTACAGTTAAATTTACCTATACACTTCATATAAAACTAACCTTAAACACAAATTCATCAAGCACCAATGATTTACTTTATATTGACGCAAACAGTATTTCCAAAATATTCCAAACATATGACTATCATTAACCACAAAACTCCACAGATTAAATCTTACAACTGAACACTAGACCTCATAAAAACTTAAGTGTAATATTATTTTATTCTTGTAATAAAAGATCCGTTTTTATCTCAAATATTAACCTGGCAGGCAATGGCTACAATAAGATGACCATATGACAATAATTAATGATAAAAAAAAATCAAAAACTTACCCTTCTCTAATTTAAATTTATAACCTTAGATATCAAAGAAGCCTCAGCCTACTTTCACAGTCTTGTACATTTAATGTACATTTTTTTTTAAACCATAAATGTTTTCCAGGAATTCTCTGTACAATACCCTAATGTGAATTGCACATGTATCAATTACTGGATTTTTAAAAATACTATTTAAAAATACATACTAATATGTGCTGATATACCTTCTTGATTCTTTTTTATTTACATATTGCTTTTATGATTCTCACGTTGATTTTCAAAAAGAACTATTTTATTAAAAAAAAAATAGATAAAAAAGGCAATCCTTTTCTGTAACTTCTCTGTAATCCTTGCCACTTATTAATTTATAAACCTTCCTGTGTGCATGCTACCATTCCATAGCAGTGTTTAAAACAGACAAATTGGGGGGAAATAATTTAAAATGGAACAATAGAAAATTATAAAAAGAAAAATTGAAAAGAAACTGTGTTTCCCTCACATTTTATAAAGTAGGTAAGCGGGCCATCCTTTTAATTGCCATCCTTTTCACTTTAATTGGCCATCCTTTAATTGCCATCCTTTTCACTATGTTTTTCTCTTTATTATACTGCAGAAAAAGACAGCACATTTTCACCCTGTGTATTTTCCTTTGAAATTTACCAGCTGTGGCATCATTAAAAAGCAGAATCTATTTGCTGTCATTAGTTACAGTCTCAGCTGCTTCTGTATCTGCATTCCTTTGTGAAATATTTCTGCTCCATATAAACCACGAAATATAACTGCAACTCCTTGCTAGGCCGTCATTTTAATAAGTATATTTTCAAACGTAGAAACAACTTGGGAAATTTGAAAACTCCCTTACTCTCCAATTATAGGGTACATTGAGTTTGAGTAAGTATTATGCATGGCTTCAATAATGAATGTTTTCAGGAACCTGGTTAATAATTATCATTTATTTATTCATTGATGGCTTTCAAAGGAAGCAGGGAGATCAAACCAGTTGCATCTGTTCCTGTTCTTTTCTTAGCCCATGGCTGGACATTGCCAACAAGCAGCATCGAATTAACTGAGACAACATGCTTGCTACTTTTAAATTGCTATCTACGTTAGGGATGGTTGATACTGCATTGTGGGATGCCGTACCCAATTGTACATGCAAATCCTATTTAAAACAGGTAGGCAGTAAACCACGGCACATCTACTGTGTCAAACAAATGTTAAATAGCAGGCAAAGAAGGAAGGTAAGATATGGAAACAGGGCTAGTAGGAGTTATAGCAGTTATAGCTAAAAGGAAACTGTGGGAGGAAAAAAAAAACATACAATTGGCACAAAGTTGAGGCAAGGGCTACTAAGTTGAAATTATATTAGTAACATTGCCAATTATTTTATAATGAAGAGGTTCAACTACTGTATATAACTAAATTTTATAATTTTTGCCAGAGGCTTTTTCAACATCTAATGATGCCATTGAAAAGTATCCTTTCTTTTTATTGTATTACTTCTACAACTAATTTGATGTTGCATGCCGCTTACTTCGTTTTTATAAACCCTGCACAATCGTTCTGAATAATGAACAATATAGCTTGCTATAGTCTGCTTGCCTACACTGCTGTTTAAATCTTTGTATCTACTTTAATCAGTGAAATTGGATGTTAACAGCACCAGTGGTTCTGTTTGCACATCACCAAAATCAGTCAACTCTAGCTTATATAATTTTCATTAAGAACTTTCACTATAATAGTAAAACCTAATAAAATTTAAAATTCAAGTAAAAACAAAATAGAAAGGGCTAAAAAGTTCAACAAAATGACAGAAAAGACTTACTTTATCCTGCTGGGGGAACGGTTATTGTTTTCATTGAATGCGTTTCTATTGTTGGGTTGTAAGTCATCCAGTGCTTGGTTTTAAGATGGGCAGCAATACAAATGTTTTAAATAACAAAATACCGTTTTCTTGGCAAGAGCGTGGAAGAGGTTTGACAGTCCCATCTTCTGGTTTTTCAACATTCCTCTTTAGCATTGACTTCCTTGAAAGTCCCCTGTTAGGGATAACATTGGTTACCTAACTTAGTTTGGGTAAAAATAATATATAAACTATGTTAGTGAGTTTAAGTGTGTGTATCACTTTAACTGCAAAACATGTATTTTGGGTGCGGTTGTAAAATCACTATAAGAGGGAGCAAGAGAGCTCACTGTTTGCAGGCTTTTACTGGAGAGCTGACAATGATGGTGATAATTGCGTGTTTCCCTGCTGTTGTTGAAAGAAAGAAAAGGGGTTTGATTTTCTTCATATCTCTGACTACAAAAGAGATATATTGCTGGACTGATTATTTGTAAGTTTACTGACCCCTATTTTCGACACTGGACTTTGCAACTGATTAATCCCTGGATGGACTGAACTAGTGTATGACATATGGACTGTTTTGACTATGCTATAACTCTTGCTGGAATAAAAAGCTATTTAACTGGCACAGTGTATCTGTCTTACTGAGTGTAAACTACAACAATGTTTATCTCACATCATTTGCCTGCCTGCTAGACTGCCGTTGCACGTTCTGCTAGGGTGTGTATCCCTAACACTGGTTATGGGCCCAGGTGCACAGTCAGACTAACCAGGATATAACAGGCTTATATTAAAGTGAGAGTTTGTGTAGTTACACAATACTGTAAACAGACAGCTGTGTTTTATTAATTATAGTTTAATATCCAGAAAAAGATGGCACAAGTCAATTTACAAAGTTTGTCTCTAATATCCAAGCTGGATGGAACAAACTATGTTTCATGGTCTATAAAATGTAGCCTACTTCTACACAGAGAAGGTTTGTGGAGTATAATTCAAAACCCACCAGAAGTAGATGCATGGGATCCGGAGGATGAGAATGATGCCCAGAAAATACAAGAATATCAACTGAAGAATGAGCAAGCTCTCTGTATAATAGGGCTGACACTCTGTGATGAGCAGCTTGTACATATACGAGAAGAAACAGCTGCGAACTGTTGGGAGAATTTAAAGAAGATTTATGTTCGAGACAGTGTAGGAACACATATAAATCTTACACGGAAACTGTTCGGAACACATCTTCAAAAGAATGGAGACATGCTGAGTCATATAAACACTATGAAGAGAATTTTTCAGGAACTGCATGAAAAAGAACTTATCTTCAGAGAATTACACCAAGTTTATATAATTTTGTCTTCTTTAGATGAAAGCTACGATGACTACGTAACTTCACTTGAGGTTCTGCCAAAAGATAACCTAACATTAACTGACATTACTGGCAGATTAATTGAAGAAGCCAGAAGAAGGCTTGAAAGGGATCAACTCAGAAGGGAACAACCACAATGTGAAGAAGAGAAAATATCTTCGTCAGCCTATACAATTAGAAAATGCTTTAATTGTGGAGGAAAAGGACATTTGGCTAGATTCTGCAAGAAAGGAAAATGCCACAAAGCCAGCCAGAAAGATAAAAGGCATCAAAAGAAAGAAAAATGCTTAGAGTTAGCCATGTATAGCAACGAAAATGTGAATAATAATTTATGGGTTGTAGATAGTGGAGCATCGCACTGCATAACGAAAGATAAGAAAAGATTTATTAAGATGTCCACGAGTTCACAGCAGTTATCGTTAGCTAATGGATGGAAACTGAAAGCTAAAGGTGAAGGTATAGCATATTGTTCTTGCATAAAAGAAAATGTGAAAAAAATTTTTTTTTTGAAACAAATTTTATTAATTTTAAAGACAAACAACACATCATTAACCATTAAGTACATAAAACCTCTTAACATTATAAATTTTTACAAGTCGAATAAAACATTATTTTTATACAGCATAATTCTAATTTATCCCATTTCCATATGGACACATAAATATCTTTCAGCAAATTTCTCATTATTTCTCTTTACTCTTATTCAATTTCATTTCTTTTCTATATTTATCCATTTTATAGTCATCATATTCATTTCTTTCTGACTTGTTTACAATTATTCTCATCTAACATTCCTCCAAGGTTTTATTGATTCTTTTTTTTTTTTATAAAAAACAAATTTTATTAGTTTTACAAAAAACACAATACACAAACATACAAAACACAAAACATAAACAAAACTAAAAGATCTTTTCTGAAGGTTGTCTGTTCCCGGGTTGAAACTCTTCACACAGACACAAATTCAAACATCATATTCATCCCATTATATCCTTCCATATCTTATTATCATTTTCTTTTTTATATATATATATAAAAACCATTTTTATCAGTTTTATAAAGACAATGCACAAAGAATCAAGGCATAACAGCTTATAAGTTCTTTTCTAGGAAAAAATAATAATAAAAGACCAATAAAGCATAACAATTCCAAATTATAGTATCAATACTTCATATAGTATTAACTTCATATCTTATCCCTACTTCTCCTTTTCATCCAAATTATTTCTTATTAATTAAAATTTTATTGCCTTTTATCAATATACAAAATCCAAAAAACAACAACATATATATCCTTCCATATCTTATTACCATTTTCAACAACATTCTTTGTCTGTTCTATTTCCAATTATCCATTCATCTTTTTTTTCTTTTACTATACTTCTCCTGTACACCAATTGGAGTAACATCTATAACTCATTACCCTAACTTAAAAATACTTCGTATAGCAATTTTTCTTGGGATTCTGTTTAAAAGATTCTAAGATTACATAATGAATTTTATACTCTAAATACACATATAAAAACACAAACTTATGTACCCTCCAGAATCCCTCTTTTATCCTAAATTAAATTCACCCATTGTCTCTAAATAAACTTTTTTTCTTTAGGTCTTGCTTCCCCCCATTAAGGCTTCTCCTCCCCCCCTTTCTCTCTTGCTTATTCTTCTCCTTGCCCTTTTTACCCCTTTGTTTTTTCTCCTCGCTTTTCTTGCTCCTTTTCCTTTGCTTTCTAACCTTGCCTCCACCTTTTCGCTCATTTTTCTCTCTTTTGGTTGTTTTTATAATTCTTAAAATCCCCCTTTCCTTATCCTTTTTCTCCTCCTCTCCGGAAGGGACCCATTGTTCATCAAAGATGGCTTCTTCTTCCTCTTCTTCCTTGTCCCAGTCCTTCTGCTGCGTAATCAACTTTTCATAAGTACATAACGCCATTTCTAAGAATTGAAACAAAGTGCCCAAAGTATCTTCTTTTTTATATTTTTGATATTCAATCTCTAGTTCATCCACAAACGATGCCATTATGAAAAGGGAAACTTTTTCCAAAACAACCACAAGTATTTTTAATCAAAGACAATCAAAAACAATTAAAAAAAAAGTTCCAAAAGTTAATACTTTTCTTCCTTCTTCTCTTTCTCTTCTGGGGTTAATTTTTAATCAAAGAGGTCCAATTACCATATATCTTCCTTTGGGATTCTAGGCAATCTCCTCCTTTTTCAGCTTCTGCTCCAATTTTTTTTTCCTCTCCCTTCCCACTTGCAATGTCAATTTTAAATAATCAAAAATCCATACCTCCAACAAGGGTTTTCCAATTTCTTAAATTTTTCAATGTCCAATAATCCTTTTGTCTCTTAGCTTCAACTCTCAAAGCAATTCACTTTCAATGTCCAATATATCCAAATATTTCTGCTGTTTCCATGGGGTGGGAGAGTAAAGAAAAAAAAAAAAGTTCCCTTTAACAGCTTCTCCGCCGCTTTTCGCTCTTCTTAGGGATACAATGTATCCTCCAGCAATTCAAACAGCTCAGTTCCAGGCAATTTAAAAGATGTTGCTTGACCCGGCTCAGACAAAACTTTCACTCTTCACACTTCCTCCAGCACAATCTTACCCGGTTGCTGGCTTCTTCGTGGCGGCCATTGCTGACCGCCGCTCCACCGCCTTGGGAAAAAGGGGTTTTTCCGGAGAAGGGGGGGTCTGCGACACCCCCACCTCCCTATCCGACTCCCCTCTCTCTTCAGCTGTCCCTACAGGGCAGCCATATCCCCCTGTCCCATCTGGATCGGGGGTACCTCGACGGCTAGCACAGCAGGAATCGCGAGCTGTCGCGAATTCCTGCTGCCCCGAAGCCACGCGGAACCGGAAACCCCTGAAAATGTAAAAATGTTATATGTACCACAACTTAAGTTTAATTTGCTTTAGGTTAGAGTTTTGGTTAAACTAGGTTATGTAATTACCTTTAGGGGAGACAATTGCATAATTGAAAAAGAAGGTAAAAAAGTGACTGCAACTTTAAAAGGTGAATTGTATGTGTTAAATAATAATTCAGAGGTAGTTAACACAGTTTATAATAATGTTAAACCTCATGATGAGTGCATACATTTGTTACACAGACATTTGGGGCATATAAATTTTAAAATGCTTAAACAAATGGTAGAACTATCTAAGGGTATAAAACTGAAGCCTTGCAGGAAGAATTTGCACTGCAATTCTTGTAGTCAAGAAAAAGGCAAGCAAATACCAGCAAATAGAATTAATGAATTTAAAACAAAGGAGCCTCTAGAGGTCGTATTTGCTGATATTATAGGTCCTAAAAAACCAAGTGTGGGAGGTGCTCGTTATATACTAAGTATAATGGACCATTATTCCAGATATGGTTTCTGTTATCTAATGAAAAGCAAAATGGAAACATATCAAAATTTCTTTGATTGGCTTAAATTCGCAGAAAGAAAAACTAAAAGGAAGTTAGTAACTCTTATCACTGATAATGGTATGGAATTTATAAATAATAAATTCCAAAATAAACTGAAGATGGCAGGTGTTGAACATAAAAAGTCTGCACCATATAGGCTACATCATAATGCATTTATAGAAAGATGAGGCCAAACAATTCAAGCAATGGCTCGTACTATGCTGTCAGATTCAGGATTACCTGAAACTTTGTGGGGAGAAGCAATAATGTGTGGTAATCATATATTGAATAATGTTGTTAACTCAACAACAGGTGAATTACCATTCACACGGTGGTATGGTAGAAAGCCTGACTTAAGCTACATGCACGCATTTGGAGCACCAGCATGGGTGCATATTCCTACACAACTGAGAAATAAGGGGCAACATAGGGCTAAAAAGTTATTCTTTGTAGGTTATGAATCTAATCACAAATCATACAGATTCTGGGAAAAAGGAACATCTAGAGTTTACTGTAGTGCTAGTGCCAAATTCCTAGAACATGTAGGATGGGAAAAACTGGAACAAGATTCAAGTAAGGATGTAATTATAGAAACCTATAAAAGACCAAAAGAAAAAATCAGTAATAAGAAGAATACAATTAAAGAGGAAGTACAGGAAGAGCATATAGGACCAGAACAGGAAGAAATACCAGAACAGGAAGAAATAGATAATCAGGAACAGGTAGAACATGAAAGTCCACCTGTAAGCCCTGTAGACGTACAACACGTGTAACCAGACCACCTGACAGGTATCAAGCAAATATAGTTTGCCAAGTTAGTAAAGTTCCAACTACTGTTGAAGAACTTAGAATGTATCCTGCAAAGGAACAAGAAAATTGGCATAGAGCAATGGAGAAAGAATTAAATTCATTAAAGGAAATGAAAGTTTATGAAAATGCCAAAATACCTCCAGATGAAAAGTCCATTGGCTGCAAATGGATATTTAAGTTAAAAACTGGTAAAAATGGGACTATTACCCATAAGGCTAGGTTGGTAGCTCAAGGATTTAATCAAACTGTATGTGATTATGATGAGGTATTTGCACCAAATTTAAAGGCAACAACCTTGAGAGCAGCTTTAGTGTGGGCAGCTAAGAAGAACTATATCATAAATCATTTAGATGTAGAAACTGCCTATCTGCATGCACCATTGCAGCACACTATATATTTAAGAAAACCAGTAGGTATAAAGAATGATAAAAATAATAATGACTGTTGGAAACTGAATAAAAGGCTCTATGGATTGAAACAATCTGGTTATGAATGGAACCAATATATTGTAAAAGAGTTAAACAATATAGGATTTAAGGCAGGTCTAGCTGATCCATGTTTATTTAAAAAAGAGACAAATGGTACTGTGTCATTATTATTGTTGTTTACAGATGACATTGCTTTAATTACTAAGACTAATAATGAAGCTACTGAGATAATATCATTATTAAGTAAGAGGGTAAAATTAAAGCAATTAGGAGAAATAAGACAATATCTAGGATTGACATTAAACAAAACCAATAGTGGATATAAGATATCACAAGAAGATAAAATTTACCAATTGCTAAAAATGTATAAAATGGAACTTTGTAAGCCGGCAAAAACTCCAATGAGTCAGGAATTTTGCCATACTGATGCTCAAAGTTCAAAATTTGATAAGACCATTTATCAATCATTAATAGGTAGTTTAACATATATAAGTAATTGGTCAAGGCCAGACATTGTATATAGCATTAATCAATTGGCAAGATTCAATGCTGAACCCAATGAAAGACACTGGCAAGCGCTAAAGCGTATATTAAGGTATCTTAAAAAGACAATGCACTATGCATTGTATTTGGAGCCAAAAGATGATTTGATTTTAAGTGCATATGCTGATGCAAGTTTTGCCACAGATATAAAAACTAGAAAATCAACTTCAGGCATGGCTATACTATTAGGTAAAACACTGATTGGTTGGAGGTCAATTAGACAGCAACACATAAGTATGTCCACAATAGAAGCAGAATTTTCATGTCTATCTTTATTATGTACTGACTTAATTCTGTATAAACAGTTATTGTTAGATATGGGAGTAACTGTTAAAGATGCCATTGTAATTTATGAGGACAATCAAGCAACCATACTGTTGGCTACAAATATTGCTGTAAAAACAAGATCTAAACATACTGACCTTAGATATTTTTGAATGTAAGACAATCTATAAAAAATGGTTTAATGAGATTGGAATATTGCATGACTGATGAAAACATTGCTGATGGATTTACAAAAGCCCGAGGTGCAGTCAAGCACAAAGAAAATTGTGAAAACTATGGGTTAAAATTGTAAATAGATATATATATTATTATTATTATTTTGGTAAAAGTTTTATTGATTTTAATAAGACAAAAAACATATAAGACATAAAACATGACATGAAAAGAATAAAAAATAAAAAAATAAAAAAATTGTAACATTCTTCATAAATTTACAGTGTATTGGTTGGTTTACCACTCCCTTTTGTGCATCCATTTCATAGTCATCAGAATAATTATATTACATAATAACTCACATTATCACTCATCAATAAAATATCCCAATATCATTATTAAACAATCATTTGACTGTAATTTTACTAATTCATACTTAAGCGAGATAACTATAGTTAAGTTAAATTATTTTATGACAAATCATGAAATCATACCAAATCTATCTTATAAAAAATTCTTAAAAATTATCAAAACCAAGAAAAATTATATATTCATTATTTCCTAAATTTCTAAATATTCTATTATCATATTGTATTATCTAACCATTGATAAAAAAGATCCCAAACTTCATAAAATTGTTTATCTTCTTGTTCTCTAATTTCAAATGTCAATCTACTCATTTCAGCACATTCCAATATTTTCTTAATAATTTCTTCCTCTAATGGTATTTTCTCACTCTTCCAATGTTTAGCAAATACAATCCTAGCTGCTGTTAATACATTTACAATCAGATACTTTAAATTTTTGTTATATATATCAAGTACGATTCCCAATAAAAAAAATCTCTGGTTTCAAATCTATGTGTTTCTTATCATTTTTTCCCAGCCATATGCGGGAGAAGGCGGAGCTTCGTCATCGCGATACAGCTGCAATCTTGGGGCTCCGAGATCACAGCTGATATCTTTGCCCCTGGTCGGTCCCAACGGACCTAAACCATCTCGTAGTGACGGTGACAGTAAGGGGCGCATTCTGTAGATTCCAGGGACATCGCAAGTCCCTGGTCGATCCAGAAGAAGCCCTTTTGCCAATGGCGGAGAGGCAGCCATTAGGCTGCTGAAGCTGGGACAGCTCCGGAAGAACGGGATAAAAAGAAGTGTATCGGCTGGTGAGGATTCTTTTTTTTTTGCTTGGGACTCAAGAACACTCTAGTATTAAAAGAAATCTGTAAAATTATTGACAGAATTTGATTTAGCCGCGATTTTTTTAGTAATGTCAAAGTGAGGCTTGGCTTTTTACTTTTACTTTTTTTTTTCTTTACTGAACTTTTATTGCGATCTAATTAACCAGGCTGGCTTTTTTCTTTTATATTTTTATATTTACTTGCTATCTCTTTGCCTTTTTGATTGTTTATATTTTTTAAAAATAGAGGCCCCCTTTAATATCTTTTTTTAATATACATAAATATACATATATACTTTTTTTTCTCTTTTTAGGCTTTTTTCTGGGGGGAAGAAGGGGGAGTGGATTGAAGTAACTTTGTAACACTGCCAACTAGAGGCTTGAAAAATATTCTGTTTGAAGTTGAAAAACTTTTGTTTGAAAAACTTTTCTCAAGGTTACTGGAAATGATAAGATAGAGGGAAGAGTACTGGAGGATGTTTATACAGGTGCTCTTTGGAACTTCTATTATTAAATGAATATTTGAAGTTTGGCTTTGAAACTTGTGGAGAAGTCAAATAAGAGCCTTGGATAAATAAAAGGCAGTGTGTGTCTTTTTTTTTTTTAACTTCTTATTAATTGTTTCATTCTTCCCCTCCAACCCCACACTATTTTGTAATATTGATATATTTATTTTTTATTATATCTCATTTTTTATTTTTTTATTTTTCAAAGGGGAAGCCTCAGAATATCCTTTTTTCACTTTTTTTCTCTTTTTTACAGGGATGTCTGCCTTTTGATTTCTATTTTTGACCTATTTTTATGGCTTTTTTTCATTTTCTGAGGTTTTTCAATTGGATTAAGGTGGGAAGAATTTGAAGAAATATTCTTTTTTTTCTTTTCCTTTTTTTTGCTTATTATTTTTTGATATTATTGGGCTTTATTTTGCTTCTTTTTTTCTCTTCACCTTTTAATTTTTACTTTTGAATTATATTTGCGTATTTTACAATTGGATTAAGGTCTTGAAGAACCTGAAGAATCTTTTTCTTTTTAATTTTGGGCTTTTTACTTATTACTGGTTTTGTTTTTTGTTTTTTATGGTGTTTTCCTTTTTTTAAATTGGATTATAATTGGCTACCTCACTAATTGGATTAAAAGACCCGGAAGACCCTGAGTTATCGAAATGAGTCAGAAAATTTTACCTTCGGGCATCTCAACTGCTGCTCCTGTTTCCCCGTCATCTGGGGGACGACTCTCAACAATGGTGAAGCAAGACAAAGTGCAAGTGGATTTAACGATGGTTATGCAAGGAATACAAGATCTTAAAATGAGTATGGAACAAAGAATGGAGAGTATTGACCAAAGAATTGGAAAGATGGATGAGAAAATTGAAAATTTTCAACAAATGATGGTGAAACATGATGAGAGAATCCAAAAAATAGAAGAGAAAGACAAACAAAGAGATGATACAATTGGGAATATTGATAACAGATTAACAATGGTTGAACAAGAAAAAGGTGGGATGTTGAAGTGGGAGATGGACAGGTCAGAATTTTATCTTAGATTCCAAAATATTGAGGAAGAAAAAGGACAAAACTTGGCGGCAGTAATGATTGAAATTCTGGCTGGAATCTTGGAAATAACAGGGGAAAAGATGATGGATGGAGTAGATGAGATATATCGAGTCTTCACAAGATATGCGATGAGGAACCAATTACCAAGAGAGGTCCATGTTAGATTCACTAAAAAAACTATTAAAAACCAAATATTATAAGTGGTAAGAGAGAAGGGGTTGAAATATAAAGGCAAAGAGATTCTGGTTTTAAAACAAGTACCTAGAAAAGTGAGAGAGATTAGAAGAGAGTATCGATTTTTGACTAAAATGCTATTGAAAAAAGAGGTGAACTATAGATGGCTGATCCCAGAAGGATTAATGTTTACATGGCAAGAACAGAGACACAGAATTGATTCAATTGCGAAAGCAGAAATGTTTTACAAGGAATTTTTCGAAAGAAGAGAAATGGAGACAGAAAAAGAAAAGATTTCAACTGAATTTGAAGAGGATCAAATGGAGATGGAAAAAGAAGAAGGCGCAATAGGTGGACAAATGGAGATCAAAGAACAACGTGAAATAAGATCCACGAGAGCTGTTAGACCTAAATATAAAGCATAACCATGGGGGAGAAAAAACTGATTTCTATGAATATAAATGGACTGAACTCAGCTATCAAAAGAAGGAAAACTTTTTGTAAATTAGAGAAGCTAAAATTTGATATAATTTGTTTACAAGAAGTACACATTAAAAAACAACATGAACAATTATTGATACGACCAAAGTTAGGGAAAATATTTACTTCTCTGACTCATTGTAAGAAAAGAGGAGTGGTTTTGTATATCAAAGAAACCACTCCAGCTAAATTGATTTATACTGATGAAGACGGAAGAGTATTAATAGTTGAAATAGTGGATAATAATATAAAAACTCTCTTGGTTGCAATTTATGCCCCAAATGATAAACAAGAAGAATTTTATAAAAAATTACATATGAAAATAATTGAACTGGACTATGCTAACATACTTATGATGGGGGACTTTAATGTAATTATAGACAATAAACTGGACTATACAGTAAAAACAACACGACAAAATAGGAAAACTCTCCCTAAATCCTTTTTTAAAATGATAGAGGAATTAAATTTAAAAGATATATGGAGAGAAAGAAATGCTAAAACTCAATAATATACTTTTTATTCAAACAGGCATTTATCGTGGTCCAGAATAGATATGATTTGGACATCAACAGAATTATTATCTAATATTCAAAAAATAAATATTGAAACAAGTACATGGGCAGACCATAATACAATGACAATTAAATGGAAAGGACAAAAAAGAAGATCTAGATGGACATTAAACAATACTATTTTAAAGGGAAAAGATTTTATACAATGGATGGAAAAAGAATTGGCCTTCTTCTTCAATGAAAATAAAAAAGAAGATACTTCAATACAGAATGTTTGGGATACAATGAAGGCATATGCAAGAGGATTAATAATTGACTATACAAGGAAAAAGAACATTAGGAAGAGGCAAATGATTAAAGCTCTAGAAGATGACCATAAAAAACTGGAAAAAGAATTACAGAAGATGCCACAGAAAAAAGATATCAAACTTAAAATGGACATAATTAAACATAAAATGGATCAAGCAGAGAAAGAAGAACTGGCACAAAAAATTAGAAGTGCTAAGCAGAACTATTTTGAAGATGCAAATAGGCCAGGTAGATGGTTAGCATATAAGTTGAGAAAAGAGAAAGAGTCAAGGAAAATATCACAGTTAATAGATGATCATGGTCAAATTTGTTATGGTAATAAGGAGAAAAAGGCAATCATTCGAGATTTTTATGGACAATTATATAAACAGGAGGATCTTGATGAAGGAAAAATTAAACAGTATTTACAAAATGCTAACCTACCGAAGATACCTGATGAAACTCGGAAAATGTTAGAAAGTGCTATAACAATGATGGAATTAACTGAAGCACTTAACAGACAGAACAATGGAAAAGCACCAGGACCAGATGGTTTCCCAGCAGAATTTTATAAAACATTACAAGAATCGTTGAGCATTCCACTGTTAGAAGTCATGAATGAAGTTATGATAAATAAGAAAATACCTGAAACATGGTCAGAAGCTTATATTACACTTATTCCAAAAGAAGGGGTTGACCCATTACAAATTAAGAACTATAGACCTATTTCTTTATTGAATGCAGACTATAAAATCTTTGCTTCAATCTTGGCAGAAAGGCTTAAAAAATACCTGAATAACTTTATTCATTCTGATCAGAATGGATTTTTACCAAAGAGACAGATTAAAGACAATATGAGGGTAATCCTGGACACATTGGAATATTATGAGGCGCACCCGGAAAAACAAATGGCTTTGATATTCTTAGATGCCCAAAAGGCATTTGATAATGTGAACTGGAGATTTATGTTATTACTATTGGAACAGATGGGCCTTGCTAGAAAATTTATCCAAGCAATAGAAGCCGTATATTATAAGCAAATGGCAAAAGTAATGATAGATGGAGAAGTCACAGACTCTATTAATATTAAAAAAAGGTACAAGATAAGGATGCCCATTATCTCCTTTGTTATTTGTATTGACCCTGGAAGTTTTAAATAGAAATATTAGAGAGGATATAAACATAAAAAGAATGAAAGTCAAAAAGGAGGAATTAAAATTGCAAGCCTTTGCGGATGATTTGGTCTTCATTTTGGAAAACCCTTTAGAGACAGCTTTAAAACTATTGGAAAAGATAGAGACGTATGGTGAGATGGCTGGTTTAAAAATAAATAAAGACAAAACAAAGATTCTGACAAAGAACATGTTATTAAGACAAAGAGAAGAGCTGGCAGATTTATTGAAAATTCAAGTTACGAACAAAGTTAAATATTTGGGGATATATTTGACGTCAAGATGTACTACATTGAAAGAGAATAATTATATTAAGCTTAAACAGCAAATAGCATCCGACCTGAAAAAAATGGGAAAACCTACAATTGTCATTGATAGGTAGAATTTCAACAATCAAGATGAATATTTTACCCAGAATTTTATATTTGTTTCAAAAAACCCCAATCAGGTTAAGCAAGGATTTCTTCGAAGAACTAAATAAAATTGTGTTGAAGTATATATGGCAAGGCAAGAAAGCTAGAATAAAATTAAAACTTTTACAGGATGCTAGAATTAGAGGAGGATTTGGCCTTCCTAATTGGGAGTTGTATTATCAAGCTGCAAACTTAATGTGGGTTAAAGAATGGATAACGTTAAGAAAGACTAGATTGTTGACATTAGAAGGTCATGATTTATTATTGGGTTGGCATGCTTTTTTATGGTATAAGGGAACTAAATTACAGGGTTATTTTAGAAGGCATTATATATGGGAATCGTTATGGTTGAATTGGGAGAAAACTAAGAAACAATGTTAGTTGAAAATTCCAGTTTGGTTATCAACTATTGAAGCTTTTTCGTATCCTATAACTTATAAGAAGGAACAAACAGTTAGATATGGGGAAATATTGGATGAAAAGGGTGAACTTAAAACGATGCAAAATTTAGAAGAACAAGGTATAAAGATGAATTGGTTTTCATATGCGCAAATACATGCAAGGTATCTTAAAGATTCTAAAACAGAAGGATTTTATGATAAATTGACTGACTTAGATAGGATTTTGACAGGTACTGATGAAAAAGTGATTAAAAAACTATATAGTTATTTGTTGGAAATTAAATTAGAGGAAGAACAAGTTAAAGAAACAATGATTGCTTGGGGGAAGAATTTTGGATATGGGATTGATTTAGAGAAATGGCAAAAATTGTGATCACAAAATTATAAAATGACAATGTCAACAGCATATAAAGAAAATTTGTATAAGATGGTGGCATTTACAGGTGGCATTTTCCCCCGACAAGAATAGCAAGAATGTTCAAGAATAAATCTGAAAAGTGCTGGAAATGTCATCAGATACCTGGCTCATATTACCATATGTGGTGGACTTGTGAGGAGGCCAGGAAATATTGGAATAGATATATATATATATATTATTATATTACCCAAAAGGGGAAAATGTTAGGGATAACATTGGTTACCTAACTTAGTTTGGGTAAAAATAATATATAAACTATGTTAGTGAGTTTAAGTGTGTGTATCACTTTAACTGCAAAACATGTATTTTGGGTGCGGTTGTAAACTCACCATAAGAGCAAGAGCAAGAGAGCTCACTGTTTGCTGGCTTTTACTGGAGAGCTGACAATGATGGGTTGATGGTGATAACTGCGTGTTTCCCTGCTGTTGCTGAAACGAAGAAAAGGGGTTTGATTTTCTTCATATCTCTGACTACAAAAGAGATATATTGCTGGACTGATTATTTGTAAGTTTACTGACCTCTATTTTCGACACTGGACTTTGCAACTGATTAATCCCTGGATGGACTGAACTAGTGTATGACATATGGACTGTTTTGACTATGCTATAACTCTTGCTGGAATAAAAAACTATTTAACCGGCACAGTGTATCTGTCTAACTGAGTGTAAACTACAACAACGTTTATCTCACATCATTTGCCTGCCTGCTAGACTGCCGTTGCACATTCTGCTAGGGTGTGTATCCCTAACATCCCCAACTATGAATCGAAGCTGACCTTGCTTAAGTTTTTTGAGCCAAAGTACACAGGATATGAAAGGTATACAACTGGATGCAGTGATACTTCTTTTTAAAAAAACACAGTCAAAAGTGATGTCATATGTAGGGTGACTACTGGGACTGCATTCAGCATGAGAACCATCATATCAACTCAGGGATTTTCAAATCAACAGTTGTGAGCTTGTAATGAGATTGGGAGCAGTTTAGAAGAATGTTGCACCCCCCAAAAGTTTTAAATTTGGTTTAAAATTTAAATTTTGGTTTAAAGTTTTAAATTTAGGTTTGCTCGGGCAAAGCCTGCTCCAGAATTTGCTCCCTGCTTTTGGTGAATCTTCCATCTTCAAACAGAAAAACAGAATAGAATAGGATAGAATTCTTTATTGGCCACGTGTGATTGGACACACAAGGAATTTGTCTTTGGTGCATATGCTCTCAGTGTACATAAAGAAAAAATAAAATACATTCATTAAGAATCAAAAGATACAACACTTATAGTCATAGGTTACTAATAAGCAATCAAATCATACTAGGGAACAAATAAAACAATATAAATTGTAGAGATACAAGCAACATGTTACAGTTATAAGCGGAGATAGGTACTAGGAAGGATGAGAAGAATAATAGTAATACAGTCTTACTACGTAAATAGTTTGACAGTGTTATGAGAATTAGTTGATTAGCAGAGTGATGGCATTCGGGGGAAAAACTCTCCTTGTGTTTAATTGTTCTGGTGTGCGGTGCCCTATAGAGTCATTTTGAGGGTAGGATTTGAAACAGTTTATGTCCAGGATATGAGGGGGGCCTATAGATGTGAAGGGTCTGTAGAAACAAATTCTGCTTGTGTTCCCATTTCTTTTGCTTCTCACTTTCCTTTACTGGCTAGTTATAGTGGCAACAAAGTGTGAGAACCTCTTTATAGGTTTGGGTTGTATTAACTGCTGTATTTATTTCTGATTGATTATACTGTGTTATCAAGTCACCTTGAACTCCTAGTGTCTACTTTCTGTAAATAGATTTTCTCCATGATCATCTAATGAAGACCTGGATTGTTGGGGGCAATATGCTGACTCTGTAAACAGCACAGAGAGGGCCATAAAAAGCACTGTGAAGCAGTATATAAGTCTAAGTGCTATTGCTAATCCTAACCTCTTCTTTCAAGTCTCTCATTGCCACTGTAACTGAGTCCATCCACTTTGATGGTCATCCTCTTCTCTTTCCTTTAGAGCTTTTTTCAGAAAGCTGGATCTTCAAGTAATGTGCCCAGAGTAGGATGAGCCTGGTCATTTGTGCCTTGACTGACAACTTTGGGTTAATTGGTTTAATGATCCATTGATTTCTTTTCTTGACTGTCCATGATATTCTCAGGAACCTTCTCCAGTACCAAAATTCAAAGACAATACTCAATACTCAATATTCTTTCTTATTCCATGTCTTCAAAATTCAACTTTTTGTTCCATGGAATGTCACGGAAAATACCACAGCTTGTACAATATGTTTACAGGATTGGATGCATTATAGCATTTGAATTTTTTCCAAGGTTTTCATGGCTGCTGTATTGGGATGTGACATTTTTGGATTGTTTGTTCCTTTACTGTTGATGGTTGATCCTAAAATGCACAAACTACCCACCACATTGATATCTTCATTGCTAATTCTAAGCCTAGCGGTTCTACTTGTTGCCATTAGTTTGCTCTTCTTTATTTTTCATTCTAGTCCCCCCCCCTTTTTTTTTACTTTACTTCTTAACTTTTGGTCCTAAGGCTGTCAGATCCTTTGCATTATCAGCCATCAAGGTGATGTCATCAGCATCAAGCAGGTTATTAATGCTTCTTCCTCCAATTTTTAAACCTTAGCTTGCAATGCACCCCAGTGAATTTCAAAGGAGTTTCCTAAATTCAGCTACTCGCTTGCAACATACATCTCTAGTGGCCAACCTGTGTACTGCACCAGTGCCTTCCAGACCTTGCAATGCACTCAAGCGGCCAACCTGTGTACTGCACCAGCAGCTTCCAGACCTTGCAATGCACCTTCTAGTGGTCAACCAGTGAATTTCAACATCCCTGTCCTATTGTCCCCATTTAATCTTACCTATTTTCTGTATTCTTACTCATGTTTATACTTATACCTATTATTTTATTGGCCACGTGTAATTGGATAATAGATAGATAGATAGATAGATAGATAGATAGATAGATAGATAGATAGATAGATAGATAGATAATCCCAGTGGAACCATTAGGTTTATTCAGGGAGTGAAGGTTACACAAATTCTTTAATGTTTTGAGAAGTTCTGATATTATAACATTGAAGACAGGATTCATGCTTTGATACTTGGCTTTATATTTTAGCATATTGTATGAACCCAATCATATCTGAACAACTTTTTACATTTGTTTGGATGAGGACTTTGTCTCATCCCAATTCCCTAAACTGGTTTTATGAGAACAACCTACATCTGGAAGAGTAATCCAATGTTTCTTAAATATAGGAAGAATTCCCATTTGAGGAAATGTATCTCAAGTGCTTTTTTAGCAATCATGGGCAATATTTTTCTTCTGGGGATAGAAAGAATCAAGACAAAATTCATTCTTCTGTGAGCCAATTAAATAATGGACCTCATGCCACAGGGGAGTTTTTCTTGATAGGCAGCTAACACACCTGTAGAGTTTGTAATATTATACTGGATAAATTTCAACGGGCTTTAATACATCTTGAAACAGCAGTTGCCTTAGCAACTCTCTGTAATGAATGGTATTTGAATGAAATTTTCCCTTAAAGAATTCTTCTAATTCTCCAGAAACAGCACTCTTTGTTTCTCATTTCTTTTTGCCATTCAGTTTATTTTTCATTTTTGTGATCTTGCAAACAGGAGGCAATGCAAAGAATCTTGCCAAAAATCAGAATGCTGTTATAACATCCCATTTCATATATTCTGTTGTGAATGCTCTCTTTTTAAAGTCACTTGCTGCCTTACCTGATCTTGTAATTAACCTGATTTTTATGTTGTTTATGAATTATACCACTTCAGTACAGTATCATCATTATTATATGGTGTCTATAATTTAAGAATGAACAGACACCAGTAGGAAGATTCTTCCGTATCCAGATCTTGCTCGCTTTTAGAAGCTGTAGGGCAGGGGTGGGATTCTACCAGTTTGGCCTAGTTCTATAGAACCAGTAGCTCTGAAGAGCAGCTGACACTGAACTAGTTCGCTCCGAAGATCTTCTTTTCTTTGGTTGGGCCCACCTGCCCGCCCAGGCTCAAGGCTGTCCTTTATTCCCTGCTAAAGCAACCTTAGCTGCTTTGCATGGCACAGCTGCGTGCCTGCACATCAGCAGGAGAAGGTGATTCCTTGCAGGAGAAGTTGATTTACAAGTACTGTGCGTGCGCGCGCAGGTCACCGAACCAGTTGTTATGCCTGTTGTAGGGTGACCTTTGGAGGACATTAATGTTCAGCTAGACAGGGCTTTGGGTCTGATAGCTCTTCTTACATTGTTAACCTTGGGCTTATTTTTCCATAAAGAACTCCCCCAAATGTATAGGCTTCTTACTATGTATTAGCAACACGCAGCGCTTTAGGTCCAAACTTGAAAAGGTGCTTCAGAATGGGTGTGCATGTGTACATCGTATCTGGCACTTTACAGAAATGGTGACTTTTCCTTGCATCTCATGCTAGCTGTGCAATCCAAAGAAAATGTGTGCTTGAGTTAAGAAGGTGCTGACAAAGTATGAGACATACGAGATGCTTTGAAGCAAGGGAGGGGGCATTCATTTCACATGCTGATGTCTCTTTAACTCAAATACATAATTTTTTTTTTTGGGGGGGGGTTCTTACCTGTAGCCAGATAAAAGTTTTCCTTCCAATCTACCAGCAAGTGTTAATATCAGCTTGCAAATACAGGTAGTCCTTGGCTTTACGACCACAAGTGAGCCCAAAATTTCTGTTGCTAAGTGAAACATTTATTAAGTGAATTTGGCCTCGTTTAACTACCTTTCTTGCCACAGTTATTAATTGAACCTGACTTCCAGGCTTAAAGACCCCTGAGAGTTTTTCTTCTCCATCTCACCAGGGATTCTATTTAAAGCCATCCTAATCAAGATTACCGTGCCTGTATCCAAAGATAGCTTGCAATCTTTCTGAGGTGTGAAACAATCTCCAGCCAGCCGTCCATCATCCTAGACCAGGGGTCTCCAACCTTGGCCCCTGGAAGCCTGGTGGACTTCAACTCCCAGAATTCCACAGCCAGGGAGTTGAAGTCCGCCAGGCTTCCAGGAGCCAAGGTTGGAGACCCCTGTCCTAGACAATTCTGGTTAGGGTCCCAGAAACTAAATCCCTTTCCTTTGCATAGCTAGGTCACTGACTTGCAGGATTATTTCTTTCACTTTTCAAATCCTGTTCAATGGATTTGGAAGGATGGCTGAGAATGCCATCCACCATCTCAGGGGTCGGGTGCATTATTCTGAGATTAGAATGATATGGTTTTCGATGGGTTAGTTTTTTTTTTTATCGTATCATTTGCCCTAGGGAGAAATTGTCTGTTGCAACTGGTGCAACTTTATGCATCGTGGTGATAACATGTGAATTGAAACTTGATAATCATAACAAAGTTTTTCTTATTTGAGTTGTGACCTGCAGGTCAGTGAAACTTCCATAGGATAAGGTGCAGAGGTGAAATGCTGCTGGTTCGCCCCGGTTCACCTGGACCAGTAGTAAAAAGCAGTAGTTAAAAAAATGCTACCAGTTCAGCCAAACTGGTATTTCTGATGAGCAGCTGGATGACCATCAGCTGTGCCGCACAATTTAGATTAACTAGAAAGGAAGGAAATCGTCGGATCTAAATTGTGCGGCACAACTGTTGTACTTACCTCGGAAGGCTTCAAAATGCTTCTTTTTTCAGTACCCAGGAGGTTTGCCTGAAGTCCAGTAGGCCAAAAATGGGGTGTGTGGGGGTGCTGCAAAAGAAAAAAAAGAATAAAAGACTTTTGACACCCCCGTCACATGACTACATAGCCACGGCCACCTAGTCACATGACCACCTGGCCACGCCCACCTAGCCATGCCCACCTAGCCACACCCACAGAATCGGTAGTAAAAAATTTGAATCCTACCACTGGTAAGGTGCTACTATTAGCATAACATTGGCATACCTTAGCTGGGGTCATGCATTCTCTGTTAGGGTGGGAAATTTTTACCCATCCATTCATCTTTGATATTGCTGAACAATATCAGGACAGTGATGGCTAACCTTTTAGGACTCCTATGCCAAAAATTATGCACGTGCTTGCACGCGCATGATCGCTTGCCAGCGGCCAGATGGCAATGTGTGCATCCTCCCACTCTCCCTGCGCATGTATGGCAATCCCCACCACTACCCCCTTACCTGCACTGCACCTCCCAGCTGATTTTTGGCTCGTTTGAGGTCTTTTTCGGCCTCCCAGAGGATTGAGGAAAAGCTTCTGCAGGCTTTGCAGGCCGAAAAATGGGCCCGTTTTGTCCCTTCCGGTATTTCCAGAAATATAGGAAATGACAAAATGGGCCTATTTTTCAGCCTGCAAAGGCTTTCCTCATGCCTCTGGGAGGCCGAAAATCAGCTGGGAGGCGCGCGCATGCACAGTGAGGTAAGTTTGCCTGTGGCTCACATGCCAGCACAATGGCTCTGTGTGCCACCTGTGGCATGCGTGCCATAGGTTCACCATCGTCAATGGCAAGGAATTTTGGGAGGTGTAGTTCAGCAGCACCTGGAAATCCACAGTATCCTGCTATCTGCTCCATAGTTGGATTCTGCTCAGAAAAGAGAAGATGAGGTCAGTGGGTACAACAATGTTATTGCTTTCAGAGGAACTAGTTAGCCTCTTTTTCAGGAATAACATATCACAGAGTCCAACCTTAAGGACACAGAAGAATTTAAATATCATTACATTCTTCCTTCTTACATGGTACAACTTCTTTTCAGAGGTGATGTTAATTGCAGCATTTTACTGAATACCATAAAGTAGTTTTATAAATAGCTTCAGGAAATACCAAAGAAACCGCAGAATTTCTCCAGGACGCCAACAGAACAAATATCAATGTTCCACTTATACATACCCTACAGTGTTAATTCAACTAATGTTTTCTCTAGTGTTAATTCAACTAATGTTTTCTCTCTCAGTACAATTACTGAGGTATTTTAATATACTTTGCATACTTTTGTCCTGTTGCCAAACCTTATCGGTTGTTTGTTGCATTTCTCCCAAAGAGAACACTTCTCTTTGTGTCACATGATGTGCTTTCTAACTCTTGTGTAAGACCCATCTGTGCATCTGCTGAGGTTTGCCACTCAGTGTGTTATCACAAAGGTGACAAAACTGAGGGAAATTTTTCTTCAGAGCACAATTAGGCTTTGGTTTATGATAAGCAACAAGCAACACTGTTCTCTCTTTGCTTTGTTAGAACAGCTGCTATGACTTTTCCTAACACAGGAGAGCTTGCCAAAATATGGCAATGGGTGAGGAGAACTATTGACACAAGGCAATTGGTGTTTTTTTCTTTAAAAATCTTAAAGAACAAGGATAGTCATCCTACTTTGACCAGACAAAAAAAGTCTGCTTTGTTGCAATCTGTAATTATCATTTGTCTCTTTCATAAGTTGTCAGAATCATGTATATACTCTGCAAGGCAATTTATGAGAAAATTTGTTGGCCAGTGTCTGATTATTGTTTAATAAAGAATAAATTATTCTATTCTATTCTATTCTATTCTATTCTATTCTATTCTATTCTATTCTATTCTATTCTATTCTATTCCAATTCCTATTCTATTCCATTCCATTCCACCCTACCCTGCCCTACTCTTTCCTATTCCTATTCCTACTTTATTAAATTCAAATTGCTCTTGATGTATAGATAAAGTTCCTTATTGAGTTATGTCAACGTTATTCAGTTTTTGTCCTGTATTATTTTGGAAAAAGCAATATAGCCATTAATTTACTCTTATTTGAAAGAAACTTTGAAATGTGATGGGAATATGAAACCTGAGAGGCAATACTGGTCATACAGGGACTTATTTAAGCCTGGCCCAATAAGGAGCCAAGGCTGAAAACTTAAAGGAAATTTGCTTTTCCACGGGGATCTTCTTTCAGGTCTCTATGGATGGTCCAAGCAACAGATACACAAGGCCACATGAGAATAGGGATGTCCATATGGTATGATAAAAAAGAAGTCAAGATAGCGACTGTGATGGTGACATCAAAACTCTGTGACAAACATAAAAACCTGGGTGAGCTTCAATCACCACTGCCACAGCCACCATCTTGATTTTTCTAACAGAACGAATACAGAGGAGGGGATAGATTATCACAGTTGGATTCAGAGCTCAAAACAGAAGCTGACACATCAAGAAGAGAATATGAGGTTGAAAGTCAGGTCAAAAAATGCTGGCCGAATGAACTCAACTGAAAGGCATTTCCAATCCTAAACTTTTTGGTGCAGTTTTTCATTCCAGAGCTGTCACAGCTCTGAGGAAAGGATATGCTCCATTGAAAAGAATGTAAAGAATGCAGAAAGCATACAGCTCCAAAAGAATAATCTTCCAGAAGTCCTAGGGCTGCAGTGCAGGTGTCAATTAGCCTGGAGCCCCAATGAAGCTATGACATTTTGGAGGTAGCTAATGGAGCAGATAGCACCGCACTTCTTCCTTCTGCGCATTTTGCTTTCCATCTTTGTCAATGTTATTTTACCTGAATTTTAAATTTAAGACCCCTGTTTATTTGTTAAATTTTTAATAGGGCATTTTAACCAATGTCTTTGCTTAGAGTTGCTTTGGTTATATGAGTGGCGTATAAGTTTGGGAAATAAATAAATGAAACATAATGGCTTAAGCCAGCATTCTGTTGCCAGGCCCTAAGGGATGTGCTGCCGAATCTGTGAGGAACATGCTGGAACAATAACAGTTTGGCCCTTGGCAGCAGGTTTTGTGATTTTCCAGATTGCGGGACTGGGTGCCAAGAGCTAAATTAAATGTAACTGCTTTTAAACTACTGTATGACATATGGTGACAGGTGGTAAGAACACCTTAAGTAAACAAATCGATTGGACGTTAGTGTTTTATATCATTTGGTACCTTAAAAGATTGCCAGATCTGATGTAGAGTGAAGTAACAACGCAAAGTTTTGCAAGGCTCAGCATAAGAGGGGAATGAATTTCATGCAGCTGGAACAGATTTTGGGATAGGGTTAGTGTGATTTGTGATGGTATGGGACAACTCCCCATGGGCCAAATTGCTGCAGGACAATATAACGAATACAGAAGATACATTAATTTCGATGGAATCATGGCAAATAAAAATAAAATAAAGACAATCAATCCAAAAATAGAAGAGTTACAACAGCGTTGATGAAAACATGATTCCCCAATAATAAAAGTACCTGAATGGAATGATTAATATAGCATTGAATTGTCCTGTGGTGAGCTGTCCTGCAGCGAGATGGCCATGGCAAATTGGCCATGGTGAGTTGGCCACAGTGAACTGTCCTGAACCCTATTTGTGTATTTGGTCTGAGTAACTCATCCATTAAAGCTGTTACAGCCTGTGCAAACCACATCTTGGCCACAAACAGAGGTGGTATTCAGCCGGTTCTGACCAGTTCTGGAGAACCAGAAGTGGAAATTTTGAGTAGTTCGGAGAACCGGCAAATACCACCTCTGACTGGCCCTGCCAAACCTATCTATTCCCCACTTCCCAAGTCCCAGCGGATCGGCTGAGACTTCTTTTGTTGCCTTGCACAGGAGAACGGAGCTGGAAAGCAGGTTAGTGGGGTGGGGAGGGAATGGGGATTTTACAGTATCCTTCCCCGGCCACGCCCACCAAGCCATGCCCACTAAGCCACACCCATAGAACCGGTAGTAAAAAAAATTGAATCCTACCATTGGCCACAAAGAAGGGTTCTGGGGACATCTCCAATGGTATATCTTCATAAAGGGAGATGCCGATATTGAATTTCCTCTTTCTCCTATATTTTAAACAGGTGTGGATTTTTTGTGGCTTCTCCTTAATTTGGCTTGCTATAATCCCAATTAATATTCAATATTAACATACATTAATACTCATTGTTAATATTCAATATTAATATTAGCTATATATATTATATTACCATTCAATACTAAAATGTGAATTAATATCCTATTGGATATTTTGATGGCTTTTGAGACATGGTATTGTAACAAAGTCTCTTTGGTAGGTCCGAGATGATGCTGTTCTTTTTCTCATCTCTTGAAATTATTCTATCCATTTCTGCAAGGAGTGGGTTTGTCCTCTAGATCAGGGGTTGCCAACCTTTTGGACTTCAGGGACCACCAAAGTCATCATTTTAAATGCCAGGGACCACTAACTGGTTCTGTGGTCATGGCCTAATTTGTGGGTGTGGCTTGGTGGTCATGTGACTGGCTGGGCATGGCTTGTATGTAAATATTATAAATATTTATATAAATATTGAATTTTTAATAAAAAAGAGCAAATTTTACCCAAAATCAGGCAAAGCAGGCAGGCCGATTGAGTTTCTCATACAATCATTCAATGATCTATCTATCTGCCATCGGCTAGCTCAGTCTCTCAAATTTGCTTCCTGTGAGTCTGCACTGAATAATGGAACCTTCAGTCCTAAGGGAGGTTCAGCTGGGCTTAAAAGCAGAGCCAAGATCTAAAGACTAGCTAGAAAGCAAGAAATCCAACCATTTCCTGCTTCCTAGCTAATCTAAATCTCCTGGCACAGCAGAACAGCTGATGGTTGGAAAAAGGAAAAATAGCAACTTAGCAGGCAAGTTTACCAGGTAAGGAGTGAATGGGTGGGAAGGGTTCCCGCGGGCCACAGCCTGGCTTAATTTCTTTGGAGGGGGTGTTCTGGGGGTGAAATTTCTCTGCGGCCCACCAAAAATTTTTCACGGCCCACCACCGGTTGGCAACTGCTGCTCTAGCAATTTCTACTACACAATTTTAAGCAACTTTAAGATGTGTAGACTTTAACTCCCACATGGCTGGGAAACTGGATAACATGAAAGTCACTCCTGGTAAGATTGATTCATTAATGGTAGAAGGGACAATTCATTTAGGGATTGGTACAGTACTTCTCCTATAATAGGATGGGCAGATATTGTAATGGGTTAAAATATTTTTTTACCAGTTTAAACCAGTTTTATAACAATAGATACTCTAACTTTCGATTTATTAAGTTAAGAGTTTCTTGTTTGTTCACTTACTTTCTTTTTCTTTTCAGGATCATTGTTTTAATCTGTTCATACTACATCTAAATAGGAAAATGGTGATTTGATCTTGGCTTAGCTAAGGTTCTCCTCTGATGTTCTTAAATTGAATTCCAACTAGCTGGATATCAGTGATCCATGGCCAGTAACTTCCAGGCCAAACTAGTGTAGAGCTAGTGTAGAGCAACAAGGATGATTAGGGGACTGGAGGCTAAAACATATGACGAATGATTGTAAGAATTGGGTATGCTTAATCTAATGAAAACAAGGACTAGGGTTGTCATATTCCAATATTTGAGAGGCTGCCACAAGGAAGAATGGGGTCAATTAGTCTCCTAAGCTCCTGAAAGCAGGGCAAGAAGCAATGGGTAGAAACTAACCAAGGAGAGAACCAACCTAGAACGAAGGAGACAGTTAGAAAAATTAATCAGTGGAATGAGTTGCCTTCAGAAGTTTTGGTGCTCCAACACTGGAGATTTTTAAGAAGAGATTAGACAACCATTTGTCAGAAAGTGTATAGGGTTTCCTGCTTGAGAAGGGGTTTGGATTAGGCCAGGGGTCGCCAACCTTTTGGACCTCAAGGACCACCAAAGTCATCATTTTAAATCCCGCAGATCAAGAGACCCTGGGAAAATCCCCCCAAAAGTCTGCAGGAAAATTCCCGTTTTCCTACTGATCGATCATTCTTTATTTGGGATTGCAGGATACTGTCTCCAGATCTGTTCTCAGGGGGGAGGGGGGAGAGAGAGAGAGAGAGAGAGAGACTTTTGGCTTCATGCAAGGAAAGCAGCAGAAGCAACAGAAGTCTTTCTTTCTCTCCCCCAAACTCCGCCACAAATGAGTCTATGTGTGACTTGTCATGCTGGGGCAGCCTCTTGGAGCAGGAGGCCTTGCAGGGTCCCAAAGACTCATTTCTGGCGGAGTTTGGGGGAGAGAAAGAAAGACTTTTGCTGCTTTCCTTGCATGCAACCAAAAGCAGCAGAAGAAAGAAGCAGAAAGAAGTAACCCAGTGACCAGGTGAGGTGCATGGGGCGAGTGAGGCAAGTTCCCCCCATCCGCCCTTTCCCCCCTCCCCTCACTACCTTGTGTTGTTCGCAATCCAAGTGACACAAGCCTTGTGTTCCCGTGGCCCATGTGGGCGGTACAGCCTTGTGTTCCCATGCAGCCTGGATTAATTGCTTTGGGGGTGACATTTCTCTGCGGACCACCAAAATTTTCTCCTGGACTACCAGTGGTCCCCAGTCCACTGGTTGGCAACCATTGGATTAGAAGCCCTCCAAAGTTTTTTCCAACTCTGTTATTCTATTAGGACTCTCTATGAGTTTGCTTTGGAAGACTGATAAGATGCTTCAAATGGATGCAGTACAAAACATCATTACAGTAATTAGCCCCAACGAGGACATTGTAACATTGTTCATTGTTCAAACAGCTTTACCAGGTCCCCATTTGTTTTCAAGCCCAATTTGGAAGGATGGGTTTAATCTTCAAAAATCTACAGAACTCTGTGAAATTTGTGAGCAGGAACTTCAGCCATGATTCCTTTCTGTACATATATTTTTTTTTAATTTTTTAATATTCTGTTGGCATCACCTTGGCTAAGGAATTATTAATCATACTCTCTCTTCTCAAGGTGGGAAAGTAATTCTCTTTCTGTCCTTCTGCCCACTGGGTTAAAGTAAGGCTTTGTAATGTCTAAACAAGCTTGCTACCTCATTTGCTTGCTTGCTGTCTTAAAAACAAATGCCTGCAACCCACCATGAACTTTTCCTGTTATAGTGCACTAAGCCCCACAGGAGATGAAAAATTTAAATGGCTGCAGAAAAAGCAGGAAAGGTGGCAAGTTTGGAAAGCTGTTGGTTCTCCAAGTGAATGCTGGATTTAAAAAAAAAAGCTTTTATTCTGCTCTCTCTCCAGAGATTACAATCTATCCCTATAGGGTTCTTATAAAACATTCCTGTATAATTCCTTTCTGGTATTCAGAGCACGTTGGCAAGTCGATAAGTGGCAAAAGTCTTCTTGAAATAGCTTTAAAAAAAAAAATCTCAAAGAGGGTTTTTTTTTTCTTTTTCTGAAAAATGAATGTTTGAAGATGGAAAAGCCTGTTGCAAACTAGAGGTTTGTTACTAAAATTTGGATGAATAGTTCCCATCTTTCTTTAAGGGGAAGATCTTCTACTCTTTAACTAATTAAATGCTCCTCTTTTGTATACTACTTATTTTGAAGGAGCATAACATATCCTGAGGCACATTTATTTGTTTGTTTATTACATTTATTTGCTGCCTATCTCACCATCAGTCCATTGCAGGCAGCTTATAATCATAAAAAGGAAAAAGGAAAGGTGTAAACAGAATAGAAGTAAAATAATAGAATAAAATAAACAGCGACAAAGGAAATAAATCAGAGGTGGTATTCAGCAGGTTCTGACCCGTTCTGGAGAACCAGTAGCAGAAATTTTGAGTAGTTCAGAGAACTGGTAGTGGAAATTTTGAGTAGTTCAGAATACCACCTCTAACTGACCCCACCCCATTTATTCTCTGCCTCCCGAGTCCCAGATAATCGGATGGGTCTTCTTTTGTTAGTCGGGTGGGGAGGGAATGGGGATTTTGCAGTATCCTTCCCCTGCCTTGCCCACCAAGCCATGCCCACCAAGCCACGCCCACAGAACCACTAGTAAAACATTTTTTGAATCGCAACACTGGAATAAATACATCAATATGTGAACCAAAAAGACGGATTGATGGAGAGCAGAGAGTAAGGGAGGAGGGAGGGAGAGTCTGCCATTAATCCAGCAGCCACTGTCTCCCTCAAAACCAAACACCCATATATATTTTTTTACTCTCATCTGAGATATTGCTTATATTGTTCTTTCCCTAAATAAACAAAACAAAAGAAAACATTGTTTTGGGCTCAGTGAACCTAAAGAATGTTCAAAAAGGGATGGGCGTTATTAGACTTAAATTGGTAATACAAGAAACTTGTCTTTCTTTTAAAAAAAATAATAATCTTGAATATAATTTACTATTTATTGCTATAGCTTTGTTTGAGCTTCAAACAAAAGCAGCCCTTTTGAGAAGGGAGTTTCTTCTCATTTGCTGTCCTTGGAGGATTGCTGAGCTGGTGAAGACAAGAATGCAGTTTTTTCCCCCACAGGGGGAAGGCAGATGGATGCTTATTTATTATTTATTTATTCAAAAGAAAATCTGTGGGGATTCAGAAACAGTGCTTCCCTACGTTGGTCTCCATTTTATGAAGTTATTTCTCTCCAGGGGTGGGATTCAAATTTTGTAACAACCGGTTCTGTGGGTGTGGCTAGGTGGGTGTGGCCATATGACTGGGTGGGCGTGGCTTTTTTTCTTTTTTCGCAGGGCCCCTTCCCCATTTTTTTGCCTCCTGGGCCTAAAGGAAGACTCCTGGACAAAGCAATAAGACAATGAAGGGGATCCCAGAACAGCTGATCACCAGGAGGAGAAAATAATACCTTAGGGTATTTTTGACTAGGCACGCAGGGGAGGGGAGGAGTGGGTGGAGAGGGGAAGGCCACCCAGGGGCACAATATGCTGGTTCTCCAAACTGTGCAGAATCATAACAACCGGTTCTATAGAACCAGTCCAAACCAGTAGAATCTCACCCGTTCCTTTCCACAGATCAGGGAGGCACCCCTCACTGGTAGTTTTTCAAAAAGCTGCCAAGATGATGTGCTGATGTGCTTCTGAGAATTATGTTGCTCACTGCATTTTATAAAGTGTACTGTGTATCTAAATTGTCTGTTGAATTTGTTGTGTGTGTGTGTGTAATTTGTGTGGTGGGTTTATGATTGTAATTTGTCAGGAGATATATGATGTGGAGGCACAGTGTGTGAATGAAATTAAATACCGTGTTTCTCAGATAATAAGGCCGGGCCTTATTTTTTTTTGAACCCCGAAAAAATGGCTAGGACGTCTTTTCGGGGGCTGACTTAATTCCCCCCCTTGCATCCTCGCCACCAGCCGCTCCTAACGGGTGATCATGGCGAAGTGCGGAGAGTTCCCAACTCCCACCAAACAACTTTGGCACCCGCCGCTGTTGCTTTCCCTTCTGCCCATTCCGCTGCCACTTTTGGAGCTGCCGCTTCCGTGTTTGGAGTGCCGCCGCCATTTGGAGCTCCAAACGCGAAAGTGGCAGCTCCAAACATGAGGGCGGGCGATCTTTTTATTTTGGTCCACGCAAAGTTCAGAGCGAGCGAGAGGGAGACTGTGATGCCTCCATCCGAGATGGCAACCTCACTAGTGGATCACAACGTGGCTGGAAGCCCGAATCGGCGGGATACGATGGCAATCTTTTTGGAGCGAGAGGAAAGGGAGAGAAGAGTTGCGAGGCGTAATTTGCAGGAGGAAGTGGGTGTATCCCACGGCAGGGAGCCCAAGGAAGAAGGGCCGGTAGGCAACGGAGAACGTCCCATAGCTCTGGAAGCAGCCGAGAGACGCGCACAGGAAGAGGCGCAGATGCTGCCTTGTAGTCCCCAAGTCAACTTCGTGCGCTACCTTTAGTTATGTGCACTCCACACTTTGGGCATCTCCATGTGATCGCGACCCTGTCCTTTCCACCTGGCGCCCTTGCTGCTTTCTGGCTCTTTAGCGACCGGCTTCGCGGTTGGAACATGTTCGCACCAACTCCAAATGCGAACGTGTTCCAAACACGAAGCCAGTCGCTATTGTTGGAGAAACACGGTAATATTGCTTTGACCTCAAATGCTACTGGGACAAATACAAAAGTCTATGTTTTGTGAAAGATTGATTGGAATTAACCTCTTTAATGCCATTCTTTTTATAAATATTAACATATCTTTATAGTATAATATAATTTAAAATTAACTATTTCAGAAATAAATGCACAGGGTAACTCGGCTATTTAAAGAATGGTCCCAGTTAGTTTCAGGGACCATAATTAATATTTTTGTATTCCTTTGTGACGTTTATGGATCAACTAGTCGGCTTTCATAATACTAGAGCATATGAGTCATGCCTTTTCAAACCATTTCTTCATATAATTAGGTTCATAATTCCTAGTGCCAAATAAAGGATGTAATTAAAGAAGCACATTTTATAAGCATTTGAACTTTTTTAACCTTCCAACTTTCTTAGAAAAAGGACCATATTAAGAAAGAAATGTATGACAACAGTGAGTAGCATTAACAATTGCATTAAGCTGGCATAATGGACTGATGGGAGGCTGGACTGATGTTTACCTCTTGCACCTTCAAGTGACCAGGGCTGAGGAACAATGGCTTAGATCAGTGGTGGGATTCAATTTTTTTTTTTTTGAAAAAGATTTTATTAATTTTCTACAAACAAACAAGACAAACAAAACATAAAAACATCAACTCTCATATGTACATCCAGTGTGTCAGTTGGTTCATCATTTTTGTGCATTCATTCTGTAGTCTCAATTACAATTATGTTACATAACAACTCATATTGTCAATCCAAACTTATATATCCTAATATCACTAAAAAAAGAAGTTTTTGACTATATTTTTAATCATTCATGCTTTATGAGATAACAATACCTTAAACCAGTTTACTCTATAACAAATCATATAATCATATCAAATCAATCCTAAAAAACCCTTTATAAATATGTCAAATAACAAAATAATAGCAAAATAAAGATATTCCTTATGTCTAGCATTCTAAATATTCTATTATCGTATTTTATCATCTATCCATTGATAAAAAAGATCCCAAATTTCATAAAATTGTTTATCCTCTTGCTCTCTAATTTCAAATGTCAATCTACTCATCTCAGCACATTCCAATATTTTCTTAATAATTTCTTCCTGTAATGGTATTTTCTCATTCTTCCAATTTTTAGCAAATACAATCCTAGCCACTGTTAATACATTTGCAATCAGGTACTTCAAATTTTTACTATATATATCAGGTAAAATTCCCAATAAGAAGATCTCTGGTTTCAAGTCTATGCGTTTCTTTGTCATTTTTTCCAACCACATGTGAATTATAGTCCAATATTTTCTAGCATCCTCACAAGTCCACCACATATGGTAATATGAGCCAGGTATCTGATGACATTTCCAGCATTTTTCAGATTTGTTCTTAAACATTCTTGCTATTCTTGTCGGGGGAAAGTGCCACCTGTAAAACATCTTATACAAGTTTTCTTTATATGCTGTTGACATTGTCATTTTATAATTTTGAGACCACAATTTCTGCCATTTCTCTAGATCAATCCCATATCCAAAATTCTTCCCCCAAACAATCATAGTTTCTTTGACTTGTTCTTCCTCTAATTTCATTCCCAGTAAATAATCATATAATTTTTTAATCACCTTCTCATCAGTACCCATCAAGATCTTATCTAAATCAGTCTGCTTATCATAGAATCCCTCCGTTTTAGAATCTTCATCATACCTTGAATGTATTTGCGCGTATGAAAACCAATTCATCCTTATACCTTGTTCCTCTAAGTTTTGGATCGTTTTAAGTTCACCCTTTTCATCCAAGAGTTCCCCATATCTAACTGTTTGTTCCTTCTTATAAATTATAGGATAGGAAAATGCTTCAATAGTCGATAACCAAACTGGAATTTTCAAATAACATTGTCTTTTTATCTTCTCCCAGTTTAACCACAAAGACTCCCGCATATAATGTCTTCTAAAATAACCCTGTGTTTTAGTTCCCTTATACCATAAAAAAGCATGCCAGCCCAACAGCAAATCATGCCCTTCTAATGTCAACAATCTATGCTTTCTTAATGTTATCCATTCTTTGACCCACATCAAATTTGCAGCTTGATAATACAATTCCCAATTAGGCAGGCCAAAACCTCCTCTAATTCTAGCATCTTGCAAAAGCTTTAGCTTTATTCTCGCTTTTTTACCTTGCCATATAAACTTCAACATGATTTTATTTAAATCTTCAAAATAGTCTTTTCCAAACCTAATTGGTATTGTTTGGAACAAAAATAAAATTCTAGGTAGAATATTCATCTTGATTGTTGAAATTCTCCCTATTAATGACAATTGCAAGTTTTCCCACTTCTTCAAATCTGTAGCTATCTGTTGTTTGAGTTTAATATAATTATTCTCTTTTAATGTGCTACATCTTGTTGTCAAATATATCCCCAGATACTTAACCTTATTTGTAGTTTGGATTTTCAAAAGATCTGCCAGTTCTTCTCTTTGTCTCAATAGCATGTTCTTTGTCAAAATCTTTGTTTTATCTTTATTTATTTTCAAACCATATGTCTCTATCTTTTCCAATAACATTGGAGCTGTTTCTAACGGGTCTTCCAGAATAAAAGCTAAATCATCAGCAAAAGCTTGTAGTTTAAATTCTTCCTTCTTAATTTTCATTCCTTTTATACTTTTATCATCCCTAATATTTCTATTCAACACTTCCAAGGTCAACACAAATAGCAAAGGAGATAGGGGACACCCTTGTCTTGTGCCTTTTCTTATATTAATAAAATCTGTAAGTTCCCCCTCCATCATTACCTTTGCTGTCTGTTTATTATATATGGCTTCGATTGCTTGAATAAATTTTTTAGCAAAACCCATCTGTTCCAATAGTAATAACATAAATCTCCAGTTCACGTTGTCAAATGCCTTTTGAGCATCTAAAAATATCAAAGCCATTTGCTTTTCAGGATGAGCCTCATAGTATTCCAAAGTATCCAAGATTACTCTCATATTGTCTCTGATTTGTCTCTTTGCAGAAATCCATTTTGATCTGGGTGAATAAAATTATTTAAATATTTTTTAAGTCTTTCTGCTAAAATTGAAGCAAAGATTTTATAGTCTGCATTCAATAAGGAAATGGGTCTATAGTTCTTAATTTGCAGTGGGTCAGCCTCTTCTTTTGGAATAAGTGTGATATAAGCCTCTGACCATGTTTTGGGTATCATCTTTTTTAACATAACTTCATTCATGACTTCTAACAATGGGATACTCAATGATTCTTGAAATGTTTTATAAAATTCTGCCGGGAACCCATCTGGACCCGGTGCTTTCCCATTGTTTTGTCTCTTAAATGCTTCATTTAATTCCATCATTGTTATATTGCTTTCTAACATTTCTTCAGTCTCTTTAGGTATCTTCGGTAAATTAGCATTCTGTAAATATTGTTTGACTTTTTCCTCATCAATATTCTCTTGTTTATATAGTTGCCCATAAAAATCTCGAATAATTTCCTTTTTCTCCTTATTACCATAACAAACTTGGCCTTGATCATCTGTTAACTTCAATATTTTTCTTGATTCCTTCTCCTTTCTCAATTTATATGCTAGCCATCTACCTGGTTTATTCGCATCTTCAAAGTAATTCTGTTTAGAATTTCTGATTTTCTGTGCCAATTCTTCTTTCTCTATTAATTCCATTTTATGTTTAATTACATCCAGCTTCAATTTAATATCTTTTTTCTGTGGCATTTTCTGTAATTCTTTTTCAAGTCTTTTATACTCATCTTCCAAGGCCTTAGAAGCTTGCCTTTTCCTAATATTCTTTTTTCTTGTATAATCTATTATCAGACCTCTAGCATATGCCTTCATTGTATCCCAAACATTCTGCGTTGAAGTATCTTCTTTTTTATTTTCTCTGAAAAAAAAAGCCAATTCCTTCTCCATCCATTGTGTAAAATCTTTCTCCTTTAAAATAGTATTATTTAATGTCCATCTCGATCTTTTTTTTTGTCCCTTCCATTTAATTGTCATAGGACTATGATCTGCCCAAGTACTTGTTTCAATATTTGTTTCTTGAATATTGGATATTAATTCTGTTGATATCCAAATCATATCTAATCTGGACCATGATAAATGTCTATTTGAATAAAAAGTATATTGTTTAGCTTTAACATTTTTTTCTCTCCAAATATCTTTTAAAGATAGTTCGTCTGTCATTTTAAAAAAAGATTTAGGGAGAGCCTTTCTATTTTGCTTGGTTGTTGTTGCTATATAGTCCAATTTATTGTCCACAATTCCATTAAAGTCTCCCATCATAATTATATTAACATAGTCCAGTCCAGTTATTTTCATGTGTAGCTTTTTATAAAACTCTTCTTGTTTTTGATTCGGAGCATAAATTGCAATCAAGAGTATTTTTATATTATTGTCCATTATTTCCACCATTAATACTCTTCCGTCTTCATCCGTGTAAATCAATTTTGCTGGGATAGCCTCTTTAATGTATAGAACCACTCCTCTTTTCTTACATTGAGTCAAAGGAGTAAATATTTTCCCCAATTTTGGCTGTACTAACAATTGTTCATGTTGTTTTTTAATATGAACTTCTTGTAGACAAATTATATCAAATTTTAATTTCTCTAATTTATGAAAAGTTTTCCTTCTTTTAACAGCTGAATTAAGTCCATTTATATTCATTGTAATCAGTTTTCTTTCTTCCATGATTAAGCTTTATATTTAGGTCTAACAGCTCTCGTGGATCTCACTTCACGCTGTTCTTTACTGTCCACCTGTCCACCTACAGCTCCTTTCTCTTTTTCAGTCTCCAGTTGTTCCTCTTGAAATTCATTTAATGAGACCTCTTTCTCTGCCTCCTCTCTTCTTCTTCCAAAAAATTCTGCATGGAAAAGTTCTGCTTTCTCAATTGAATCAATTCTATGTCTCTGCTCTTGCCACATAAACATTAATCCTTCTGGAATCAGCCATCTATAATTCACTTTGTTTTCCAGTAGCATTTTGGTCAGAAATCGATATTCTCTTCTCATCTCTCTCACTCTTCTGGGTATTTGTTTTAAAACCACAATCTCTTTACCTTTGTATTTCAATGTTTTCTCTCTTACCACTTGTAATATTTGTGTTTTGATGGATTTTTTGGTAAATCTAATATGGACTTCCTTTGGTAATTTATTTCTCATCGCATATCTTGTATAAACTTGATATACCTCATCTACTCCATCCATCATCTTTTCCTCTGTGATTTCCAAAGCATCTGCCAAAATTTCTATCATTATCGCAGCCAAATTTTCTCCTTTTTCCTCTTCTATATTTTGAAATCTAAGATAAAATTCTGACCTTTCCATCTCCCACCTCAACATCCCATTTTTTTCTTGTTCAACCACTGTTAATCTACTGTCAATATTTCCAATCTTCTCCTCTCTTTGTTTTCCTTCTTCCTCAATTTTTTGGAATCTCTCCTCATACTTCCCCATCATTTGTTTAATATTTTCCACTTTTTCATCAGTCTTCTCTATTCTTTGTTCAATGATGTCTGATTTTATCTTGAGATCTTGGATTCCTTGCATAATCATCTGTAAAGTTACTATTTCTTGTTCTTTATTTTGCTTCAACATTGTCTGAATTAAACGTTGTCCTCCAGCTGGTGGGGAAGCAGAGGTAGAAGTAGAAATGCCAACTGGTATTGGTTTCCTGCTCATTTTAATGCCTCCAAAGCTTCAAATTCTTTTTGACTTTTAATCCAACTGGTAGAATAGTCAATTATAATCCAAAAAAAAAAAAAACAATAGTAAAAGATCCAAAACCAAAGAAGAAAAAGGAAAAAAGAAAGAAGAAAAATCTTCAGGTTCTTCTTGACCCTAAATCCAATTACAAAGTAGTCCACCATAAAAAAAGAAAAATAGAAAGGAAAAAAACAAACAAACCCAAAAATGATATTATTGATTAAGAGCAAAAAAAAAGAAAAAAGAAAAAAAGAAATTCCTTCAGGTTCTTCACACGTTAATCTCAATAATCAAAAAAGAAAAACAAAGTGGTCCAAAAACATGGATAGAAAAAGCAAAGAAGTCCCAATAAAAATAAAGAGAAAAAAAGAAAAATAAAGAAAAAACTCTGAGACTTTCCCTTTAAAATAAAAGGCAAAAATAAGAATATTACTAGAATTGAGATTTACAAAAAGGCTGGTGAATGGGGTATATATATATATATAAGAGAGCACACTGCACTTTATTTATTTATCCAAGGCTCTTATTATGACTCTCTTCTCCAGCAGCTTCAAAGCTAAGCCTCAAATGTTGAAATATTGATAAGAGTCCAGGAAAACACCTGTAATAATATTTTGCTATGCTCTCCCTCTATCTTATCACGTTGAAATGTCCTTGAGAAGGAGTCTTAAAGTATTTTCAAGCCTCTTGTTGGCAGTGTTGCAATGTTTCTTAATGCTCTTCCACCCCCAGCCAGAAAAAATGAGTAATGTATACAAAAAAAAAGAAAAAGAAAATAGCTAAAGGGAGCCTCTATCCTAGAAAAAATTAAAAAATCAAAAGGAGCATAAAAATATATATAAGAGAAAATTCAATCCGGTTACCTACAAAGTCACACTTAAGTCCCCAGAAAAAAAATAAGAAAAAGAAAAAAGAATCCAAGCCTCAATTTGACATCAATTTAAAAAACGCCGCTCAAACAGTTTGGTCAAAAAAAAAAAAAGCCTCACAGATTTCTTCTTTGTTCAGGATGCCCTTTCAAGCCTCAGCGAATTTACAACACAAAAGGAATTTCTCACCCAGCCGACACACTTCTTTCCAGCCACTTTCTTTCTGGAGCTGTCCCGACTTCAGCAGCTATGGGGGCTGCCTCTCCGCCGCCAGCAAAAGGGCTTCTCCCGGATCAAACCAGAGATTTTGTGATATCTCTGGGATCCTGGGACAATACCTTTCTCAATCCCCGTCTCTACGGGACGGTTTAGGTCCATTGGGACCGACCAGGGGCAAAAATATCGGCTGCGATCTCAGAGCTCCAAGATCGCAGCTGTATTGCCGAAACGAAGCTCCGCCTTCTTCCTGGGATTCAATTTTTTTTTTTACTACTGGTTCTGTGGGCATTGCTCGGTGTGTGTGGCAGGGGAAGGATATACTGCAAAATCCCCATTCCTTCCTCACCCCACTAACCTGCTTCCCAGCTCCGTTCTCCTGCGCAGGGCAACCAAAGAAGATCCAGCCAATCAGACTCGGGAGGCAGAGCATAGATGGGGATGGGGCCAGTCAGAGGTGGTATTTGCTGGTTCTCCAAACTACTCAAAATTTCCACTACCGGTTCTCCAGAACTGGTCAGAACCTGCTGAATACTACTTCTGGTTTAGATGTTCATGAATCCATCCATTCTGGGTGTTCCTGATAGCTCCAATAGATTTAGAAACGCTGTTATGATTTATGACCTCTAAGTTGGGACAATCTCTCAGCCATGCCGGAAGGCTCATTAAAATAGAAAAGAGGGCCTCAAACATTAATGGTTAGGAAGGTAGCATGAGGACCTGCCTATGGACCAATCCTGAAACCTTTTCGTACATTGATTCAGAATTCCCCAATGAATGAAAAATTCAGAAAAAAAATGTCTTATGTAATGTTATGGTATAAGATGGTAGTGCTATGATATCGGTAATACTACTAGTAGTATGGTATGTGTCAGCCTTCAAGATCTTCTACTATTGCTTTGCATCTTTTGACTGCCATATGTAACGGGGGGAGGGGGTAAAGTCTGGGAAGTGAGCTGGAGGTGTTACATTCTAGTGTTGTAAAAATGAGGAGGGGGAAGTATAAATTCCTGCTTAAGTTTCTATTTCTCACTTAGCTTTCTTTTTTCTACGCAGCTGCAAACCTTTATCAAAATATGCCAAGGTCAACGGACAGAGGCCTCATCACCACCTGAAGAGGTCCACATGATCATATTCACAACTTTAATTGGAAGAATCATTTGAACTATTGGGGGTGGGAACATTTCCATCACTTTGTATATGTGATTTGCGCACCTAATTTCTCAGATTCAGAAATCTATGGTTGCTACTGTTAAGTCCTGAGCATGGGCGCAAGGAACGGAGACGAGACATCGAACTGTGACTTCAACTCTTTATTAATGACTTCAGAACAGAGCAAAATACTTGGGCAGCAGCAGCTCTTTCATATAGCTGGCTGCTGTCAAAACAACCAATGATTTGAGTTTACCGCTCTAACAAGTGTCCAATCAGAGAGACCCGATGTCAGCCAATCAGATCGGCCAGAAATGACCAATCACGACTCGCTATTCGCTGGCCAATGAGAAGTGCAGGATTACGAGCCTGCTGTTAAAGTAAAGCTATTAGGGTTGTTACTGACACGTTGGCTTAGTCCATAACAGCTACCACTTCATATTCAGTAAAAGATATCTTTTCTCTAATCTAAGGAGTCTAAGTATTTCTTTCTTGAATTTTGAATGGAGCACCACCTGACAGTATGTCATCAAGCAAACATTTATTAAATAAATAAATATTCCTGCAAAACAGCTACTTCACTTTGACTATTTAGCTGACTGAATTTTCCTTAATTTAATTTAAGTATGCATATTTGGTTTTATGGGCAGGTCAAGCGACACTATTTTTTTAAATAGCTTGACTCAGAGGTGGTATTCAGCAGGTTCTGACCAGTTCTGGAGAACCGGTAGTGGAAATTCTAAGTAGTTCAGAAAACCACCTCTGACTGGCCCTGCCCCCACCCGTTCTCTGCCTCCCAGCTGATTGGCTGGGTCTTCTTTGGTTGCCCTGCACAGGAGCACGGAGCTGGAAAGCAGGTTAGTGGAGTGGGGAGGGAATGGGATTTTGCAGTAACCTTCCCCTGCCACACCCACCAAGGCACACCCACCAAGCCACAGAACTGGTAATAAATGTTTTTGAATCCCACCACTGATTTGACTAGTGTATAATCCAGGAAACCCACTAAAAGCTGCCCAAATGTCTTTTCTCTCCCTTATTAAACTGCCTCAACCCCTTGGTCCATCATCCCTGGCCAAAACATCAGTTCCCCATTGCTCTTACCTGGAGCCACCTTGGAAGGGTGAGTGATATGTGTACAGACATTACATCTATACGCTTACAAGATAATATATAACTGTCTGAATAATACACTATTTAAAAAATATAACAATTCTGAGCTGTTCTTTTTTATGAAGGGATTTTTAGAAAACAGATAAACTGGGGAAGCAATAATGCTGTTGATGAAGTATAATTGATAACCAGTAGGAGTTTATAAAAAATATTCTAAGAACTGTACATAATTTTTAGTTGGATTAAATGCTGCAAATACATTGACTTAAATCAGCAGGTAAAAAGTTCCTCTTAGCATTATGCATTCAAAAATTTGAATATGTTTATAATTTAAATTGCTTTGCAAGAAATATGTTTGAATGGATTGACCAGACTGAAATCATTCCCACCAAGGAATGATTTCAGTTGTACAGAATCAACATGCTTCAGTGTTGCTAAGCACTGTATTTCACACAAAATACTGAATGTTGCTTTGTTAGAGTCAGAAGGATTTTCTCCACAGGGTTTTGGTATTATAATGAGGAAGTAAAATGATTTATTAACTGCAATTGCTCAACAGAAAAACCGGTTGTATCTGAAGGAAAAAACAGCTGCCTGTTATGCACCCTTGCTTATAATGGGGAGTGCCAGGATCCAGATAGGTAGAAGTGTTGGGTAGTTCTCTTTTAGTACTAAATCTAAGAAAATTCAATGAGTCTTAATGCCTATGAAATTCATTTAAAATTACATTTTCTCTTCTTACGCCCATTGAGAAGATTCAAAGCAATCATCTGCATCAGGTCATCTAAGCAGCTTTCTTGTCATTTGTGACTTCTGCCCACAGATATTCTTTTTTTTGTGTGTAAATTTTATTTGAGTTTTCACAAAGAGAAAAAAAATACAAATAAAACATCTTTTTTGAAAGTAGCATAATCCCGGGTTACATTTCTTCGTACAGACACAAATTCAGGTTCATGCTCATTTTTATATTCTATTCCATATCATTACTATTTTACATTTTCTGCATAGCTTCTCCCCTCTTTTAATTTTTCTCAATTTTATTTTAATTATCTCATCTCAATTCAAATCATTGTATTTATATTTTTTGTCTGTCCTGTTTCAATTATCTATTATATTTTCTCATTAAACAAAATTTCTCCTCTAGCTACTGATTGGAGTATGACGCCTTTATATCTTTTAAGTTTTTCCATTTAACTCTTATTTAGGCTTCAACGTATACCCTAAAGTTAGAACATTCAATATAATATATAACTTCCATTTCGATTCTGCTTGGTACATTCTTCAAATACACACTATATTTTTTAAAAAAGAAAAATTATAAATGTATGTAATTAAAACAACACATTCCATTCCAATTCAATTCTATCATTAATATTAATACTCATTAAAGTCTTACCTTCTTTAACATTATTTTTCAATTAAATATCATACTTCTCTGGGAACAATTATAAGCTTTCCATAATTAATCCCCCCCCTCACTTATATTTTATAAAACATTAACTAATTAAAATGTTCCCGTTCCTTCCTAATTCAATTTTCTCATTTATTTTATTTCACTTATTTTATTCACAAACATTTCACTAAATTACACTATTTTATCCCTCATTTTAACCATACATTGTTTCCAATTTTCTAAAGTTATTTCTATTACTAATGTAACAATACAATCTTATGTACTTTTACAGAATCCCTTTTTCAGTTAGATTTTCACCCATTATCTCTAAATAGGTCCTGTTTCTCTATATCTTGCTCCGGTCCTTTGTAACTTCTTTTCCTTTCCTTCTTCCCTCTCTTCTCTCTCCCCTTTTTACCCCCTTGTCTCTCTACCTCTATTTCTCTCTTCTGTATTCCCCTTTTCTGTTGCTTTCCAGTATTATACTTATTTTTGAATTATTTTTCTTTTCTTTGGTTGTTTTTTTAAATCTTAAATTCTCCATTCTCTTCCCCCCCCTTTCCTTTTTCTTCCCCACATAAAATTATTTGTTCATTAAAGATGGCTTCTTCTTTGTCCCAGTCTTCTTGTTTTGCAGACGTTTCTTGTTTCTCATAGTTCCAAATCTCCATTTCTAAGTATTGAAAAACGAAGCCAAAAGAACCCTTCCCTTCTTGTGCATCTTCTTTGTACTTTTTAAGTTCCATTTTCAATTCATCCAGAAGTGGTGCCATTGTATAAATTTTAAACAACCACCCGATTAATTTTAGTCATTCAAATGCAATAACCAAGAATCCAAAGATCACCAAATAATCCAAATACATGCACGCTGTTTCTTTTTGCTCTTCTTTTCACTTTCTCTTCTTGGGGTTATTGTTTAGTTACAAAGTTTCAGTTAAAATGTATCTTTTAGAAGTCTTGTTGAAGTTTTACTGTAGATTCTTTTTAATTCCAGGCAGTCTCCTCCCTCTTCCAGATCCTGCCCTTATTCTTTTTCTCTTCCTTCCTGCTTATGAAAAAAAAATTGTTGTGTCAAGAAATTTTTATTATCCCTTTGGCATTTTGTTTTATTTTCAGCTTAATTGCCTATTGATGTCAAAGCGGATTTTTCAGATTTCTTATTTAAGTCTCTTAGTTGTCAGTATAGGGAAGGAGAGAGAAGAAAAAAAAAAGCCAAACCTTTCCCCTTTCACTTTCCTTCACTGCTTCCGACTCTTCTTTAGGAGCAAGGTTATTTTTTTCTAAGTTTAAATTTCAGGGTACCTTAGTTGTTGCTTTTACAATTTAAACTGGTCAGCCAAAACTTTCACTTCTTATCTTCCTCCTGCACATTCTTTTCCGGTTGAGTTCTTCTTTGTGGTGGCCATTTCTGACCACCGCTGCAACCGCCTTCGGGAAAGGGAGTAATGGCCAGCTGAGGAGGAGAGATGAGGCTCTCCTCAACCCTGCTGGTGGTTTCCCCCCTCTTCACCACCTCTACGGGGTGGCTTAGCCCTGAAACCAGCCGGCTCGGGGCGCTCCAGCGGTGAGCCTAGACCAAAACTGCGCACGATTGCAGATTTCTGTCTGTCACCAAAGAGACTTCAAACCGGAAGCCCTGCCCACACATATTCTATAGATTTTTCAGGCAAGTAACTACTGTCAGAAATGATGTAAAACAAGTGCTTCATTAACGATTAAATCCCTGGGTATTTTGGATTCCCTCGTTGATTCTTACAGCCTGCAGAGGACATCAGAGCAACATACTGTAGCTGCCTTTATTTGATTTCAATCTGGCATACCCAACTAAAAGAAGTTCAACCAAATGAGGGTTTAAGAAGCATTGCATGGAGCAAATTGCTAAACCACACACTTCCTGCATTCTTTTTCTTCAGTAACACCACCACACTTTGCTCTTGCTGACCCCTTTCCATTGATGGGCTTTCTCTGCTAGAAATCAGTGAGCCTCTTTACAGAGCAGACTTGCCAATCCAACTCTCAGTTGTCCAGTGTGCTGGCTGTGAACATGAGATGAGGGCTGTTTTCCCGAGGAACATGTTCCATTACTGATCCACAGTTTCTGGGAGATGGTGGCTATACACTGAGAAAGAGTGCAGAGCAGAGCAAGAAAGACGGTTAGGGGACTGGAGGCTAAAACACACAAAGAATGATTGCAGGACCTTGTTGTGGTTTGCCAGCAGCTGGTGCAGATGGCAGCGGTACCGGACAATGAGGATGAAAGGGAACCAGTCAGGGAGTCTGGAGAGGACTCGGATGAGGGTCCTGCATCTGATGTGGGGCCAGGACCATCTGGGAGTGGGGTGCTGTCTTTGGAATCTTCGGAGTCTGGCAGCAGCGAAGCAGAGGATCCCAGGGAGCCTGTTCCCAGTGTGCATGGTGCGCAGGGCTGCTAGAAGACGAGAGCAGCTGAAGCAGAAGGGGCAACTCAGGAGTAAGGCTGGGAGGTGATTGCCCCTCCCGTAAGGGATAAAAGTCAGTCCTCAATGACGAAGAGCTTTGCAGGAAGCAAAGCAGTTTAGTAATTTTCGAGTCCGTCTTGAAGCTCTGTATATTCTGGTTGGTTTTCTGGGTTTTGGGGTTGGTTTATGTTAGCCTTAATTGGATTTCTGTTTTTTGGCAGAATTCTACAGCACTGAGAAGCGTGCTCTTATCTGGAGGAATGAGTGTATAATGAGTTTTGGCTGGGAATGCAAGTAATTCCCAGTGTCTCATTAAAATAGGTTTTACTTTTAAATTCAGTTTGTGTTTTATTAAGTTTGACGAAGCCTGGGTCAGAACAGAACTGGGTATGTCTAGTTTTAATGAAAAGAAGGACTAGGGGAGACATGATAGTAGTGTTCCAATATCTCAGGGGTTGCCACAAAGAGGGAGTCAAGCTGTTCTCCAAAGCACCTGAAGCAATGGATGTCAACTAATCAGAGAGAGAACCAACCTACCAATGAGGAAGAATTTCCTGACAGTAAGTAAAATTAATCAGTGGAACACCTTGCCTGCAGAAGTTGTGGGTTTTTAAGAAGAGATTGGACAACCATTGTCTGAAATGATTTAGGGCAGGGGTCTCCAACCTTGGCTCCTGGAAGCCTGGCGGACTTCAACTCCCAGAGTTCCACAGCCAGCAAAGCTGGCTGTGGAATTCTGGGAGTTGAAGTCCGCCAGGCTTCCAGGAGCCAAGGTTGGAGACCCCTGATTTAGGGTTTCCTATATCAAGGTCCCTTCCAACTCTGCTATTCTGTTAAAAGAGAGAACAAATCACACCAACTTTTGCATTCCTTGAAAATGGTGTGAAGAAAATTCCATGTTGACTCCGGAGTTTCTGCATGTCCTATAATGAAAGAATACGGTGCCAACAGAATAAGGGAGAGAAAATAGCTTCAAAGGATAAAATTTGCAGCCCTGTTTCATCATCATGGAATATCCAGTCACCAACCCAGGAGCTGCCCTAAAAATGTAGACCAAAGTAGGCAAATGGTTTGGAAGCTATGATTTAATTTCCTTTACATTTATTTTCAAAGCCACAATGGATACAACACAATGGACTGGATCCAGAACTCTAGGAAATGTTGGCGTCAACATGTTTCCTCCATAGCCTTCTTCCTCTGGTAAATCCCAACACAGCTTGCTCTGAGCGTTCAGTGGCTTGGCAAAAAAAAGAAAAGAAAAGAAAAGAAAGTCTTCCACTCACTGTTTTTCATTAGCTTACCAGGTGACAGAAGAACAGAACAGCAGAATTTCAGAGTGGGAAGAGACCTTGGAGATCTTCTAGTCCAACCCTCTGCACAAACAGGAAACCCTACATCAGGAGTATGAAACTCAAGGCCTGCAGGCCAGATATGGCCCACAGGAAGCTTAAATCTGGCCCAAGGGACCGGCCAGGAATATCAAAGGACAGACCTGTGGTGCCTCTGGTGGCTAAAATGGCCTCGTTTTCACCCTCCTTGGCCTCCTGCAGCTGAAAACGAGCCAAAAACAGTCCGAAAACCAGCCAAAAATGCCCCCCCAAATGGCCAGCAGAATGCTACAGGCAGCCATGGAGGGTGAAGATGAGGTGCAGGGGGGGCATATGCCTCACAGACCCCCTGCACCCCATTTTGGCTGGCAGGGTGCTGCAGGAGGCATCCATGCCATCCCCCCCCCCCAGCCGCCACAAAGGAGAACTACAATGCTGATCTGGCTCTTGAAGAAATCCAGTTTGACACCCCTGCCCTCAATCAATCAATCAGTCGTTTATTGTCAATGCACAACATGCGTACAATGAAATTGAAAAGTGTCCTGTGGACAAATTGAGGTCCAATCTCTTCTATCTCCCATGATAGAGTACCCTCAACATCTGATGGCAACCAGTTCCTCTGGTTAGTTGGTAAAGGCTTATTATAGGGAATGCAGATTTCAGTGTAGCCAATTACTTTTGGAGTAGCTTTGCAAACTTAAAACAGGAAGGAACAGCAATTCTAACACCAACAAACAGGAGGGAATTTCACTAAGGTTGGTTTGTTTTGATCTGTTGGCAGTGGAAGCTCAATGCATTTTGAATGGTCCCCTCTCCAGGGTCACCAAATCAATGGTGTAGACTAGGGGCATCAACTTTTAAGTCCCGTGGACCTCAATTTCCAACATTCCTCAGCCAGTCATGCTGACTGGGGAATTCTGGGGGTTGAAGTTCACACCACAGGTGTTAAAGTTGCCAAGTTTGCATTTAGACTTAAGATAGGTTGACTTCCAAATTAAAGGACCTTTGCTGTAACACACTTTATGGCATATGACTTCCAAATTAAAGGACTGATGCTTCTAACGCACTTTATGGTTGAATGGTTAGACAAATCAAGCATTTACAGGTATCCTGCACAACTAATACAGCCACCATAAAGTGTTTAAATGCACTTTTTTTTTCCACAGTAGAGATTTTTCTTACTGTTCTTCGGGATTTTTTTTTCTCCAACGTGACTTTGCACATTTACTGAACCATGAAAATACAAGAGTCCTCACTTCACTGGTTAGGTATATTAGTTCTGGGATTATCAGTAAAAAGAAATCCCCATAACATTTTTGCAAAGCTAGACAGAAAGTATGCAAACCAGAAAATCATCTTAATATTTGCTTCAAGAGAGGATTGGTTCACAATCTGCCAAAACATGTAGTTTTAAGCAATATTAAAGGGCATCTTGTCAGCAATATGTATTGATCATATTTAAAAAAATAATGCTTAACTCTTATAGAATACAAGGCTTTGTGATCTTCAAATGGTTTATGAATCTTAACTGGATAGTCCTTACCAACATATAAGGGGATAAAATGAAGGTTGCAACTTGAAAATTTCCCATTTACCATGTATGAAATCTTCCTTTTGCATAGAAAAAGAAAAAAAAATCAAATCCCAATGCATATTAAAACCATGCCCATCTTACCTATTACGTTTATTAAAAATGCTGCCTATAAAACTATAGCATATTGATAATTGAATCCTGTTTGTTACTTTTTAAAAATACAGGTGTTTTTTTTTTATACTGCCTATTCCCTTAATGGCTCATAGCACTTCACAGAAATAAAATGGAAATGCCCTAAGTACCATTCACATAATTTTAAAACCTTATTGAAACAACACCCTGGTACATTGAAAGACTTTTGAAACAATCCACAGGCTTCAGTAAAGAGTTATACGTTGAGTTTTTTTTTTTCTAACCAGTCCTCCCACCCCCAACTTTAGCAACTTTAAAATATGTGGACTTTAAATCACAGAATTCCCCATCTGGGGAATTCTGTGAGTTGAAATCCACGTATCTTAAAAGTTGTCAAGACTGAGAAACAGCGTCCTAACTTGCTTCATGTCCAAAGACAGCAAAGATGTTTGAAGGAGGGGTGTCAAAAGATGTTAAGATGCTGATTGCAACTTGCTCATGGGGGTTGGCATCATAGGATTGCAGCCATCATCTTGACCTTTATTCACTCTTCTTGTGGACAGCCCCAAAAGGCAATTTGTTCCGCTACCTGGGATTCACATGAAGAAAGTGGAATTCACGGTAGGTGTCAAGAGAGCAGCAGCAGGATGCATGGAAAGCATCTGTTGCTGGGAAGAACTGTAAGAATAGATGGTCCTGTTGACTAGTTCAGTTATAACTTATACGAGACTTTGGACTCTTGAGCATTCTGTGGCGCAGTGGTTAGAGTGCAGTACTGCAAGCTACTTCTGCTGACTGCCGGCTGCCTACAATTTGGCAGTTCAAATCCCACCAGGCTCAAGGGTGACTCAGTCTTCCATCCTTCTGAGGTGGATAAAATGAGGACCCAGATTATTGGGGGCAATATGCTGACTCTGTAAACTGCTTAGAGAGGGCTGTAAAGCAATATAAAGCGGTATATAAGTCCAAGTGTTATTGCTATTCTAGATTGGGGTACAAGGCAAGTGCCAATCAAAGAATGTTTTGACAAACATGGGACTTACAGAAGGAGCCAATTTTTCAGATCAATATCTGGATTGACTTTTTGAGTTACCCTAAGGAGGAGGGCATAACCATATCTAATTTTGGGATTATGTGTGGCTGAGTCGCCAAAGCCAAATTATTTTCTTCTATAGAGAGAGACAGTTGATTAATCAGCCGAACCTATACAGTCATTAGGTTATCATGGAGAATGAAGTAGTATATTTATTTATTCATTTATTTGCATCCTTCTTTATTATTTCTGCAATAAGGCAGTGAACATATCCATCATACCTTCCTGCTCCTATTTTCCCTCCAACAACAACCCTGTGAGGTGGAGCTGAGAGAAAATGACCAGCCCAAAGTCAAGTGGGACTTGAACTCATAGTCCCCAACTTTCTAGCCCCATGATAGCAAACCTATGGCATGTGTGCAACAGGTGGCACGCAGAGCCATTTGTGTGGGCATGCGAGCCCCAGCCAAACCTATCTGCACTGTGCATGCGGGCGCCTGCCAGATGATTTTCAGCCCATTTGAGGCCGTCTTGTAGGCTCAAGGGAAATCTCTTCAGCCTCAGGAGGCCAAAAAATGGGCCTTCTGGAAATACCGGAAGTGCCGAAACAGGCCTGTTTTCAGTCTCCTGAGGCTGCAGAGGCTTCCCTTGAGCCTTGGGGAGGGCGAAAATAGCCTCCCTTGGGCTCCAGAGGCTGAAAATGGGCACTTCCGGTATTTCCAGAAGGCCCGTTTTTCGGCTCCCCGAGGCTGCAGAGGCTTCCCTCGATCCTCCAAGAGGGTGAAAATGGCTTCAAATGGGCTGAAAGTCAGCTGGGAGGCACACACATGCACAGTGCGTGTGCGTTTTTGGCACACCACGACAAAAAGGTTTGCCATCACTGTTCTAGCCTTTCTAGACCAAACTGGCTCTCTCTCTATTTTGTTCCTGAAGAAAAAAACAGGATTTAAATCCTTAAGTAATAAATAAAGGACCCTGATGGATACAAAGAACAGCAAAGACTCTCCATCCAAATGTTGCTGCCGAGTCAGAATTTTTGCCTCTCATCCTTTTCCATGTTGTCTGGAGCAGCTGGAAATCACAGTTCTGCACCATAGAAAAGGCCACCACTTCCTCATTTCTGCTTTAAGGGAAATGCAGCCTCCAACACAGGCAACATCCTCTCCACTGAGGTGGTTGGATTGCATCCAGCTTAGCCTCACAGGACACTACAGAGTCCAGGCACAGCTCCTCCAGCCCGACACTTAACAGCTTAAACCGTAAATAATCCTAAACCCTCTCGCATTCTGATTAGCTCTTTGTGAAATGAACCAAAGGCAGGTCAAATGAATAAGAGCTCTTAATCATGTACATAAAAAGGCATGCTGGCAATAGCTATAATCATCCTTGCATTATTTATGGCCCAGGAAACGAAGCTTGTTAACATCTCTTCAGTGCCTCTGTTATGTAAGAAAATGGGGATAGGTTTCAGTTCCTTGGGTATCTGGGAAATGGCACTTGTATCTTATTTAAGAACAGAGATTATTTTTAATCCACAAGCTCCTTTTGTACATATGCTGACTGCCGGCTGCCAGCAGTTTGGCAATTCGAGTGTTCACCGGCTCAAGATTGACTCAGCCTTCCGTCCTTCCAAGGTGTGTAAAATGAGGACCTAGATTGTTGGGGGCAAGAGGCTGACTCCGTAAAACTGCTTAGTGTAAAAGCACTGCGAAGTAGTATACAAGAAGCGCTATTCAGTGGTGGGATTCAAGCAATCTTACTACCGGTTCTGTGGGTGTGGCTTGATGGGCGTGGCAGATACTGTAAAATCTCCAGTCAGAGGTGGTATTTGCCGGTTCTCCGAACCACTCAAAATTTCCACTACCGGTTTTCCAGAACTGGTCAGAACCTGCTGAACACCATCTCTGGCGTTATTGCTATTTTGAGCTGACACTTGCTCACAAGGATATCAAAGTAGGTAATAGCAACTAGCAAGAGGGTTGATCTTGAAAAAAGCTGGTCAGTTTATTAGGTAGTGTCCTCTGATCTGTAGGCTACATTGGGAGATAAAAACTATACCCTGGCCTAGTAGAAAACAATGGAACCTGACTTTTTATTATAGCCACAGACCAACCACCTCAAAAATAAAGAAAATAAAGTGCGAAGCAACACGAAACCCCAATAATTACATTTTAAAATACATTAAATTAAAATACATGTGATGTATTTTAGAAATGATAGAAGAAACCCTAGTCAGGTTAAGAGAAATCATGTTACTTGGATAGTAGCAGCTGTAAATAAAATGGATCTGGCTGACCCGGAAACCCAATCAGATGTGTGTGATTAAGTATACTGGACACCTTTGTAGTAGGAGCGATATAGCAAGACACGAATTGAGATTTCGAGAAATACCTTCACAAGGGGAGTCTTTCTTCAAATTAAACATTCTTCAAATTAGACACTTGTATTTGGAAAGCAGTGACAAATTACATCCCGTCATCACCAAGGAATAATTTGGATGCAAGATATAACTGTTAGATGTCAACTTTGACTTTCCTATACATATTCCTCTGCTAGGGATAATTTGCAAAATGATGAATGAGCTTAGGGAGCCATGTTGCTTCTCAGGCACTTGTGTATATGTACACCTGCAAAGTACTGTGTTGGCCCTACAATCAAGTTACTTACCCTGCAAGTACCAATGCTGTGTTCCCACAGCAACTGCTTCTCTTTGTTGATCTCAGAAGTTACAGCAAGTAGAGATGAGGATTAAACTCTTACTTAATTGAAAGTCGGGGCAGACCATGAGAAGGAGCTTGTTGGAGATCTGTCTGCTCAACATGGATGGAAGTATCTGTAGGGTATGGTCAAAAAAGGTGATATATCTAAAAACAGGCAGAGTTTTCTTGACCTTGGCACTGCTTAGTCCCTCTTCTTCTGCCCACATTCTTTCCAAATCCATTATGAAATATCTAGAAAGTTCCTCCAATTCATGAACTTGTTTCTAGGTCTGCTGTTTACAAATGAACCATTCATTGTGCCCACTTGCTTGGCATCAACAACCTTGTTAAATATTAGCTGAATGATCAAGAAACTATGGCAGCTAGGAGCAGCCTGGATGGTAACATATGAGCTATTTGCTTTTATTGCACATTAGGTTTATGACCCCTTTTCTTTGCTGGGGTTTGCTCAGAATAGAAAAATAGTAGGAGCCCAGTGGGAATTCTCCAGAGGATATTGAACTGTTGGTGACTCCATCTCCTTTCTGTCCCAGAATTCAGACCATTGTTCTGTCCTATCTAATCTGTCTAATCCAATGAGACTCATTACTGTAAGAAGCAAACTTCATACTTCCTTTATATGAAAGCAAATCTCCTGAGTCCAACATTCTGTTCCTAGAGCAGCCAACTATGTGCTGAAAGAAAGCCAACATCAGCTATGAACACAACAGCAATAGTCCCCTGCTTAGGCTTCCCAGCAACTGCCAATGAAATCATCTGGGTGTATATGCAAATAATACACACACGGGCACTATGTGATTATATTCAAAGCATATACAGGGAGTCGTCAATTGACAACCCCAACTGAGCCCAACCTTTTTGTTGCTATGCGAGACAGGGGTTAAGTGAATCACTGCAGCTATTAAGTCGGTGACACTGTTGTTAATCTGACTTCCCCATGGATTTTGCTTGTCAGAAGATGGCAAAAGGTGATCACATAATCCAGAGACACTGCAACTGTCATAAAGAGGAGTCAGTTGCTAAGCATCTGAATTTTGATCACGTGACCATGGAAAACCTGCAACGGTCATAAACGTGAAAAACGGTCGTAAGTTACTTTTTGCAGTCAGGTTGTAACTTCGAACAGTCACTCAATGAACTTTTGTAAGTTGAGGACTACCTGTACCATAACACTTAGTGGAGGCTTTGCTTTTGACTGGATGTTTTAAAAAAATCTACATCAGTTTCACAGTTGAAGAGAAGGAAAGATTTTCATATTGAAAAAGTCCAAGGCAATACGAGCAATTCAGCTGAAAAAGCAGAGGGATTAGCACAAATCTCTCACTGCTTTTTTCCCCTCCATTTCTTTTTCCTTCCGCAATGAAGTTCATTCTTTCCTCCCTACACTCCCCCCAACTGCTCCTTGGGGGTGCTTCAGCCTTTCATGCGCTGTTTTCAGTCCTTTTTGCCTGCGTAAATGAAATTAATCTGGATCAAACCATCCCTAGGTATAAGGCCACATTGCAAAACTAAAAGAATGGGGGAGAGCCAGGAAATTCTAACATGTTACTGTTTTTTTTTTTTTGAGGTTGGATTACATTGTATTGTTTTAGGCTGAACTCTGAACTGGATAGTAATGTTTGGCAGCTCCCAGTTCATCTTGAAAAAGCTCCCGGGAGTCAGACATCATAGGATAAACCACCACCAGGAAATCTATGGAAGGCAAGAAAGAACCACCTTCTTATTGCTACCCAGAAACCAATAGATATCCATCGATGTCCACAGAATATGGTAAAAGTGAAGAAGCCTCTGAGCTTATTTGCTTTTTTTTACCTGTACAGGTGATTTTGAGTTTCAAAACTGTTCAGTGACTGTTCAGCACTGGAAAATGTGACTGGCGACCATTTTTCACACTTATGACCTTTGAAGTATCCCTGTGAACATGTAATAAAAATTCAGATGCTTGGCAACTGATTCCCACTTATGACCGTTGCTGCGTCCCAAGGTCATCTGATCAACTTTTGCAACCTTCTGACAAGCAAAGTCAATGGAGAAGCCCACATTCACTTGCCCACCGGGTTAGTAACTTATCAACTGCAATGATTCACTAAACAACTGTGGCAAGGAAGGTTGTAAAATGGGGCAAAACTCACTTAACAACTGTCTCACTTAACAACAGACATTTTGGGCTCAAGTCAAGGACTTACCTATGTCAACCATAAAAATGAACAAAACTTCAATTGTCCCACCATGGCTGCCAACTTGATTTTTTTTTTCTTTTTTACCATACAGGTAGTCCTTGACCTAGGACCATAATTGAGCCCCCAATTTATGTTGTTCAGTGAGACAGAAGGGAATTTTTGCCCCATATTACGATCTTTTACCACCCAGTTGTTGAGTGAATCACCCCCGTTGTTAAGTTAGCCACATGGTTGTTAAAAACGAAACTAGCTTCCACGTTGACTTCGCTTGTCACAAGGTTGCCAAAGGGGATCACATGACATCTGGGACACTGCAACCGTCATAAGTATGAGTCAGTTGCCAAGCATCTGAATTTTGATCCCCTGATCCTGGGGATGTTGCGGCGGTCATTCAGTGTTAAAGTCCCTTTTCTTCAACTTTGAACAGAAGTCAACTTTTTCCAACTTTGAAAGTCACTAAACTGAAACCGCTGTTAAGTCCTCAATATGAATCAGTTGCCAAGCATCTGAATTTGGATCCCCTCCCCCCATCACCAGGGTGATGCTGCAATGGTCCTAAGTGAGAAAAAAACACCATAGTCAATAAGTCACTTTTTTGCGCTTGTCCCTTTGAATGGTCACTAAATGAACTTTGTCAGTCCAGGGCGATGTTTGCTCGGAAGCCGGGAGGCGCCAGCAGCCGGGCTTAAGGGAAGCTGCCACTCTCTCCTGGGTCTTTTGAGGGACTTTTTTTTTTTATTTCCCCCCCCCCCTTCCAAGCTTTGCATCTCTCCAAGCAGGCAACACGCAACACGTGTGAACCCCGCAGGTTTCCAAGTCCGAAGTTGCACCTTTACGAAGGTTACGGAGGGGAGATCTTTCTCCCGGTCCCCCCACCCCCACCTTCTCTCTCTCTCTCGGGTTTCTTCAGGGAATTCCCAACCGTTTCCCTCCTTCCCATTTCTGTCACGCGGGGAGCTCCCAGCCCCCCTCAGGCCGGCCGGCTGGCCGAGACCTTCCCGACGCTCCGCGCGCGCGCGCCCATTTTTCTCGCCCAAGCCAAACGTCGGGCGAAGGGGGGGGGGGAGAAAGCGCGCGCCCTGCAACCCTCCCCCGCTCTCTCCCCAACTGCCACTTTCTTCTCTTTGGCTTGCGCGGGCGCGCGCGCGCGCTCTCGTGTGTCAGCCTCCTTCGGTTCACCCTGCCGGCATCGCCGCCGAAAGCCCCCCCCCCCCCCCCCCCCCCCCCCCCCCCCCCCCCGCTCTTTTCGCCTTCAGCCGCCAGGAGGCCGAGAGGAAGAAAAGCGTCCGCGGGTCGAACCCGGCTGTGAGACGGCAAACCGCGCCCCTCCCCCCCACCCCCACCCCCACCCCGCTCACCGCTGCGCTCCCGGCACTGCCTCCTCGTCCTCCTCCTTCTCCCCAGGCAGGATGCGGCAGCAGCGGCGGCGGCTGGCAACCGGCGACTGGCGGTGCCCGAGGGGCGGATGAGGCGGGCTCTGCCCTGCCTCCTACTGGCCGGTGCAGGTAAAGGGGGGGGGGGAAACGCTTGTATTCTCTTTTCACTATGCTACTTACCCACGCCGGTTGCGGGTTTGCTCGGAGGTTTACGGTACCCAGTCTCTGTCTCTGTGTCTCTCTCTCTCTCTTATGGCTCCATCTCTTTTGTGAAGGGTGGACTGGCTGCGCCTTATGGGTACGGGAGCCTTTTTCTTTCCTCCCCAAAGCATCCTTGCTGAAGTAAAGCTTCCTGATTCCTGGTTGGAGGGGTTTGGGATTCAGGCTGCGGAAATAGTCTGAAAAGGATTTCTTTCTTGGGCTTACCTGCTTCTCCGTCCCTCTATTTCTATTCCGCATCATATGCTTGGCACAACAAAAGCGCTAATATGGACTGTTTCCTAGTAGGATTTGATTGCTTATTGTACCCTATGACTATTATTAAGTGTTGTATCTTATGATTCTTGACTCTTGACGAATGTCTCTTTTTTTATCTACACTGAAAATATTTGCACCAAGACAAATTCCTTGTGTGTCCAATCACACTTGTCCAATAAAGAATTCTATTCTATTCTGTCCTGTCCTGTCCTATCCTATCCTATCCTATCCTATCCTATCCTATCCTATCCCATTAATTTCTATTATGTTCTGTTCTGTCTTGTCCTGTCCTTTCCTGTCCTATCCGATCCTATCCCATTAATTTCTATCCTATCCTATCCTATCCTATCCTATCCTATCCTATCCTATCCTATCCTATCCTATCCTATCCTATCCTATCCTATCCTATCCTATCCCATTAATTTCTATTCTGTTCTGTTCTGTCCTGTTCTGTCCTATCCTCACATTAATTTCTATTCTATTCTATTCTATTCTATTCTATTCTATTCTATTCTATTCTATTCTATTCTATTCTATTCTATTCTGTCCTATCTTGTCCTATCTTATCCTATCCCATTAATTTCTATCCTATCCTATCCTTTCCTATCCCATTAATTTCTAGTCTGTTCTGTTCTGTCCTGTTCTGTCCTGTCCTCACATTAATTTCTATTCTATTCTGTCCTATCCTATCCCATTAATTTCTATTCTATTCTGTTCTGTTCTGTTCGATTCTATTCTACTCTACTCTACTCTATTCTGTCATATCTTGTCCTATCCTATCCTATCCTATCCTATCCCATTAATTTCTGTCCTATCCTATCCTATCCTATCCTATCCTATCCTATCCTACCCAATTAAATTCTATTCTATTCTATTCTCTTCTCTTCTATCCTATCCCATTAAATTCTATTCTATTCTATTCTATTCTATTCTATTCTATTCTATTCTATCCTATCCCATTAATTTCTATTCTATTCTATTCTATTCTATTTATTGACTCCTAATATGATTTGACCCTATGACTATCATTAAGTGTTGTATTTATGATTCTTGACTCTTGACAAATGTATCTTTTCTTTTATGTATACTGAGAGCATTTGCACCAAGACAAATTCCTTGTGTGTCCAATCACACTTGGCCAATTAAGAATTTTATTCTAAAATAATTCCAATTATTGCCCAGAAAGTTTTTGTCGCTTTCCTTGCCTTGTTTACTAAATCCGATCCATTTAAATTTGATCCTGGAACAACTTCTTCCTCTTGGTTTTTCATTCATTCATTCTTCCACCAGCTCTCTGGTTTTTGGAAATGGGGAAGGAAAAAGAAAACCTCTCTCTTTATTGAAGCCTGGCATCTTCCCCTGTCTTTTGTCCTTTGATCTTGACGGGTTGTTTTGCAGGTTTGCCAAAATCTTAAAATAGCTCTGATCTTGGTTTGGGGTGGAATTCTTGTTTTTAAGGCAGCTTGGTTCTTTAAGGAAGCTTTTTCAGCATCCTTTTAGTTTAGAGGCATTTGCTGCTCTCTTGTGTACCTTCAGGCTTGGGAAAACTTCCATTTATGGTCTTTGCAAAATTGCCAGTTTCTTTACAAGTTGATTTCTTTGGCCATCCATGACAGTAATGGATGAAACGGAGCTTGCTTCCTCAATGCTGAAATCCATATATAGATATTACTTCAGAATGGAAAAAGTGAAGCTGTAAACCATAAATGCAGATCCTTGTATGCCTGTTCTTGAATAGCTTCCCTTTTAGCCTTACACACTCAGTTTTTACCCCGGAAAAGGGAGACTCTCTCCTTTAGCCAAAAAAACTAAATATATTAGCCAAAACTATAAAAGATATTAGCCAAAACCTACAAAATAGATTAGCCAAAACCTACAAAATAGATTAGCCAAAAACTACAAAATAGATTAGCCAAAAACTACAAAATAGATTAGCCAAAAACTATAAAATAGATTAGCCAAAACTACAAAACACATGGCCCTTTAATAATAAGTGCCACTGTCTGGCTTTTCTCTGCCTTTTTTTTCTTCCCATCACATTGTTTACAGTTCTTTTCTCTCCTTCCCATGAGACATTATATGCACTGGCAATGTAAAACTGGAAGAATTAGATCATAATCCCCAAAAGCCTAGGCTAACAGATACCTTGGGGTTTTTTTTAAAGTGCTGTTTGTTGTGCTGAGGGATGGCAAATTTGGGGCAGTTGGTAAAGTACATAAGTTCATTCCAGTCCAATTCTACGGAAGGATTTCATATCCCCCCCACTCCCAACAAAGGGAATTGTAATCTTGTGTGGCATAAAGGTAGCTGGCTTCCCATGAATGCCATGTTCTCCTTCTGCTTGTGTTCACCTTTAAAAAAAAAATGCCTTGATGTCTTTGAGAATCAGTCTTGATCCCTGGCAATTTGCCTGGACAAGTCTCTGCCGTTTTCTTGGTGAGGTTTTTCAGATTTGCCATTTCCTTCTGCGTGCTGAGAGACAGTGACTGGTCCTAGATCACCCAGCTGGCTTTGTGCCTAAGATGGATTTGGTACACACAATCCCCTGGTTTCTAGCCTGTCACCTTAATCATTACCCTAAACTGGCTCAGTATATTTGTTTAATTAACCCAGCATTTTTTCAGCTGGACAGCATCTTTTCAAGGCTGCTGGAATGTACCTTACACATCAGTTCCAGTTTCATCCTTTTAACTGGAATTAGAATGAAGGAACCTGGAAGTCAGGTGCACAGCTTCTGTCCAATTATTGGCCCTACATTATGATTTTTGTAAAACTTCCTCCCTGGTTACATGAAGTTCTGAAGGTTTAGAGATTATTCAAGTGCTTGATTATCAAGGAATTTTAAAGCTACCTTTCTTCCCTTTCTCTTTAGAAAAGGTAACTGATTCCAGTTGTTGCTTCCCATTTTGCTACTGGAAACCAGTTTTTTTTTTTCTCCAATTGTCCTGAAGGAAGCCTACTCATTATTTCCAGTATTTTGCCCACTGAATTGATCACCAAACCCCTTAGATACTAACCCTTGTATTGCATGAAAATTAACACGTTTAAATGTGAGACCCAAAGTATTTAGAATGTTGTTTTTCAGTGGCATAGAATATGCTGAAAAGAATTCTTCTGTCCAATTATTTCCTTTTTTTTTTTTTTTGCTTGCTTTTGGCATTATGTAACAGAAATGTATGAACCAGCCGAAGACAAAAGAGCTCTTCTGTTTTGCAGGAACAGAGAGTATCCTGCCAAATTAGGTCATTTGTTCTTTTATGGTTTACAAAGAAAGAGATAAGCAGAAAAAGATGAGTACTGTTCTATAAGGGATAAACGTTCACAGGATAACATTTCTGCCTAAGCATTCATTATGCCGACTCTGCTTGGCAGTGATGGAAAACTGTTTAAATATGCACATCTCTAGGATTTTAGAATAGATATTTACAGAAGTAGGAGGCTACTGATGCACACAAGCATTATGCAAAAAGCTTTGCATGAAAATCAGCAGCACTTTTCCTCTGATTGCTTATGCTCTCTTCTAGAAATGAACCCCAGAGGAATTGCAGAGAGTGGTAAGATATTCACCTTGTTTAACCGGGAGTCTTCCAAACATGTTTAACTTCAGCTTTCTATTTCCCAACTCCTCCATGCTTCAGAATAGGCTGCTTTGGATTTTGTCCCTAAATCTCTTAGAGCTCAGGTGGCTCCAAAGATAAATCCAATCCGTTTTCTTGGGACTAGTATATAAGTTTAATCTACTTCCTTTCTGGCCTCTCCCATTCTAATACTAACCAGTCTAGCCCCGTTTATTGTTGATCCTGATAAAATGTCCTACCACCTGGCAAATTCTTTTTGTTAGTAGCTATCCCAATAGCACTTAAGATTTATATACCACTTCACAGTGCTTTACAGCCCTCTCTAAGTAGTTTACAGAGTCAGCATATTGCCCTCAACAATCTGGGATCTCATTTTACTGACCTGGGAAAGATGGAAGGCTGAGTCAATCTTGAGCTGATGAGAATCGAACTGCTGGCAGTCAGCAGAATTAGCCTGCAATACTGCATTCTAACCACTGCACATCACGGCTCTTGATTGTATGTCTTAATATAACTTGATGACACTTGAGGTTCCATTGAATACTTCAGATTCCACCAGGATTTCAGTCAATTTTTAACCTACCATCAACCTGACCTTACAGCTATCTATGCAACAGGTTGAATTTCTGGATAGTTGTTTAATTTTAGAGCAACTACAAAATGATAATAAACACACAGTATACAGTACAGTCATATGTCGGCACTCTAATGTTTCAAAAATTGTCAAATTTAGTATTCGATGTGTTTTGAAGCCAAAATATTATCCTGGCACTTATCTTTCTTAGAACTTTGGACTTATCTTGCCTGATGAACCCTCTTGAATTGTGGATTTAATTTTGCCTGGTGGGTTTATTTTGATTGGGAATCTTACAAGTGTCTTGTGGAATTATTGGCCATTGCTCTGTGGATTATATTGGTCTGTTTGTGGCTGGACTTAATTGGGACAGTTCTGGATTTTTGGTGAAGGGAGTTGTGGGGGAATATTAATAAACCCACTAAACCACAGTTACGTGTGTGTGTGTGAGAGAGAGAGAGTGGGACAGCGCAGTTTTGGGAGATAATCATATGCAGAATGATATGCAAGAATAATTAATTATAGGAGAGACTTAGAAAATGATATATTTCTTGTCATCTGCAGCTGTAATTAAAATAATACAGCATGTATCCTCAGTTGTCTGTAACTTACCCCAAATCTGTACTTGTCTGCAACTGCATCTCCACTAAAATAATCTTAAGGTTTGTAATATAATGAAATCTCCCTCAGCTTGGAAGTTGCGATGAATACTTCAAAGGATGAATCACATCCAAAAGAAAATAGATCAACTCATATTAAAAAAGAAGAAAGATAACCAAATGGCAGTAAATGCACTTTTAATTAGTCTGGTAGAATCAAAAAACAAATCACATCCTGTGAAGAGGATGACATTTTGGAAGGAAAAAAGTATAGACTATTTTTGCTGCTTTTTTATAAAAAATATAATTGCTACTTGACCTTCAAAGTACAGACTGTAATTGTTGCTTTATATAAAATACCATCAATAAAGCAGTTCATCATGTTTAATAATATAGAATATGCCACAGCCTTAATCATCTCAATGGAAATTTAGGTCAAATTTCTCCAGTTTGGTGCTTTTCCAAGGATTTGGGCTTTGTCCTCTGTAATCTTCAACCAAGATATCTATTGGTCCTGTTTTAGAATTACAAAAATTCCAAAACATTTGAGGGACTTGTTGGGAAAGGGCTGCCTTTTAACTTCATGAAATGCCCCTCTAGTGTGTTGACAAAACCTCTGCTCAATTTCCAAATTTATGTTTGGTAAAAAGACTTTTTTATGTGGCTTGTGGAGAACCAGTTTCAATCTACAACCTTGGCATGCCATACATGCTTTAAAAAAGTGAATGACTAGCAAAAATGGAATGGTCTGATCAAGCTGTATTTCTATTTCTGAACTCACTTTATTCAAGGCCCAGAATTCTATCACGCATGCTAGAGATGGGAAATTGAACTTATGCTTCAAACTGTTGCTGTGACATCAACATTGGCAGAGTGATCAGAATAGGGTTTTTTCCTCAAGACAGCAGCACTTCACTATTCTGGAGAGACTGGAGTCTTCTCTATATAAGAAGGAAGGAAGGAAGGAAGGAAGGAAGGAAGGAAGGAAGGAAGGAAGGAAGGAAGGAAGGAAGGAAGGAATCAGCCTTATTTTATAGTAGAGTGAGCTTGGTCTATTGTAGAAAATGCAAACATCATTTAATGAAGGGCAAAGAACTGACATTAATTTGTTAATTTGAATCATGCTTGTGTAATTGTAGGTTGGAATGACTATGGCATGAAAAGACACGGAATAGTTTGATCAAAGACAGCATAGTGTAGACCTGCATTGTGGGTAGAGCAAGAGGCTAAGGGAGAGCAGCTCCTTACATTATTGAGCTGTAAAGGTGATGGCTGCAAAACTGTACTTTCAAACTTGTAAAATTCTGTTAATGTAGCTTTACAATTACGTAGAATTAGCTTACCCGACCATGTTTCCTATCTGGTTTATCTGGTAAGGCTGACAGCTTGTCAATAATTGGAATGAGCTCACTTGGAATAGAATAAGGCATCACTAATCTGATACATGTCAGTCTCTTTAAATATGTTTTGAACAATTTTCATTTAACATTCTAACACACAACTATTTCCTTCAGAAATGTCTAATGAAGGACCTTCCTATTAGTTGTGCCCTACCTGTTCTTCACAACTGTGGATTTATGCTACAAAGCCTATCAATTCCAGCCAGCATGTCATTTAATTAATCTGGAGCATGGCTGTCCAATCTTTTGGTTTGCCTGGGCCACTTTTGAGTGAACAGGAATTGTTTTGGACTGCATGTAAACGTGTGTGTGTATTAATGTATAGAAAAAAAACCAGTCTTTATTTATTTTTTTTTATAATTTTTATTACCCTATGGGGCCACATTATTATTTGTCCAGGGCTACATGCGGCTGGTAGCCATGGGTTTGGACATGTCTGATCTAGAGGCAAGTTGAAGAAGACCTTGAATTTGGAGATTCCAATTTACTTCTGAAATCAACCACGTTCATCTCATATATTAATCTGTATAGTTTTTGATGTATCAGAATTGCAACATGTTATAACAGCAATTCTTGTTTTCCTGTTGCTGCCACACTGTTATGGAAATTCTGCCTTGCTTGGTATAAATGTGCCCTGCTTGATATAAACTGAGTGGAATATGTAAGCAGAAATGACAATCCCAGACTTAGTCTCTCTCTCTCTCTCTCTCACACACACACACACACCATCCCAACCCAAGGAGGATTGATTTTGCTTCTAGCACCTTCTACTAATATTTGCACAGCAATCTTGATTTGAAAATGTTAACTGAATTAAGGGAAGTTTCTTGCCTGGCATTTGAAATTCACTTGATTTTTCAAATTATCAGAAGGTATTTAATGACTGCTTAAATTTTCTGTTATCAAAAACACACACATACAACCATGTTGCATTAAATGTAGTCAACTGAATTTCGAAAATTAACGCATTAAAAATAGTACAAAGAATGTATGGATAATTTATAGCTAAAAAAGATTTATTTTTAGCCATCATCTGTCAGTGAATCACAGGCATCTTCTTTTACTGAACGTGCTTGCGTGATTTTTACCAGACTTTGTTCTTTAAAAGTGATAGCATCTCTTTTGAATCTTGACATTAGATGACTTGATGTAATGGTACTTTTCAGAGACTTCTATAGAAAGTAGACTGGTTAGTAAAATAATCTTGAGTTCATATAAAAGAGAAAAAAGTGTGGACTTTTCTTGTTAAGACTAACTTTCCATCAGGAAAACTTTGTTCCAGATGTTTAGCACAAATAGTTCTGCAATGAAGTGGCTTGATGCACATTCTTGGGATTTTGTCATGGAAAGGGGAAAAGAAGAAGAGATTGGTTTGATGTTATAGGGGAAAAAATGACCCTGGTTCGAAGGTATGGAGAGTTGTTATACCTCAAGAGAAAAGACTCAGCCATCTAAATCTGAAGGCCAGACTTATGGTTGGAAAAAGATAAGCTATATTGTACATATCCTTGGATCTTCATCTCGGACTCTTACTTTTGTGAAAATGTATTGGGAACATTTTGACACAAGACCCTTGAAATTTAGTTTAAAACCCAGCTTCCTATGATTCATCCCAAAGGACTCTCAGCTAGGCAGTGACTTTTGCCCTTGATAACTATTCATATCCATGTTTGAACAAACCTGGACTAAGAGCAGGAGATAAGCAGTGTCTACTGAGTTACTCCTGGGAACAAACCTTTGCTCCTTCTTTTGCTAACCAATAATATTGTAGTGTAATGGATGAATTAAGATAGCATTTCCCTAGCGTAGATTTAACTTGATAGAATAGGTGAGAAATTTTGAAAGCTGAAAATTCTAAAGGCCCAACCCAAAAAAGGATTTCCTGCACTGTTTTTTAAAAAAATATCCTATGGAGAAAAGTTGGTGTGTGTTGTATGTATGTGAGTGGGGAAATTACAAATCTGTATGCACATATTTATTTTATTGTTAGAAAAAGATTAAACCTGACATTCAGGGCACACTGTTCTGAAAAGAGCACGAAATGTATATAAATGTATAAACGTATAATATCATTGCAGGTGCCTCAGAAGTTTTGGAAATTCATTTTTTTTCTGTACTAATACCTAGAAGTTGTGTGGGATTAAGGGATATGTGGGAAAAAAGAGAAAGAAGGCAACAGTCATTCATTGACTTCCCAGCTGGACCAATTCCTGCAGTGGTTCCTGGCAAAGGTTGCTGCCATGCATACCAAGTCCAGATTCAACTATCCTCATATCCTGAATGCTTCCTGTGGATTCCATCCCCCACCTCCCATGGCCAGATGGTAGCTTCTGTTCTTTCCACATCCCTGACGGGAATCAGAAAATCAATATATCGATCAAATTATGTTTTCTTGCTACTGCAGTGGCCCTCGGGCAGACTGCTGATACTGTTTTGCAGCTGATGTCATGGTTGATGCCAGATGACAAGAGCCCCATCATAGCAGAGCCCAACCTTTCTGTGACAAAGCCAATACCCTTGCCATGTCCTCTGAGAGGCATAGAGACAGATTTTCTAGATGGGAGCTGGCCCAATCAATCAGGCTTGGTTAATTTAGAAATATTCAAAGTATGTTGGTTACTCTACTTGGAACGTCCTTTTCTGTGCTCTTTGACCAAGCAGATTGAATGTTGATCCGCCACAGGAGTCATGTAAACTTTTCTCTTTGGTTTGGTCCTTCAATACTAAACCACCTTATTTTCAGGATGGAGTTCCAAGCTTCTCTTCCTTGTCTAAAATGTTGATTGATACCTCCTGGATTTGTTTTGTTTTTTATTTAAAAATAATGGTGTGTTAATTAAGCTTTAGTGATTGAATTCATAATTTAGTCTAAGGTACGGTAACCAGGTCCACATACACTGCCTTAAGCTGCAAATAAAATGGCTGATGATCCTGGTGCTATGTGTGGACCGGTTCTGCATAACCTTTAGCAATACAAACTATTATTTAAGCATGTGGGGTTCCTAAATAGCCTAGCTAGGGCTGCTTTCTATTTCAACACCTATTGAATTGCGCTTCACGTGCTACCTGTTTATCCAGAAATTTATTCAGGCATCCACCTCAACCACTGAAGATTCCTTAGAAAAAGTTTGTGTTGACTTTGGGCTTTGACTGAAGACTTTGGTTTCAATTTTCAGCCAAGAAAATATAATGCACTTTTGGCATTGTCTGGCAATTCCCTAAAGTGGTTTGAATTCAATGTGAGCAGTTTGTTCCAGGGAGTAGAAGAAAACAATTCCAGAGGAAAGGATACTTGGATGGCTCTTTATGAACCATTCCAGAGGTTTACAGGAAAGCTTAGAAGAGTCTTATTTGTATTGAACCCCCACTATCAACTGTTGAAGGTAACTAAATTATAAAAGACACTTCTGTTTTATTTAGACTGGCTATACAGGATATAGTATCAATATAACTATAATAATATAATCAGTTTACAGTCAGAATAGAACTGGGAGGGACCTTGGAGGTCTTCTAATCCAACCCCCTGATCAAGCAGGAGACCCATACCATCTCAGACAAGTGCCTGTCCAGTCTCTTCTTAAAAACCTCCAGCAGTGAAGCCCCCATAACTTACTGTTAGGAAGTTTCTCCTTAGTTCCAGTTTTTTTCTCAAAGCCCTCTCCATACTCTTGTATACTGACAAATCAGGATTGCAATGGGACAAGTTAGAGCAGCTCATTTACAAGATGTAGTTGATGTAGATGGGATGAAAATTGCAATTGGCCCAATTAGATTCTCTTTGAGGAAAAAAAAAAAAAAAGGATCAGTTGCATTCCAGGGAGGACAATAAACCACAATTCCTGGGGCCTCAAGTTGTTCATCCTGATATAATGGATTGACCATTATTATTCCTGTGTTTCTAGAAATTAATCATAATCCGTAGATTTGTTGCTGTTTCAATGCCTAACTCAGTCTGCAGTTTCTTGTAGAATGGAACATGAGGCCTTCCAGCTAGAAAAGCAGCATGTCCACCAGGTCTATGAAAGCACCGCCGCTTATTTCAACGGCTTGCAAGGGAAAGCCTGGCCTCGCGTCCGGCAGTTTTTACTTGAACAGAAGCCTGGCAGCCTGATTGCAGATATTGGTAAGTTCTGGGTTTTTTCTTTTTCTTTTTTAAACAAAGCTATCCATCTCTCTGAATGAGAAAAGAAAGGACAAAGAGAACCACAACTGTGTGAAGAGCTCATAGGCAGAATGGCAGCTTGGGATGTGGGGAGGAGAACGATCAGAAAACCAACTAATTCCTTGTTCTGAATTACATTTGACCACCAGAAGGTAGTTATTAGTTTTTCTTATTTGGTCTCCTCAGATGTAGATAGCCAGAATGTTATTCCGTATGGTTCAAACTCTCTCAGAAAATGAACTTATTATCTGTGTACTTTAGACCACACAGGATCTACACTGTCTAAAAGCACAGGAATGTCCTCTCCTTGAGGAGCAGAAGTCATATAACATCCCTCTTCCTCTGTGTTGAGGGTCCATTTTTGAACCCTACATCCTTCACCCAGAGCACACAGGGAGATCTCATAATGGAAACCAATCCAAAACAACCCTATATTGTTGAATCTGTCAGGTCTCCTCTTCATTAGCAAGACTCCAGTCTATTTTCAGCATGGAGGGATATCTTAAGTTCTTTCTCAGCATCCCTCCAAGTTAGAAAATCTACCACCATTATTCCTGAAGTTCAAATGAAAGTGCGGATATCCTGGGACAACTGCCCATGTATTAGGTTTAAAGAAGTTCAGGGGAGCTAAGTAGAACTGTGTTGGGTTGGCCATGGTCATCTTTCTGATTTCTTGGTTTCTTCTTGTATATAAAAATAATTTTCACAGATGATGACAAACAATCTCACATAAAAAATCTCTCTTGTTTGGCTTAAGGTTGTGGGACTGGAAAATATCTTGATGTCAACCATCTGGTATATAATCTTGGATGCGATTACTGTGGCCCCTTAATTGAGATTGCAAGAAATAAAGGCTGTGAAGTAATGATCTGTGATAACCTACACCTCCCTTTTCGGGATCTGTGCTTCAACACCATCATCTCCGTGGGAGGTATGAGATTTTAATTGCCCAAACAGCTGAGATAGGAGGAAACACTTTTGTTATGCACCACATGACACTACATTAATATTTCCTAATTATTTTATTACTTATTATAGGAAGATTAGATAATAGGAAGTCAGGCTTTTTGTTCAGGAATTTTATATAAACATGCTTGAAAAAAGAAGAAGGCTTCATGGCTACAGAAGGAAAACAAAACCAAAGAATATTCTGAGGATATCATTTTCTCTGAGTAGATAATTTATGAATCCGTTTTTTCCCCATTGAGAGAGCATTCAGGGAAAGACCCTGCACCTCAATCCCAGAATTTCCAGTTGGAAAAAATTCCCCATTCCAGTAGACTGAAAAGAACTGACATTTGGAAATTTTAAGCAGGAATGTTTCTTTCCATTTTATACCAAATTTTTTTAACCGCACCAAACTTGATTGCAGGAAATACAACTTCAGCAACAGAATGGTCAATGTCTGGAATACTCTACCTGACTCTGCGGTTTCTTCCCCAAACCCCAAAAATTTTAACCTTAGACTGTCTGCTTTTGACCTCACCCCTTTCCTAAGAGGTCTGTAGGGGGCGTGCATAAGCACACCAATGTGCCTACCGTCCCTGTCCTATTGTTTCTTTTTTCTTTTTCTTATATGTATCCATTTCATGTATCCATAACTATGTTTATTCTTATACCTATATCTTGTAAGCGATTGACAAATCAAATAAATAAAATAAAATAAAATAAATGAGCAAACTCAGAATCTTGCAAAATAAACATCCATACATGATTCATCTTATGTTTAGAAATGGGGAGGGGGCACAGAATAATTTGCTTAGGCTTGGAAGCAGTGAGAGGATGCAATGTTTTGTTGATTAGAGAATATGATACATCAGTAAGTTAAAGAGATAAACTGCCTGGGTACATAGCGGTCAGAACTGAATTAGAAATAGTTGTAATTGTAAAGCTGCAACAACATGTATGTTTGGGAAAATGAGAAAATGTGGGGAGTGGGAAAATGGGTTAGTGTATCCCTGACAAAAGGGGAATATGGTTCTTAAGGAAACACATTGGAATCTAAACTACAATATGCATTTCCCCCCCATATAAACTGATATCTGCAAAGATGAAAAGTGATTATAGTGAATTAGACGTGATCATCAGAGCCACAGTGTCGCAGTGGTTAGAATGCAGCATTGCAGGCTAACTCTACCTACTGCCAGCAGTTCAATTCTGATTGGCTCAAGGTTGACTCAGCCTTCCATCCCTCTGAGGATCCAGATTGTTGGGGGCAATATGCTGATGGAAACTGCTTAGAGAGGGCTATAAAGTGGTATATACTGTGAAGTGGTATATAAGTCTAAATGCTGTTGCTACTGCTAGCTGCTAAAAACTCAGAAAACAGGTGACATGAAGTCTTCCTTTCAGCTTTTGGATTAGCTTTGCAAAGAAAAAGAGACAAGAATAAATGATAAGATTCTGTATCACTATACGATATTTACATTCAATGCTTTGTTCAAAAATTGAGTGGTGATGATAAAATTTAAGAGAATTAAATTATTTCCATAGCCTGATTTTTAAACCTTAGATATAATTTAGATGTATTTTGCATGTTTTTACTTTAGTTTTCTTTTTAAAGTTTATTTATTTTCATTTTCCATTTCACATAAATCTTTTTTCAGGTTTCTCTATACAGTACGTTTCCTCTTTGGAGTATACAGTTTTTAGTACAACAGATGTATGCATATATAGCTATTTTGTTTATATATAATATCACATATTAATAGCTGACATTTTTCAAAAAATGTTAATTTTTAAAAATTAATTTAACAAAAAAATAAAAAAAAGATAAAGTCTCTTTTGATTCAAGCTCATTCTGATAATCACATAGACATACCAAGAATATTATTATTATGATTGGTCACACAGTTAGCCAGATGTTTAGACTGGATTTGATATTTTTAGCCACCTATCCGGCTTCTTCCCAAGAACTTGAGAAAGGCAGATGTTCTTATTTGATGGTGTTAAAGGTACCATTGCAGGATGTAAGCTGCTCCAAGTAAAGCTGTCTTCTGCAATAGACTGGTGGTGATTTTATCTATGCCAAAGGTCTGTTATTATTATTGTTTGTAGTAATATTAATAGTAGTATTGCTGTTGCTACTGCTGCTACTGATAACAAATAGAAGCTATGCCATCTGCTGTTATCTTTTTACAGTTTTATTTTCTTTCTCTCTTTTTTTTTTTTAACTTCCCAGTCTAGTCCATAGTAGCATTTCTGTAGATCTCCCATAAATTAAAAATAGAAGAATTAAACAATTTTTATGAATTGGTTAGTATTTTGGCCCTCTAATGTCTTCCTTTTTTATCATGCAACACAGTAGAATGAAGAATTAATTTTGAAAATACCGAAAATGCTACCTAGTGAACCATGCCTTGATTACACGATTATAAAGACATTTAATCCAAGATCTGCATATTCCTAATGAAGGCATGCATTTCCTTTTCTTTTTCAGTGATTCATCATTTCTCCACGAAACAAAGACGAATCCAGGCAATCCAAGAAATGGTCAGGGTGCTGGTACCCGGTGGCCAAATGATGATTTATGTCTGGGCTATGGAGCAAAAAACCCGGCATTTTGAGAAACAGGATGTATTTGTTCCTTGGAACAAAGCCTTGTGTTCCCAGTTGCTTTCAGGATCCAATAAACCCAGGCCTAACACAGATACTGTGCCCCCTGTGGAATCTCAGGCGACGCACTCAAAACCACCGTTGGGATCCAAATACAGTCAGCGTGGTCCCCTTGATCAGAAACCCCCTCTGAGATTAGGTAACTGCCTCCGTGGATCCTGCTGTGTGAAAATTTCTCAAGACGAAGAAAAACAATTTTACGGTGCTCTGGGGCGATCTTTCCATTCCTGGTTTTCCTCCAGGTCCCCCGATGAGTCCTCCTTAAGAAAGCCCAATGAGAAGATGGATCCCTTGAAGGATGCGGTGGGGTGGACAAGCAACGCTATTTCGGTCCAGCCCCTCAGGCACTGCAGCATAGACTTAGGGTGTCAGTCAGCACTGCTGGAAGAACGGCAGCTAGATCCCTATGACAATGTGTTTACAAAGTGTGTGGCCTGTAAACAAATCCAGTGGCTGGCGGCTTCAGGGTCCCTGAGGGGTTTTGACAGGGAGCCAGCTACCTTAATCCAACACCGCAATGGGGAAACCTCGTTTCTAAGGAGTTCTAAGGGAAACATCAAGAACAGCTGTCGCCCTCAAAGCAACAGTCCCTCCTTTGCGGGAAAACCCTTCAAAAGGATTTCCTCCGTCAGCTCTAGCGAGTCTGTGGTAGAATCAGCAGTGGCGGTAGGAGACTGTGCGGTTAATGGGCAGGATCCCCGAGCCTTTATGCGCTATTACCATGTCTTTCGCGAAGGGGAGCTGTGCTCTCTGTTGGAAGAAAACGTTCCTGAGGTTCGCATAGTAAGTTCGAGCTACGACCACGGCAACTGGTGCATTATTGCGAAGAAAACCAACAAGCAACAGCTGAATTGTTAGGCTTCCCAGAACCCCGATCGAAGGAACGTTTGCCAGCCTTTTTTTTTAATCACCCATTCTGTGTGCACTGGTACAGTTTGAATGCAAAGATGCCACAATGAAAGGATTAGCACTTAGCGCTTTGTTGAAAAACAAACTTTTTTTTATTTTTATTTTTTGTACAAATGCCCATCCTCACTTCATGTTGCTTTTAGGAAATGTGAGAGTGAGGGTGTTGTGTTTTTTTTTTGAAGTGTTTTATAAATAAAATTTTTTACAAGCGAAGGAAGGAGACATTTCTTCATTCCCCCTCTTCCCCCATCTCCTGAAAATACAGGTAGTCCTCCACCACACTGGAGCCCAACATTTTAAGTGAAACATCTGTTGAGTGAATTTTGCTCCATTCTACAACCTTAATTGCCTCAGTTGTTAAGTCACTGCAATTTTGTTAAGTCACTGCAACATATGAATTGGATCCTGTGACTCTGGGGATGCTACAACAGTTGTAATTTAGTGTGAAAAACGGTTGTAAGCCCCTTTTTTCCAGTGCCGTTGTAACTATGAACGGTCACTAAATGAACCGCTGTAAGTCGAGGACCACCTGTAGCATCTTCTCAATGAAATGGCAGTACAATTTGTGCGTGGGTTTGAGCTCTTTTTGATCAGGAATTTGGTGAAATACACTTTTAATCTTTAAAATGCTCTTTTAAAGAAATCTCACTATCTAGATAGACTGTAGAGACCTAACAGTGCAAAAGGCACTAAAAAAAGAAAAGAAAAGCTACTTCCTATGGAATTTTAAAGCAGCAAAGCAGAAAAGGCCCAGATACCAAAAGAGGACAAATACGAGCTGTCAGGAAAATATTTTCAGGAAAAAAACAAGCAATTAATCTCTCTAGAAGAGTTGCTGATGGCAAATACTCAGCACGAATGTGATATCTAATCTGTAATTGGAGTGTCACAAGAGCTGCAGATGGTCCCCGTTTAACAACAGTTCAGTTATGACAGTGATGAAAAAGTAACTTGATGACCAATCCTTGTATTAATGAACTTTGCAGGTCTATAAAGCAAAGGGAAGCTGAAATAAGATCATAAACATTGATGTAGTTTCACTTAGTGACTACTTTGCTTAAGGACCGAGTTGCTGGTTCCAATTGTGGCTACTATATGAGATCTGAGCAAATTTGGTGAATGTTTCTGTCTAAACCAGGGGTCTCCAACCTTGGCCACTTTAAGACTTGTGGACTTCAACTTCCAGAATTCTGGGAGTTGAAGTCCACAAGTCTTAAAGCGGCCAAGGTTGGAGACCCTTGGTCTAAAGCAGACTTGTCCAACCTGCGGCCCGTGGGCCGCATGCGGCCCAGGTCAACTCATAATGCGGCCCAACGCCCACCCCAACCTTTGTGAAAGATCCAGCGAGGAGGAGGAGGAGGAGAGGCAGGCGCGAGGCCGGGCAAGGTGAGCAACAGAAAAGGCGGGCAGCCATAGCCCAAAAGTCCCGCCCCGCCCCCTCCTGCTGTTGCCGCCGCCGCCACCGCTGCTGCTTCTGCCCCCGCCGCCACCGCTGCTGCTTCTGCCCCCGCCGCTGCTGCCGCTGCTGCTGCATTTGCAGGAGGAGAGGTAGGCGCGAGGCAGGCGAGCTTTCTTCCCCCTCCCTCCCCCCCACCCCACAAAATTTGGCCGGAAAATTAATAAAAAATAAATAATTTGCAGGAGGAGAGGTAGATGCGAGGTGGGCGAGCTTTCTTCCCCCCCATCCCCCTCCACCCCGCAAAATTTGGCTGGAAAATTATAAAATAAAAAATACATAATTTTTAATAAATAATAATAAATTATTTTATTTTATTTATTTTATTTTATTTTATTTTATTTTATTTTATTTTATTTTATTTTATTTTATTTTATTTTATTTTATTTTATTTTATTTTATTTTATTTTATTTTATTTTATTTTATTTTATTTTATTTATTTTATTTTATTTTATTTTATTTTATTTTATTTTATTTTATTTTATTTTATTTTATTTTATTTTATTTTTTTATTTTATTTTATTTTATTTTATTTTATTTTATTTTATTTTATTTTATTTTATTTTATTTTATTTTATTTTATTTATTTTTTTATTTTATTTTATTTTATTTTTTATTTATGTGCGGCTCCAACCAAATTTTCATGTTCTAATGTGGCCCAGGGAAGGTGAAAGGTTGGACACCCCTGGTCTAAAGTGTTATAGGATCAGCTGCAATATTTCAAACACTCCAAAAACTAAATTTTCCATAGGCCTCATTCAGGTAATGACAACTTTCCAAATCTACATGAGCTGTGGCTAGTTTTCAGTAGGATTTAAAGAAACAAACCAACTTCAAGCCATATTCTATCATCCTTGTTTCCCTAAGCCTTACTTTTAGCACCAACTGCTTACTTTGGCTTAAACTGTGCTACCTAAAAATGGAAGTAAACAATTCCCCATTTTCCCTGTGATGCCAACTCAAAAAATTAGAGCTAGAGGAAGAGACAATATTCTATCGAAGACTTTTTGCATTATAGGTTGTCCTTGACTTATGACCACAACTGGGACCGGAATTGGTAGCTATTGAGGTCATAAGTTGAAGTACCACCTGACTGGACTTGATTTTACAATTATTTTTACAAATGTCATTTAAATAACTCATGGTTGTGTAGAAAACCACATAGTTATAAGTGCCAACCCATTAGACCCACTGGACAGTCATTTATCCAAAATAGTATAGGGTCTCCTGTTTGAGCAGGGGGCTGGACTAGAAGACCTCCAAGGTCCCTTTCAGCTGATTCTGATTCTGATTTTATCCAATGATTATTTTTTTGCTGGAAAATGCCAAAAAAAGCCCTGACAGATGGCACATCTGAAAAGGAGAAGGGCTTGACTCAGTCAGTCATACCTCCAACCTTAACTTTTTTGTCCTCCTCCAGCAAACCCCACTTTCTGTTTATGTTTGCTAGATTATCGCCAACACTTATAATTTATTTTAAAATGATGTATAGGGCCTGCCATTTTTTAGGTGCATTGCAAACAGCTCCGATTTTAGGTTATTGGTCCTTATTTTACTTGCATAGCCAATGATAGAGTTTCATACAATGATTCCAATAGTTCTACCAAATCAAAGTAATCCTCTTTCCAGCTCTTTTGGCTGGAAGGATGATACAATTGCTGCTCTTTGTCTGGAACTCACAGTGATCCCAGGACCAAAGCAAGGAGCTGACTGTTAAGACCGTTTTAGCATTGGATTTGCTACATGGTGAGTTAGCTATTGGAAAGGTAAGACTTTTGGGAAGCCACATTTCTCTGGTACACAGACTAGGACAGTGATGGCTAACCTATGACACGCGTGTCACTCGTGACACTCGAGGCACTTTGACTGACACGCCTGTTGGTGTGGGGAAAACCTGCACATTTAGAGGCTGCCTGTGCTCTGCTCCAATCCCTGCTCCCTGCTTGTTGCATGGAGGCGTAGTGTCACCGCTGCCGCAAGATCTTTGCAGCAGAGAACCAGTTTTAACCGCCATAAACTGAGGTTTGTCAGTTTCATTACCTCAGGAACGCTACAGGAGGAAAGGAGATCCATGAGGTTCACAGCCCTGTAAGGTGGCCTTCTGATCCCCACATCCTGCACCTGCAGCCCTGAGACCAGGGAGACGAGTTTCATAGCCCTGTGTGATCACCCCAGCCCAATCCGTCATAAACCAAATTATTGATATTTCTTGAAGTCACAAGACCTGAGGAAGGCTACACTTTTTCCCGATTTTCGACACACCAAGCTGAAAAGGTTAGCCATCACTGGACTAGGAGGTCAGGACTTCCAAAGTAAAGGAGGTGGAGAATGGGATATCTTGTCTCTTTGCAGGACATAACCACCCTCAGCATTCTACAGAGGGAAAGATTCCCCTAATATGCAATTACTATCCCTTTGTAACCCACTTTTACAATCTAGGTGCAGAGCATTCTGAACTGCAGCTTTGGATAAACAGACCCAAGTACACTTGATTCCTGATTTAATGGATACAGTATTCCATATTGGAATATCTTTGGGCAACAACATTGAAATGGTTGGCCACCCCACCTCCCAGCATATTTTTTAGCTTCTCAGTCCAGCCAAAACCCAGGAGATTTGATTGTTGTCCACATGTAGCTTTCTGAGATCAGCTGAATTCAGCCCGATGTCACCACCAGCTTTGTAAATAAAGCCGTACCCAACTAAGTTTAGATGGAAGTTAACAAATATTACCGTATTTCCCTGAAAATAAGACCCTGTCTTATATTTCTTTTGCCACCAATAAAGGCACCAGGCCTCATTTTCAGGGGTTGGCATCCACTGACTAACCTCACTGGCGCGTGTCACCCACAGCCTCCTTTTCGTTGTCAGAGGCCTTCAGGAATTTCTTCTGCAACCGGCAAGACTTTCTTGCAGCCGATAACAGAGCTCTGGATTGATCCAGAGCTTTGTTCTTAGCTCCAGAGGCCTTCAGGAAAGCCTTGCCAGCCTTGCCGGCTGCAGAATGGGCTGGCAAGGCAGGTGTGGGGGTGTGCAAGGCTTGGCTACAACTGTCCAAAGGTAAGTAGTAGCTCCCCCATCCCTGTCCCCACCGTAGTTTAATTTTTACCTATGCCCTTGAGTATGTGGGATCTTAAGTAGGGCTTATTTTGAGAGTAGGACCTATATTAGGCTCACATGTAAAAATCAAGCTAGGACTTATTTCCAGGATAGGTCGTATTTTGGGGGAAATAGGGTACACACACACACGCACACACACAAACACACAGTGTGGCAAGCTTAGAGAGTAAAACCTAGCAATAATTTTAGGTTTGTGTGTTTTCTCCTGTCTTCTCTACCATATAGGAAGAAAGGAAGACTATAAATATTTGCTTCCATTTGTTGCTATGTATAAATTTCAGGATTCTGACTTTTCTAAAGTAAAATATGTGGAAACAAATCTGGACCAGAAACCAGAATTTAAAACTGACTGTCACTCAGAAAAGCAAGCCATGTCCAAAGCTATACAAACTCTGTGTTATGTATTAAAATGGTATACTCGAAATCCCCGAGCCTTGATTGGCCAAGGCACAGGGATTTCTGATTGGCCCGATTTAGGTCTCCCGCGATTGGTGCAAACCGAGAGCGGGAGACTTGAATCGCTGCCATTGGCCGCGGCAGCCTTGCGAAAGGTATAAAAGCCGCGGGCTTTTTGCCTTTCGCCGGTTCGGTTCACTTGTTAAAAATAAAGAGCTTTTACTTGAAGTCACCGACTCTGAGCTTATTTCCGGACACGACACTGGCGACGAGGATGGGATCTCGCCCCTGAACCGAACCCCGTGTCCACCTAAGAACCAGCGACAGCACTAAGATGGCAAAGATAGCACCGCCCGCCCCCTTCAACCCTGCCGCCGAAGATTGGGAATCGTATTCGGATCGGTTCCGAATGTACCTAGAATGCGCCGGCATGAAGGACGCCCCGGGCCCGCTGAAACGCGCTTTCTTCCTTACACACTGCGGACCAGAGGTCTTCCAGATGGCTAAGGCATTAGCCAAGCCGGCAGACGCAACCGCCATGGACTGGGACGTCCTCGAACCAATACTGCGGCGCCATTATGCCCCCGAGGTCCCCATCCTAATACGGCGCAACGAGTTTTACCGCCGAAACCAGAAGCCCGACGAAAAATTGAGCGATTTCGTCGCAGAACTGCGGCGCCTGGGAGGACTCTGTGAGTTCGAGGGTCTCAACAGTCTCATAAGAGACCGCTTCGTACTCGGGTTATGGGATCCTACACTGCAGAGCCGACTTATGGCCAAGGGCGACATCAGCCTAGCCGATGCCCTTACAGCCGCCGCAGCCGCTGAAGCAACACGCACGTCGGCAGACAGCATGCGAAGATCTGACGCGAAGGGCGGGAACAACAACCCGGCAAGGTCGGCCGACGCAAGAAGTGAAGCAACCGCACACTACGGTGAATACCAGTCAAACTCCAGCACGTCGGAAGACGAGGAGGACATTCACCGAGTACAGATGGGACGCGGCGATCAACGAAGTCGAAAAGGCCGTAAGTCGAGGACCAGCTGCGTCGGGTGCGGCGGCGACCACCCCAGGTCAGAATGCCGATTTTTTGACTCTATCTGTAGGCATTGTGAACGAAGGGGTCACATCGCCCGAGTTTGCCGCCAAAAGAAGACTCGCAGCCCGCCCAAATGGGAACAGCACGACAGACGGAGAGAAAACTCCCCGCCCAGAACCAGAGAACGACAGCCAGACGGTCGATGGGACCGCGCTCAACGATCTCAAAGAAGCGGCGACGGTCGACGGAAAGAAGAGACCCATCAGACGGTGACCATCGGCCACGCCACCTCCGACGGCGCCAGAAAAATACATGTAGAAGTATATATAGAGGGCCAGCCATGCAAGATGGAAGTGGACTCTGGGTCCTACCTTTCCATGATTGCATGGCGTGAAATCAAAAGACTGGTGCCCACTCTACAAAAGAGAAACGTGCAGACACAAAAGATCATCATTAAAGACTACCAAGGGAACCGTGTCCCGGTAGTAGGCACCAAGAATTTCAACATAACCTACAAAGGCCACACTGAACAACTACCACTCACAATCGTCGATCGCGACCGCCCAAGCCTACTGGGTCTACAATGGTTCGCCCCGCTTAACATCGCGCTGACAGGTGTCAACCAAGTCACCATCGAAGCTTGGGAACAGCGGCTAACCCAGGAGTTCCAGGAGGTGTTCGATGGAGGCTTGGGCAAGTACCAGGGGCCCCTTATCTCATTTGACTTAGATCCAAGGGTCCCCCCTAAGAGACTTAAACCTAGAAGGGTACCGTTTGCATTAAAACCAAAAATTGACTAGCAGCTTGACAAACTCGTCAAACAGGGGGTATTACAACCGATAGACCATGCCAGATGGGAAACCCCTATAGTGACCCCAGTAAAACCGGACGGGTCAGTGAGAATTTGCGGGGACTATAAGGCCACCCTAAATGGCGCGTTACAACAAAGCGCCTACCCAGTCCCTATAGTACAACATCTACTACACTCGCTAGGAGGGGGCAAAGTCTTTGCAAAACTCGACCTTGCCCAGGCATATCAGCAGCTGCCGGTAGACGAGAAAACGGCGGAAGCCCAAACAATAGTAACCCATCGGGGGGCCTTCAAGTGTAACCGGCTCCAATTCGGAGTCAGCGTGGCACCAGGCATTTTTCAAAGCCTGATGGAACGTTTGTTACAGGGCATAAAAGGGGTGGTGCCCTATTTTGACGACGTACTAATAGCGGCGCCAAATGAAGCCGAGTTAGAGACGCGACTCAGACAAGTCTTAACAAAATTTAAAGAAACAGGACTTAAGGTTAAGCGAGAGAAATGCAATCTATGTACAAAGCAAGTGGAGTTTTTGGGCTATCTCCTAGACCAAAAGGGCATTCACCCTACAACTAAAAAAATAAAAGCCATCAAGGAAGCCCCCACCCCAAGATCCAAAACGGAATTACAAGCGTTCCTAGGATTACTAAATTTCTATAATGTTTTCCTACCTCAAAAGGCAACGGCGGCGGAGCCCTTACATAGACTCCTAGACAAGAAGGCAGCCTGGACTTGGGGGAGGCGAGAACAAGCCGCTTTTCAAAAAACCAAGGACCTCCTCACCTCCGATGCTGTCCTGATGCAATTTAGTGAGACTTTACCACTAGCTGTCACTTGCGACGCATCACCCTTCGGCGTCGGCGCTGTCCTCAGCCACACCCTCCCAGACCAGAGAGAAGCACCCATCGCCTTTTTCTCCAGGACTCTGACCAAACCAGAGCGCAACTATAGCCAGCTGGACAAGGAAGCTTTGGCTATAGTTGCCGCCGTTAAACGTTTTCATGAATACTTGTACGGCCGCCCGTTCACCATCGTGACGGATCACAAGCCTCTGTTGGGCATCCTCCCGGGAAACCGAGCCACGCCCAACATCTTGTCACCCCGAATGACAAGATGGTCGGAATTCCTGGCAGCCTACAATTACGAACTGTTACACAAGCCAGGTAAGAAAATCTCGCACGCGGACGCTTTAAGCCGCTCGCCCTTACCTGACTCTGAACCTGACCCAGCACCTACCACAAATACCCTGAGCATAGAAAGTTTACCTATTACCGCATCCGACATTGCCAGGGAAACCATTAAGGACAGGCGTCTGGCACGAATCTTGCACTGGTTAGAAAAAGGCTGGCCGGAAAAGGACTGTGACGAGACTTTTAAAACATTCCGCCAGCGCCAGACCGAACTGTCACTACTGAAAGGATGCATTCTATGGGGTGACCGGGTGGTAATTCCAGATAGATTGCAAGAAAAAGTCTTGAGGATGCTACATGAGGGTCATCCTGGCATCGTCAGGACTAAAGCCCTGGCCAGAAGCTACGCTTGGTGGCCAGGGATGGACAAGCAAATTGAGGCATGGGTCGCCAAATGCCACCGATGCCAGGAGACCAGATCTAGCCCACCCACGGCACCCATCCGGGATTGGGAAACACCACGAGGGCCCTGGTCCAGAATCCATCTTGACTTTGCGGGCCCCACAAATGGACATACATTCTTAATCACAGTCGACGCATACTCAAATTGGCTAGAGGTGGCTGACATGAAATCCACCACCACAGAGGCTGTCATAAAAGAACTGTGTAAACTGTTTTCCACACACGGCCTCCCAGACGTCATCGTCTCAGACAACGGGCCCCAATTCACCTCCATCGACTTCGAACGGTTCCTGGCAGAGAAGGGCATCCGCCACGCATTGACAGCACCGGCGCATCTGGCGGCGAACGGTAGGGCGGAACGGATGGTCCAATTTACAAAAAAGACCCTCAGGAAAATGGACCACGGGGAGATCAACGACAAAATCAACCGCCTACTCTTCATACAACACATCACTCCCAACACTACAACCAACAAGAGTCCGGCAGAGCTGTTAATGGGCAGGAAGCTGAGGTCTCCACTTGACAGACTGCACCCGACCTACAACCCGGAGCAGCCCCCAGACTCCAGCTCCAGGTTCCGGACATTTAACCCAGGTGACCTGGTTTACGCAAAAAACATGACGGGGGACCCCCTATGGATCCCAGCCGTCATAACACAAGTCACTGGTCCAAAGTCGTACCGGCTCCAAACCACGGATGGGCGAGCCTGGAAACGGCATATTGACCAGTTAAGGTCCCGAACGGCGACTGACCTCAACCCCCAAGAAGCGAACCAAGGGGGGAGGGAATACCCGGAAAGACAATCGCAAAATAAAATAAACCAAAAATACTCACCAGAAAACAGCCATCGCGAGTCCCCTCCGGAGAAGAACCGTCTGGCCAGCTCTACCGACTCGGAGAAGCCAAGCGGGAGCGGCGAAATCCGCAGCTCAACCGACCCGGTAGGCCCAGGCGGGAGCCACGGCGAAAGAACCGGCCCGATCATCCAGCCGGTTCGCGAAGAGGCAGGAGCAGCCAAAGGAACGACCGCTCCGGCCGAGATACAACAGGAAAGTGAGTTGCGCAGGTCAACTAGGACTCCACGGAGCCCCGCCTACCTGCGTGACTACACCACCTGACGGACCGTACCAAGGGGGGAGGGGTGTTATGTATTAAAATGGTATACTCGAAATCCCCGAGCCTTGATTGGCCAAGGCACGGGGATTTCTGATTGGCCCGATTTAGGTCTCCCGCGATTGGTGCAAACCGAGAGCGGGAGACTTGAATCGCTGCCATTGGCCGCGGCAGCCTTGCGAAAGGTATAAAAGCCGCGGGCTTTTTGCCTTTCGCCGGTTCGGTTCACTTGTTAAAAATAAAGAGCTTTTACTTGAAGTCACCGACTCTGAGCTTATTTCCGGACACGACACTCTGCTTTGTCCTCATTATCACAACAGTTTATCCATGTTCATAGTAGAAAATATTAAGAATTCTGTTTGAATGCAGCCAAAGTATTTGACTGGAAATGTCAGTTAGTTAAAAGTAGCAGTGAAGCAACTGGACTGTGATATCCTTAAGAATTTGTCACTTTAAAATGGAAAACCTTGAAATGTTTTTTCTTCATGGATGTGGTGTATTGAATTAAGAAGATATAGTTTAAAAAAAAAATCAAGATGGCAGCTGTGATGGAGTGCTTGAAGATCTGTTTGTTTGTAAATATTTGTTGCATAGGTCATCTTAATTTTTTTGACTATAACCTTGGGAAAACCATGGTTGAATTGTTTTCTAAAGGACCAAAAACTAAATTTAAGGTTGGATTTTTCTTTTTCTATTTAGTTCTCCACTAAACCAAAACTCTAACTTCATGTCTACATATCAATTGCCTTTTTCACCTGGTCTTTTTTCCGTAGTTATGAAATAAAAAGATGTGAGAGAAACTGATCTATTCGTACATAAAGTTGGAGATGGGAATGTTGTGTGTTTCTGGGAAGATTTGATTTTTAAACAAGGATAATGTTGTCTTTGTTTAGTTATTCCGTACATAATGACTCTCCTTCTGGGTTACTAAAATTACAATTAGCAGAAATATAAGGGGACTACTTTACACTCAAGATTGCCAGTGTTTTTCCTATGCCAAGACAAATTCCTTAAAATGTTTTTGTTGAAATTATGTCTAAACCTCAAACGATGTGCTTCTCGGCTTAGTAATCAAAATGAGAGTTCTTGGCTTTTTTTTTGTGAACTGCATGATACTTCAGTTAATTGTGAGGTGCAAGATTTCTGTATCTTTTACAAATGGCCATTTATAATGACGGAATTGTATTCTAGTTGCTGTTGTGACCATTGGCTTTGTACTAATACTAGTCTTGCTTGTGTAAATGGATGTCCTCTGATATCACCATTGACTTCATCATTTGAGCTCTGCTGGTATGTACTCCATATCCTGACTCACAAAAAATGCCTGTGAATGTCAGAAAACCATCTCACCTCCCCCCTGCCGAAGGAAAGAAATTTTTAAAAAAGTAAAAAAAAAAATATTGAAATCTCATATTAGACTTTGCCAAAGTTTAGAATATACAAAATTTTGTGAGATTGGTACAGAAGTAGAACACAAATTAGAATACAAGTGTGGAAAAGATGCCAACTGTTGTGTTAAATAAAATAATAATCCTGGGCTTTGTGGTTTTTGGCTTGGTGGAACATGAAAATGCAAATTATCACCCTGCCTTAGGAATTGTGATCTTGGCAGACAAATTGAGGCTGATTGGCTTCATCTTATGGACAAACCAGGCCATTGTGTATTACTCAGCCAACCCATCAAATCCTTTGGTTTTTTTTTTAATACTTCTTCATGGCAACTAGGCAGATCATTTTTATGGGATGACACAATGATTATACGTAATTGTTTTAAATATATATATATATATATATATCTTTATCTGCTGATGTTATTTCAGTAGCATGGGGTGGAGATTCTACTTACTCTTGACAAAACCCTATATGTGTATGCATAAATAGCACACATGCTCACACAATTCTAGGAGATTGGGCACTAAGTTCACATGGTGCAATAGATAGGTAGTGTGTGTTTGTTAGTCGGATTCACTGGCTTAGGGGGCTTTCTTTTTTCTTTTGTCTTCACCGTGAGTTCTGTTGGGGTGTGTGTGCACAAAAGGGAGGCTCAGCCAATCTCGTTGTATACATGTTGACAATAAAGGTTGATTTGATTTGAGATGGATCATTGCAGGATTTAATGCCTTCCACTTTTTTTAGAAGAGGGTAGCAATACCAATAGCACTTAAGACTTATATACCACTTCACAAAGCTTTACAGCCCTTTCTAAGCAGTTTATAGAGTCAGCCTCTTGCCCCCAACAATCTGGGTCCTCTTTTTTACCCACCTCGGAAGGATGGAAAGCTGAATCAACCTTGAGCCGGTGCAGGATTGAACTTCTGGAGCGAACCACTGCATCATCCCGCCTCGTGGTGATGATGTTCCTGAAGCATTCTTTTTCACATCCTAACAGATCTAGTTGGGCTTAGTTATCATGGCAGACAATACAGTTCTTCTAGAAGACGATACATCTGGCTTACAATACATTTAAAAAAAAATTATTACATGTGCTGCCTGTGAAAAATGGAGTAAATTGTGGCTGCCATCTTGGTTTTTTTTTCCTCACATCACTTTCTCCTGCACGTAAGAGTATATTTCTGGCTAGTTAAAAAAAAAAATTACAGTAAAACACAATCATGACAATGATGGCTGAGACCTTTAGACTTTGTAGGCTATTATCAGCATCTAAAGTTGGGCTTTTTGGAAGTAACATTTTCTCACATTGCCTCTCTCTTGATGAGCCATCTTGATTGAGCCAGCTTCTTCCCTTCTGTCCTGCTACGTCAATAAATACAACACATCAGAGGTCAGAGTGAACAAATCTAACTTTTGTAATCTTCCTTCCACATTTGATGAAACTATAATGGGGATATTTATTGGATAAGCAGGAGGCAGCATTGGCTTTCTGCAAATAGTATTGTAATGAATTCCCTTGAATTGAGAAGGGGAAATTGAGGAATCAATTTGGAGGCACCAGGGGCCTGTCAAAACTATAGTTGCTTTTTGTGGCAAATGTCATCCATTCTTCATCATGTACCTGCTTTGTAGATCTTTTAGCTTGGAGATATAGGCACCTTGTGAAGAATTAGATTTTTTTAGTTTATCCAAATGATAGGCAACCTTTCTTGAAACTGCATTTGTAGTGGTGAATTCATATAGTCCAAATTCACAGGATACCACACTATAAGATACTGCTGTGCACCTCAGAATAATAGAAATATCATCCACATTTCATCCATGCTGTTAAAAATTTAGAACTCAATGCCAATTCATTATTGGGTAACGTCTTGCCATGCATTTGGGGTAGCAATTCTCAATATCGTAATTGCCAACTTTGTACCAAATATTATACTGCAACTGTCTGAACTGTCATTTAAATGTTTAAACATCATTTCATTGAAAATGTCCAGATTTTCAGTGACTCAAATATCTAATAAAATGTATATATTGGACTCATCATAAAAACCTGTATATGGAATGATGTATTTTGTTTCATTATAATACAACAAGGCTTCACTTTTTTTTAATGTGTACCTTAGAATTCTTAGCCCAGAGGGCAGAAAATGAGATTGAAATTCAATACAATTGGAAGGCCCTCATTGAATAATTCTGCATTGTCATCATCATCATAAAAAAAAAAGATTGGCTGTTGCACTAAAAGTTACAAATTAGGAATGACAATGACTGAAATATGTCTAGAGCTGCAAATGTTCAAGAAGCTGATGTTAGATGGCCCTCTTCTGGACTATAAAGTCCCTATATTACTTGATTTTACAAATTCCTATTTAGGAAGAACTTATCCTAAAAATATAGGACACACACATAAATGAATGAGGTCTAAATTGCAACTAAAAATACATAGGACAAAATATTGCCCTGGGGCAGTGGAGAAATGTGGATTTCTGTATTAATCAATGCTTTTAAAAAAAAAAATGAGAGAGAGAGCTATTAGCCCTCCCAATCTCAATGTTACCTTTTGCCTTGCCAGTCATAATAGCTGCGAAGACCCACCTATGTATCTAGTACAGTTGATATTATATGCCATCCAGTTTTGTTTTACTTGTACAATGACTTCTTCTTCTTCTTCTTCTTCTTCTTCTTCTTCTTCTTCTTCTTCTTCTTCTTCTTCTTCTTCTTCTTCTTCTTCTTCTTCTTCTTCTTCTTCTTCTTCTTCTTCTTCTTCTTCTTCTTCTTCTTCTTCTTCTTCTTCTTCTTCTTCTTCTTCTTCTTCTTCTTCTTCTTCTTCTTCTTCTTCTTCTTCTTCTTCTTCTTCTGTTGGTATTATATGCCATGCCTATGCAAAAATGCCATACCCCAAGAGTCTGTGAATGCTTGCTTCTTTGAATTCTGTGCATAGGAGTAGTGAGCTGTGTGTACTTCAGATGAATAAATAGTACACACGATTGTAAAATAAAGCTGCTCTCTTGGAGATTTGGTGCAAGAATGAGGCCTCTGTTGGTCCTTTCCCACCTGATCTCTTTGCATTTAAGAGTATTATGAGGTAAAATTTAAAATGTTGTCAACTTACAATCACAGCTGAGCCACAAATTTCCATTAATAAGCAAGGAAGTTACTGAGCTTTGCCCCATTTTCTGTCCTTTTTGCAAATCAAGGACTACCTTATTTGGTGAACACAATATAGCATTCTCCTCAGAAAATATTTCTCCACCTACGAGAAATTCTCTGTTCCCAAAGTAAATTAACCAAAATTGGGCAAAAGTTTTTTCTGGCTGGATGGGGGGGAATGACACACAAACTCATTACCCAATAACTATAAGGATATTTAAATAAGGACTTTCTGATGAACTATTTCAGGCAATGAAGGAAAAAGTGGGGAAGCACTGGTCTAACCACTCAATGCATTTGATGAAGTGAAGTGCTCACAAAATCTTACGCCTTTTTAACAAAATTTGAGAACCAGTTTCTCTTTCTCTTATTCATAGACACATTGGCTGGTTTTATTTCCACTTATAACACCCATGGCAATTATTCAGCCATCCAACAATTTCACACACTGCTATGGAGAGGAAGCCTTTCAGAAAAGTTAACCAGTTTGTTTTCCACCAGAGGGCACTCAGTCTATTGAGGAAGGCAGTGGATTGTGCATCATTTAGAGCATTAAAAAAAAAAAACATGCTTGAGAGCTAATCTTCTAGTGAATTTCCTTCAGAAGATATGATACTTGGCAGGAAAATGTTTCAAGTAATCATCCTGGTCAAGAAGTCAGGACAAATGGACAGATGTTTCTTTTGAGGATCATTAGCTTGTGAAACTCCTATCATCCTAGATTGAGGATAGGCGATGCAACATGGTACATCTAGCTACCTTGGAGTGCAATGATTAGAAGCTTGGCAACTGTCCATCATGGCAAGGGCTATGAATGTGGTAATCCAAATACACCCAGAAGGCATCAGTTTGCTTCATTTCATTCTGTCTTTCTTGGTTGACAGAAGTGTTAGTTGCTTCTAGCATGAACAGACCATTCAGGATTCCCAATTATTGACAATATGAAAGATGGGGATGATATTATTTCTTACCTGACACATGCCATCTTCTTTGTAAAAGGAAAATTACAGCTCAGCATACACTGGAAATTTTTTTTGTTGTACTGGTTTTTTGTTTTTTAAATAAACTTTATTAAACTTTTATAACTTAAAAATCACAAAGAAAAAAGTACAAATACCTTAACTTCAACAGTTTGTGGCATTCATCTTATACTACTATTTTGTGGATTATTTACAAATATATACAATTTATGTGAATGTAAATATTAGCTTATATGTTGCTTATTAATTTTATCATCATCCATTTTTCTATCTTTGCTCAATCCAGTCATACCATTTTTTTCCCCAAGTGTTATAATACTCGGTCTCCTCTTTCTCTTGTAACATCGGAGTTAATTTATTCATCTCAGCACAAATCATTTTTTTTGAATGATCAATTCATCTGGTGGTATACATGTATGTTTCCAGCACTGGGCGTAAGTAATTCTGGCTGCAGTTAGAATATGTATATATATTTTATATTTCTTCCGTATTTCTTGTTCTACTGGTTTTAAAGGAGGCTTCAGCCAGTCGGTATTGAGGTTTAAAAACCAGTGTCCCTTGGATGCCTGCTATTTCTACATCTATTTCCATTGGTAAAATCTTTCTCAAAGGCCTCTGAAATGCAACCGAGGCTCGGTCACTCCTCCTTAAGAATCTTAAACTGACAAGGAGGAGCTGGTTAGAAGTGAAATAAACAAATACAGGTTTTCTTGTTAGTTATTGTATCTCCACACCAGTTTGTGTCTTCTGTCTTCACCTGAGGGATTAAATCTGCTGCCAAGTCTAAAGGGAGGTCAACAGAATTGGAGGAAAGGAACTTCTTAGAATAGTACCATTTTTTTTTTTTTTTACTTTTACCCTAATTTTAAAAAGGGCAGGGCTATAATCACCTGGTCAGAGTTGCATTGACATTTTTGGATCCCCTCTTTCTAACATTTTGTAGTTGACCTTCCTCAATACTGCACTTTTATATCCTGTTGAGAATGAGAGACACCACCAGAGTTCTACTTTTGGCTTCCTTCCTTTGCTTTCACCAGTCTGTCGCGGGGGGGGGGGGGGACACGACTTCCCCCACCCCTCTTTTTTCCCCCTTTTCCCTTTTGTTTTGAAGGAACCTTCGCATTTCCTGGACAGGCCAACAGCATTTCCTTTGTGCTTTTGAACAATTTTTGTTTAAACAGCTCTGCTATTATTCTGATGAACTAAACAGGAGGATGTAGCCTGCTTATCTGGGGCTTTATGCAATTGGATAAACAGAAACCTGCAACTAGAGAGCCCTGAAACTGTTTTAAAGAGGTCTTAAGAGCTGTTCTTACAAGAGCTTGTTCATCTGCTAAAAGCTCTGCATAGGATGATACTTCAAGAGGGGCTTGTTCCTTTAAAGTTTGCAAAAGACTTTGCTAGTTAAAAGAGGATGTGATTACAGGAAGCTGAACAACCCTAGAAATATCTACAAGAAGCTGTGTTCCAACATCAGCATTAAAAAAAAGCCACATCACCACGATCTGCATGTATGGCAGAACACATTTGAGACATCTGGCCTATGGATCAAATGCCCATCTTCTTTCCTTCTTGGGCTGACTCCACAGTTGCAAAAGTCCATAGAAAATGGAGAAGAATTCAGATATCACACAAATGCAAACACTTAATAGTGCATTTATTGACTATGTTCTGTACGGGCATATAATAGCAAGCTATAAACCTTTTCTTCTTTTTTATCTTTTATTTTCAGTTGTGTAGGACATATTTACACTGGAAGAAAGGACAGCCAAACTGGAGATACAAACACCCTGCCTCTCCTTCAAAGAATATCTGAGGTATAAATACAAGTATATCTTAAATAATTATCTCCATGCTTTATGCTGGAACAATAAAGTGTGAACACGTTTACATCAGAATGGTATGTACAACATACATTTCCTTTTTTTTTTTTACATATTTAAAGAAATAAAAAGCATACAAAGAATACACAATTCACCTGTTGATGAGAACTGTAAATGCCTAAAACCTTCACCTGGCAACACATTTTACAAGGATGTCAGTGGAATGAATGCCAGAGTTTTTAGCTAGGAATAAGATGGCTGCCTGTTGCCCTCCAGATGTAAATGGCAACGGAGGAGCATCAGATCAAAGAACTTTACTGGAAAGCAGTTGCAGGTGGACCTCAACTTACAACTGGTTGCTTAGCAATTATTTGAAGTTACCACGGACACCCCCTGAAAGACCCGGTTCTGAAGTTCCAATGGCTGCCCCCATCACGCCACCGCATTTTGGGGAATCGGGCTGTTTGCAGCGTCCTGCAGTCATGTGACTGTAATTTATCACTTCTTCTGGAAACAGGAATTTACTTCCAGTTTCCGGGGTGGGTGGGTGGTGGAATGCACCACAGAGAACAATGGATTTGCTTAATGACAGCAGGATTTTCTATGTGACCCCCAGGTCCTGTCACTTGTAATTTATATAGTTGCCAGGTAATTTATATAGTTGTCAAGGACTACCTGTAACAGGAAGATACGGATGACCTAGAACAGCTAGAACATTGCATTCCCCTTCCCTGTTTCCCTGAAACAGTCAGTACCAGTCTATTTTTAATTCTGGTGATGGTGTCCCTTGTAAATATAATTTCTTGGTTTGAACAGAGCCGCGTTTTTTTTGTCCCAAGAAGAGGATGATCATGAAGGACACAGTCTTCTGAAACAGATACAAGGAAGAATTCTCACCTACCACATAGACCCTTTCTTGACATAAAACTGCTTATAGATTGAACACAGAGGGAAAATAAAAGAGCCAAAGCAACTCAAGGTGGCATTAGTACAGGTGCAGAATTAGGGAGAACATCTTCTTAATATTCTGAAAAGTCATCTCAAACACGCTATGAAAAATAATAATAATAATACTGACAACGGTATCTAAGAACTTCTTCTACATATGCCACAGTCCCAAGGCCAGGAAAGAAGACCAGGTGGAAATTGCACAGGTCTTTTCTGAATGAACAAAGCTGCCAATTTCACATCATCTTTGGGCACAACATACATCTTGGCAGTAATTTACAGCAATAAGTGTCCAGTTTTAGTTATTCCAATGGATTTATACAATGACTTTATTCCAAATATACAGATAAACCACCTTTCATTTTATTCCATAGCATTTACACCTGAATCATGCATCTGTCAATCAAAGTGTAATTTTTTTTTATAGTGGGGCACCATAACAGATTTGGAAAGGGGTGGATTCACAGCAAGACATGAAGTCCTGCTTTTGGGTCAGGTTTTAGCCTTGAATTACATAACAGCAATGTTATTTAACAGCATGGGTTACAATGATTTTCTATTCTTCCTATCAGCCAATGCATGGGAATAAAGTACATATATTCTGAAACCAGGACAGTATTTATCTTCCCTGTGCTTTGTTGTTGTTACAGTAAAATCTATCACTGAAACAGTGTCATTCTCTAAAGGCTTTTAAAAAAGATTCCTTACTAATAATGCTCATCAAGATATGCAGAAACTGTTGACAAATATTACATGCAAAATAATAATTTGACTCCCCTTCATCCCCCCAAAACACTGGACAGTTAATATGTAGTTTTTAGACAGGTAAAATGGCAACATCTACATGTATCTTCCTATTTTCATTTATTATTGCAATCACGGCTCTGCTCTAGCTTATACTTCTGGGATGTCTACTACAAATTTCACAACAGAACTCTTGATCATTTTAATATGCTTATTTTAACCTGCAGTTCTTTGCATTATGTCACATAATTTTGTGGCACAAATATTCGTTTTTACCCAACGTACATTGCTTCTAACTTTGGGGGATATTTTCCTCCAAACTTTGTCGATAAATTAGGTTATACAGTTATAATGGAATGGGTTATATGAATATGTTTAATTCCTAGGAGTATCATCTGCTATGCGGAAACACTTTAGAACTTTATAATGTTCCAGTTATGATATTTTTCAGTGTTGCCCTGTTCAGCTATGGAAAGCAGTTTTGGCCCTGTACTCAAACTACAAGCTTTTATTCCTATGTTAATTCAACAAAGATGTTGGTTTAGGCTTCTATTTGTATCTTAACATGTGAACGGATACTAAAAGGTGGTGGGAAAAGTGATTTGGCGACCATGATATGGAAGTAAACCCAAAGAGACTTTTGATTTCTGCTGCAACCAAATGCACTAAGAAAACACAGAGTTTTCTTTAAAGATTGGGTGCTGTACAAAATGTCCTTCCGCACCCCAGATTATCTCTTCTCCTTGGAATCCTATATATCAGGATCGATGTAGTGTCCTTTCCAAGACATTCAGATTTTCTGGAGCTGCCACTTCATTCACATTTTCTTGAGATGCTCCTTTACAGATTGTTAAGAAAGTATTCCAAATAATATAAAGTCTGAGCATGGCAAACACGTGGTCTTCCAACTTAGGAGCAGATACAAAATTATTGCCATATGAAAGACACACCCTGAAATATATATCTGGCTTTTTATCCATCTTTGCCCTGGCTGATGTAGCCCCCACACTTGTCAATCTTTAGATACGGACATGAGTAATAAGAAAGGAATGAAGAACTGAAGCTTGTAATGGGCCTCTCAGTCAGATTCTTAGGTTGATCCTCTTCCCACCTGCTAAATTCTTCCCAATGCCTTCCAAGTGTACCAGACACTCTGATTCTACCACCGTTTTGGCTTTTCATACTCCAGTCATTCACACTCCTGCCTTCATGCAAACCTTCCTACACTTACTGTCGTGAAAATCCACCGAGGAACACACCAAATCCAGTGGCTGCAGCAGTCCCTCAACAATCGACATACAGATACATACAGAAAGCTAACCTAACAGAGGAATGAATAATTTTCACTATATTTCAGAAATATATTTAAGTCTTGGAGCTTTGCTTCTCAGAAGCAATTCATAGCTCCTAAGCAAACATTAATATCTTACCTTTAAAAAAAAGAAGTTGCACCATCCAAAAGTTTTCCAGTTAAGACCTATACTATAGGCCTAACACAGACAAAAAAAGCAGCTTTAAAAAAATGCAAGGGATTGTCACCTATAATTTTGATGGACAATCTCAGACCCATTCCAGAAAGTTTCTCTTTAGGACCTAATGGATATCAGATCCGTCCTAGGGTGGATAATCAACCTTCCCCAAAAGTCTCCAGATAGGCTGAATTGTTCCACTTGATCCATCACCTGGATGTTGCTTCCTTAGCCTCAATATTTTGATTAAGGAAAGAGTCTCTAATCCTCACAACCTCAGCTGCACACAAGTGCCCAAATGCTTTTGTGTACCAGTCAGGCTTGTGTCCCCTGTTTCAAAGAAAGAAAAGGCGAGATTTAGATATTTTTTTTCTCTATTAGTAAGCAAGTATGGAATAGAAGCAACCAGAGAGGTAGTAAGTCCGTAAGGCTGACTCACGGAAAAACGGCCTTTTAGAAGTTTACGTATTTCCCCCAAAATCTCCATTTAGGATCACAAAAGAGATCTTGAAAATCAGAATTTGCAAAAAACTGACTAAACCATCTTTTGTAAGCTGATTTGAAAGCATGCTGTGGGCACTCAAGTAAAAAGGCTGCCGTGGTAAGCAGGTAAAGAAATTAATTGCACATAAAAGAAAGCAACAAACAAGGTTGCTCCTTTCCATCTGCTCTTGTTCCAAAGAAGTCAGTTGTCCTTGCTAAAGGAACATCTACAAAGCTATATCTGGGCTGATTCTGGCCCCCAAAACAGAAGCATGGTTTCTGTTGCTTAAGGCATTTAGTTTTATTCAAAGGCTCTTAAAATAGCAAATTGCAAAATCAGCTAACAAGGGAATTTTTTTCTGGAACCATCAGTATCAATAAGCCAATAATGCCGATTGGTAATCCAAAGTAACCAAATTAGTTTTAATTGGCTTTTCTACCATGGAGTGGGCAAAACAAGGGCCTTTCAGAAGGTGGAATCTTTAATTTACACAATGCCTTGCCAATGACTGGCGCAGGGCTGTCAAACTCCTGGCCCGCGGCCCGGATGTGTCATGTGCTGGATATGCCCACACCAGGTTTAGCGAAGGGGGAAAAAAGTACCAATACATCACGTGATGCCACCGTGACAACGTTAGTTTGACACCCCTGATGTAGAAGATTATGGTTATCCAAGATATCTGGAGATCGCCATTGTTTATGCTGTCTTACAATATACAATAATTAGCTCTGGCCACTGTCACTTTTTGTTGCCCAAACATGTTATCCTAGAGCCATGATGGCGAACCTGGGGCACGCAGAGCCATTTGTGCTGGCACGCAAGCTGCAAGCAAACTTACTTCACTGGGCATGTGCGCGCCTCCCAGCTGATTTTCGGCTGGTTTGAGGCCTTTTTCGGCCTCCCAAAGGCTTGAGGAAGGCTTCTGCAGGCTTTGCAGGCCGAAAACTAGCCCCGTTTCATCGCTTCCTGTTTTTCCAAAAATACTGGAAGTGACAAAACGGGCCTAGTTTTTGGCCTGCAAAGCCTGCAGAAGCCCTTCCTCAAGCCTTTGGGAGGCCGAAAAAGGCCTCAAACTGGCTGAAAATAAGCTGGGAGGCGCAGTGCAGGTAAGGGGTGGGGTGGAGGGGATTGCTTGCGCATGCGTAGGGGGCGTGCATTGCCTTCTGGGTGCTGGCACGCGAGTGTGTGTATGCGAGTGCACGCGCAATTTTTGGCACAGGAACCCAAAAAGGTTAGCCATCACTGTCCTGGAGACAGAATTTCCCTGCCCAACAACCTAAGGAAAACAGAGGACATAATTTACCTTAAATCAATTCGACACATATAGGTGAGCTTGGATTTTCCTATCCCACAAGGTTCAATAAGATACCTGGATAGCAGCACATTCACTCTAATACCAAGGACGGGCGCACGGTCATGTTCCACTGAGAAACTTAAGAGGGCGCATGCTCCCTTAGAGAGATTGGTTCTCCAAGTCCTGTTAGAAAATCAAGTACAACCTCTGTAAGAACGATTGAGGGGGGGAAAGGAAGATGAGCCAGTTTTTTTTCTAAATGTGTTTTTATCCCCAGCTGCTAAATTTTAACAAAGTGTTTTATGGATACAGTTACCTGAGGATGACGTAGTCTCTTGCTGGGTGTGGAGCCATATTGTTTTGTACAAATTGATAGACATCAGTCTGGCTATCCAAAGTCTCAATGACTTTAGCATCTAAAAGATCTTCATCCCAGAGATGCTGTTCTTTAAGGATACGGTTTAATACTTCTTCAGGCGTCGCAAGGATTTCAACCACGGATTTCCATAGCCGTAGAGGTGGCCCTTCGCAAACCTGCAAGCACATTGTTGCCTAAAGAGTTAATCATTTTCATTGCCACAGTCCTTTTATTGAATAATCATTATTGACTAAATGGAACCATACGGATTCAAGATAAAAAAAATTAAGTCACTTCTGAGTGTACGATATCACAATGAAAATTTTTGGTCTGCCAGTTTGGCAGAGAACACAGTGCACAAAATGATACCCCCAACAGCCTTATTTAGCAATGTTCAGAAAGAGCAATTACCATATTTATGGATTAGAATATTTTACTTGGCCATATGTGATTAGATACATGAAGAATTTTGTCTCCGGTGCAGAAGCTCTCAGTGTACATGCAAATCAACAGAATGATGGTAACAACAAGATAATAAGGATAATGTTAATACTACAGCCATACTACATGGGTAAGTATACACAGACATTAGACAGTACTTTGAGAATTAGATATTCAGCAGAGTGATGGTCCAAGCGAAAAACTACCCTTGTGTCTAGTTGTTTGGGCCTGCAATGCTTTGTAGCACCACCCCAAGAAGAGAAGATGAAGCAGTTCATTCCCAGGTTGTGAGGGGTCTGTACATATTTTCTCAGCCTTCCTTCTGACCCATGCAGTATATAGGTCCTCAATGGAAAACAGGTTGGTAGCAATTGTTTTTGCTGCAATCTTGTTTTGAGTCTGTGCCTTTCCTATATGGGTTGCTGTACCAAACTGGACTGCTTTTGAAGTGCGGATGGTAGGCTCAACAATTCCTCTGTAAAACTGTATCAACAGCTTCTGGGGCAGTCTGAACTTCCTGAGCAGACCCAGGAAGAACATTCATTGTGGTGCCTTTTTAATGAGGTTTCTAATGTTAACTGTAAAAAGGGACACAGTGGCTCAGTGGCTAAGACGCTGAGCTTGTTCAGAAAGGTTGGCAGTTCAGCGGTTCGAATCCCTAGCGCCGCGTAGCGGAGTGAGCTCCCATTCCTTGCCCCAGCTTCTGCCAACCTAGCAGTTCGAAAGCATGTAAACATGCAAGTAGAAAAATAGGGACCACCTTTGGTGGGAAGGGAACAGCGTTCCGTGTGCCTTCGGCATTTAGTCATGCCAGCCATGTGACCACGGAGACGTCTCCAGACAGCGCTGGCTCTTCGGCTTTGTAACGGAGATGAGCAACCCCACCCCCCCCCAGAGCTGGAAACAACTAGCATGTATACCTTTACCTAATGTAAACTGTTCCTTTCAAATTCTGGGAGATTATAGAACCCCAAAATTCGGTGGACTGGACTGCTGATACTGTGCTGTCAAATGTGGTAAGGGGTGATAAAACACACGGGTTCCTCCAAAAACCCATCTCCACCTCTACAGTTTTAAGCATATTCAGCTCCAGATTGTTACCACCACAGGTCCAGTTGTTCAATCTTCCATCTGTATGCAGACTCATCACCGTCTCAAATGAGGCCGACGTCTGTTGTATTGTCTGTAAACGTCAGAACTTCAACAGGGGCTTCCTTGAAGTGGTCATTGGCAGAGGGAAAAGAGCAATGGAGAGAGCACACAGCCTTGAGGGACACTTGTACTCATTGCTTGGGTACTAGATATAATTTTCCCTAGTCTCATCTATTGCTTCCTATCTGTCAAAAACCTGATAATCCATTCACAAATATGAGCAGATACAGTAAGCTAGATCAATTTAGCGAATTTCTGGAATGATGGTATTGAACGCTTGAGTGTATGGGTTACAGAAAGACAGTGCATGAGACTGTGAAGGAAGACTGACCATTTAAATTAATTTTTGTCTGTTAAAAACTATGCAGAAACACTAGAAGTATGCCGATATACTGTACCTTTTTATAGGCAAGTTCTGCTGGTTCCGGGGTGGGACAACTGACCCAGCCCTTAAATTTATCCTTTATTTCCTTGAAAAAATCATCCATACAATCCTGGATATAAGAATGATAACTGGCAAACTCCGAGTTGTTAGCTTGTCCCAAGTCCTCAAAGCTGAGAGGTCGAAGATCTTGTTCTGTGTAAGAATTCCGACATCTGCTCATTTCTTCCGGGATCTAAGATTTAGGAAATGAATAAAACAGGGAGTCAATAATTGGAGGTTCACAATGATGAGCCAACGTTTGTGTTGTTTTCTTTGTTCTGGAAGTGGCTGTCAATAATATTGTAGCACTTTAGTGACAGCAGGACCAAATCTAATCTCCCCAGAAAGATTATGTAGTTCTACCATTGCTGAAGGAGACACAGACGGACACACAGAGTTAGACATCATAAAGTCCTTTTATGTGGGAAGAGTGCAGATTTTGACAGCTGCCCATTGTAAGCCCTTATCCAGCAAGGATAGCTGCCAGAAAGAACATTAGGTGCCAAGAACAAAGACACAACCTCTACAGACTACTAGTTCAAGACATTAAAAAAAGCAAATCGACAAATATTCACCTGGAAAAGCTTCTTACACTCAGCGATCATATGTCCCAAGCCTTGAGTTGCAGCCAAATTCTCATTTAGGTCTTTCTGATCTGGTTTTCCCAGACTCTGTTTTCTCTGCATTACCCTATCAATGAATGAACAAGACTAATCAATATAAGGAGATCAGAATACTCTAATCGGCTGGTCTGTAAATGAATAATTAAAGCAAAAGGTAGGGACTGCATCTAAAACCTATTTTTATATTTGATTTTCTGCATCTAAGTGTTTTTATTTTCAGCTTCTCTCGTGGACCTTGACTTGTCATGGATGGTATAATTGATGGAAATGACCCTGATCAAGGTTCTTACAATCCACATCTATGGGTACTGACATAGAAATAAGCCCCTCTGATCTCCTTTGCAATTTTATGCTGAAATTAAAAACCACCTACAAGGGGAAACACCACTCAAGACAATGAAACTTCCTTTAAGTCTCTATTCATCGGTTAAGGTAATTCGCCAGCCAAAACCAACTTCTTTGATCAGGCTTTGATTTTTGAAATATCAATGTAGACTGGATAACCATTTGACTGGGAATAAGTCTCCTGTCTTGATCATCCAGCCCTATGATTCTAAAACCTTCACATACAGATGCTGAGTAAATTTCTTTGGCAAAAGAACTGAGAGATGACATATGGGCACAATAACATGCTGTTGTGGCCCGCCAGTGGCCAGTGGAACTGGAGTCAGACTCGGACGGTGAGGAGGTTGGGAAGGAACATAGGCCAGTCCTGGAGTCTGGGCAAGGCTCTGATGAGGGCTCTGTGTCGGAGGCAGAGATGGGGCCAGGGCCATCCAACAGTTATCAGCTGCCTTTGGAGTTGGACATCAGCAAGGCAGAAGAACAGCTGGAGTCTGTTCCCAGTGTGCGCATGAGCAGAGCTGCCAGGAGAAGGGAACAGCTAAGGAACAAGGATCGACTCGGGAGTAAAGGCTCAGATGGACGGTGAATGGACCCTCTCATAGGGAATCAAGAGGAGTGAAAGGAGACAGGAAAGGAGTGTTTGCAGGAGACAATTAGTTCAATTCATTAGGGTGAAGATCCTGACTTCTTGCCAAGTATTGTCTGCTACAGAATGGCATTTGGAAGTTATCGGCCTGGCAACTCTCCAAGCCTGATAGAGGTCTGTAGTTGTGAAATCTCATGAAAGACTGTTTGCCGGGACTTTGCTGGAGAGGAATTCACTTTAACTGAAATAAAAGGGGTCTTATTGGGATGAGGAGTCTGCTTCATGATCTTGGGAAGCCTCGGTCAGAACACATGCAACTTCTGAAAATTGGTGGTTTACAAATCATAGCTCTACATAAATAAAACCGATATCTTGTATTTTTTACAGGATAGCAACTTAAATACAAAACAGTTTGGGAGAAACATTTTTTCCCTAAAACAAAAGAGTGACAAAATTGAAAGGAAAAGCTTCTTCAACAGGGGAGCAACCATTGGAACTCAGGTAGAACAAATATGGAGACTTACCTCGGAGAAGATTTTTCTCTTTTAAGGGTGTTCAAGTGGAAAAGAGAAGGCGCCAAACACACCGCCAGATTTGTTGGCGTCATCTGGTTTTCTTTCACAGCAGCTGTGACGTCACTCAGAAAATACAGAAGAATCTGCAGGACTTCTCGGTTCTCATCCGGTAGAAGCATAATGGCTGCCTTGATGGCCTGGAGGCGCTGGTCTTTCGGCACATCTGCACAAAATTAGAAGTCTTCTCATCAACTCATTGATTTTCCACCCATGCAGCATGAATGCAACCCAAAGCAAACTCTTTAATTTGGCTATTTTTGACTTTAGTCTCAAAGCAATTTCCTTTAGAGTGCTGCTTACCATTCATGGTAAATGAAAGAATGTTCTTTTTTTGGAGGGTGGGGGTAGGGCAACAGCATAACTGCCCTCAGGTATTTCCTGCTTAGCGAGAGACTCAAGGGTAAAACAAAGCTCTAAATATGCCAGAGTTAAATTTGGAACTTAATTTTGAGAGCAGCAGAATGGCCCAAAAAAGAGGTTTTTACAAATTAGATTGTTCAGTTTAGGAACCAGGCGTAGCAACAGATACTTTATCATTAAACTCCATCGACAAGAACTGGAAGAAAGATTTGTATACACCAGTCAAGCATGTTCCTCCACTGGAAAGCCATTGAAAACAAATAGCCCTTAAACTATTCCTGATTTGGCCCAACAAAATATCCAGGCTGTACTTCAACAAGCAGACAGAGCAAAGAAAAGAATATGTAGTTGTAGAGATAGGACTATCACACTAAGCTTTGGTTTATAGAGCACAGCAAATACTCCAATACCACATTTTGCCTTGGTTTACTGCATAAAATTTGATAAAGGGGAACAAAGTTGAAAGAAAAGCAGATATATTTAGTATACTTTGATGCACTAAAGCAGGGGTCTCCAACCTTGGCTCCTGGAAGCCTGGCGGACTTCAACTCCCAGAGTTCCACAGCCAGCTGGCTGTGGAATTCTGGGAGTTGAAGTCCGCCAGGCTTCCAGGAGCCAAGGTTGGAGACCCCTGCACTAAAGGAAAAGTATTCCCAGAATGCAAGAGTTACAAACTACCATAGTAAGGTCTTCTTGGAGGTGGGAAATTCTTACAGAGGGGAATATAAACCCATGGAAAGGTATATTCTGGAAACGATAAAGCTTCCATCAATCCATGGATTAAAGTTCCTTACTAAAAACAGCAACACTGGCTGACCTTATATGGACTTATTCATTTATCACTCATGGACTTATTATTTATCAGTTGTATAGCTGCCCATCTCACATAGTGACTCTGGGCAATGTATATAATAAAAGGAAATGCATAAAAGTAAAACACATAAAAACCAATCGAACTATGACATATTAAAAATAATTCTTTTGTCTGGGCCAGAGGAGAGTATTGTTCGGGCCCTCCAGCAGCTGGTGGAGCTGGCAGCAGAGTCGGACAGTAGTAAGGAGGTTGGGGAGGAACCTGGAGGCCGAGGAAGGCTCAGGAGAGGGCTCTGCATCAGAGGCAGAGATAGGGCCAGGGCAGGCTGGCAGTCATCAGCTGCCTTCGGGCTCGGACAGCAGTGAGGCAGGGGAGCTAACCGGTTCCCAGCTTGTGCAAGCACGGAGCTACCAAAAGGAAGGCACAATTAAGAACTCAGGGTCGGGAGAAGGCGGAGCTTCGTTCCGGCGATACAGCTGTGATCTCGGGGCTCTGAGATCGTAGCCGATATTTTCGCCCCTGGTCGGTCCTAGCGGACCTAAACCGTCCCGTAGAGACGGTGATCGTGAAGGGCATTGTTCCAGGATCCCAGAGATATCGCAAAATCTCTGGTTTGATCCGGAAGAAGCCCTTTTGCTGGCGGCGGAGAGGCAGCCTCCATAGCTGCTGAAGTCGGGACAGCTCCGGAAAGAAAGTGATTGGAGTGAAGTGTGTCGGCTGGGTGAGAAAAACTCTTTTGTGCTGTAAATTCGCTAAGGTTGGAAAGTTCATCCGATATAAAGAAGAAAGCTGTGAGATTTTTTTTTGACTGAAATTGTTTTGAGCGGCGTTTTTTAAAGTGATGTCAAATTGAGGCTTGGTTTTTTTTTTCTTTTCTTTATACTTTTTGGGAAAGATTTTACTGTGACTTTGTAGGTAACCGGATTGAATTTTCTCTTATATATATTTTTATGCTCCCTTTGATTTTATGCTCCCTTTGATTTTTTAACTTTCTTTAGGATAGAGGCTCCCTTTGGCTATTTTTTTTTTTTCTGTATATATTATTACTTTTTTCTGGCGGGCGGGGAGAAAGAGCATTAAGAAACTTTGTAACACTGCCAACTAGAGGCTTGAAAGTATCTTTATGTGAATTGGAGAGAATTGCAAAAAGACCTCATCTCAAGGACTTTTTAACGTGTGATAAGATAGAGGGAGAGCACAGCAAAATATTATTGCAGGTGCTTTCCTGGACTGTTATCAACAACACTTGAGGTTTGGCTTTGAAGCTGCTGGAGAAGAGAGTCATAACAAGAGCCTTGGATAAATAACAAAGTGCAGTGTGTTTTCTTATATATACCCCATTCGCTAGCCTTTTTCTAAATTTTAATTTTCGTAATATTTTTATTTTTGCCTTTTATTTTAAAGGGAAAGCCTCAGAGTTTTTTCTTTTTTCTTCTTTATTTTTCTTTTCTTTTTTATTGGGACTTTTTTGCTTTTCATATTTATATTTTTGGACTACTTTGTTGTTGTGGTTGTTTTTTTTTTTTTTTGGATTATTGAGACTTTTTAATTGGATTAAGGTGTGAAGAATCTGAAGGAACTTTTTGTTTTTTTTTCTCTTTTTGCTTTTTCTTTTTTCTTTTGCTCTTAATCAATATTATTATTTTTGGATTTGTTTGTTTTTTCCTTTCTATTTTTTCCTTTTTTATGGTGGACCATCTCGTAATTGGATTAGGGTCTAGAAGAACCTGAAGATCTTTCTTCTTCCTTTTTTCCTGTTTCTTCTTTGGTTTCGTGTTTTTTACTATTGGAGTTCTCCATTTTGGATTATAATTGGCTGCTCTACCAGTTGGATTAAAAGCTAAGAAGAATTTGAAGTTTTGGAAACATTGAAATGAGCAGGAAACCAATACCATCTAGCATTTCTGCTTCTACCTCTGCTTCCCCACCAGCTGGAGGACAACGTTTAATTCAGACAATGTTGAAGCAAGATAAGGAACAAGAAAAAGTAACTTTACAGATGATTATGCAAGGAATCCAAGATCTCAAGACAAAATCAGATATCATTGAACAAAGAACAGGAAATATTGAACAAAGAACAGAAAATATTGAACAAAGAATAGAAAATATTGAACAAAGAGCAGAAAATATTGAACAAAGAATAGAGAAGACTGATGAAAAAGTGGAAAATATTAAACAAATGATGGTTAAGTATGAGGAGAGATTCCAAAAAATTGAGGAAGAAGGAAAACAAAGAGAGAAGAAGATTGGAAATATTGACAGCAGACTAACAGCGGTTGAACAAGAAAAAGGTGGGATGTTGAGGTGGGAGATGGAAAGGTCAGAATTTTACCTCAGATTTCAAAATATAGAAGAGGAAAAAGGAGAAAATTTGGCAGCGGTAATGATAGAAATTTTGGCAGATGCTTTGGAAATTACAGAGGAAAAGATGATGGATGGAATAGATGAGACATATCGAGTCTATACAAGATATGCGATGAGAAATAAATTACCCAAGGAAGTCCATATTAGATTTACCAAAAAATCCATTAAAACGCAAATATTACAAGTAGTAAGAGAGAAAACACTGAAATACAAGGGTAAAGAGGTTGTGGTTTTAAAACAAATACCCAGAAGAGTGAGAGAGATGAGAAGAGAATATCGATTTCTGACCAAAATACTATTGGAAAACGAAGTGAATTATAGATGGTTGATTCCAGAAGGACTAGTGTTTGGGTGGCAAGAGCAGAGATATAGAATTGATTCAATTGAGAAAGCAGAACTTTTCCATGCAGAATTCTTTGGAGGAAGAAGAGAGGAAGCAGAGAAAGAGGCTTTATCAATTGAGTTTCAAGATGAACAACTGGAGACTGAAAAAGAGAAAGGAGCAGCAGGGGGACAGATGGATAATAAAGAACAGCGTGAAGTGAGATCCACGAGAGCTGTTAGACCTAAATATAAAGCATAATCATGGAGGAAAAAAAACTGATTACAATGAATATAAATGGACAATTCAGCTGTTAAAAGAAGGAAAACTTTTCATAAATTAGACAAATTAAAATTTGATATAATTTGTTTACAAGAAGTTCACATTAAAAAACAACATGAACAATTGTTATTACAGCCAAAATTGGGGAAAATATTTACCTCTTTGACTCAATGTAAGAAAAGAGGTGTGGTTTTATACATTAAAGAGGCTATTCCAGCAAAATTGATTTACACGGATGAAGATGGAAGAGTATTAATGGTAGAAATAATGGACAATAATATAAAAATACTCTTGATTGCAATTTATGCTCCGAATGATAAACAAGAAGAGTTTTATAAAAAGCTACACATGAAAATAATTGGACTGGACTATGTTAATATAATTATGATGGGAGATTTTAATGGAATTGTGGACAATAAACTGGACTATATAGCAACAACAACAAAGCAAAATAGAAAGGCTCTCCCAAGGTCCTTTTTTAAAATGACAGATGAATTAACTTTAAAAGATATTTGGAGAGAAAGAAACGTTAAAGCTAAACAATATACTTTTTATTCAAATAGACATTTATCATGGTCCAGATTAGATATGATTTGGATCTCAACAGAACTAATATCTAATATTAAAGAAACAAATATTGAAACAAGTACTTGGGCAGATCATAGCCCAATGACAATTAAATGGAAGGGACAAAAAAAAAGATCGAGATGGACATTAAATAATACTATTTTAAAGGAGAAAGATTTTACACAATGGATGGAGAAGGAATTGGCTTTTTTCTTCAGAGAAAATAAAAAAGAAGATACTTCAACGCAGAATGTGTGGGATACAATGAAGGCATACGCTAGAGGTTTGATAATAGATTATACAAGAAAAAAGAATATTAGGAAAAGGCAAGCTTCTAAGGCCTTGGAAGATGAGTATAAAATTCTTGAAAAAGAATTACAGAAAATGCCACAGAAAAAGGATATTAAATTGAAGCTGGATGTAATCAAACATAAAATGGAATTAATAGAGAAAGAAGAACTGGCACAGAAAATTAGAAACTCTAAACAGAATTATTTTGAAGATGCAAATAAACCAGGTAGATGGCTAGCATATAAATTGAGAAAAGAGAAGGAATCAAGAAAAATATTGAAGTTAATAGATGAATAAGGCCAAGTTTGTTATGGGAATAAGGAGAAAAAAGAAATTATTCGAGATTTTTATGGGCAATTATATAAACAAGAGAATATTGATGAAGAAAAAGTCAAACAGTATTTACAGGAAGCTAATTTACCAAAGATACCTAAAGAGACTGAAGAAATGCTAGAAAGCAATATAACAATGATGGAACTAAATGAAGCATTTAAGAGACAAAATAATGGGAAAGCTCCGGGTCCAGATGGGCTTCCAGTAGAATTTTATGAAACATTTCAAGAATTATTGAGCATCCCATTGTTAGAAGTTATGAATGAAGTTATGTTAAAAAAGATGATACCTAAAACATGGTCAGAGGCTTATATTACACTCATACCAAAGGAAGAGACTGACCCATTGCAAATTAAGAATTATAGACCTATTTCTTTATTGAATGCAGACTATAAAATCTTTGCTTCAATCTTAGCAGAAAGACTTAAAAAATATTTAAATAATTTTATTCACTCAGATCAAAATGGATTTCTGCCAAAGAGACAAATTAGAGACAATATGAGAGTAATCTTAGACACTTTGGAATACTATGAGGCTCATCCTGAAAAGCAAATGGCTTTGATATTCCTAGATGCTCAAAAAGCATTTGACAACGTGAACTGGAGATTTATGTTATTATTATTGGAGCAGATGGGTTTCGCTAAAAAATTTATTCAAGCAATAGAAGCTATATATAATAAACAGACAGCAAGGGTAATGATGGAGGGGGAACTTACAGATTTTATTAATATAAGGAAAGGCACAAGACAAGGATGCCCCCTATCTCCTTTGCTATTTGTGTTGACCTTGGAAGTGTTGAATAGAAATATTAGGGATGATAAAAGCATAAAAGGAATGAAAATTAAGAAGGAAGAATTTAAGCTACAAGCTTTTGCTGATGACTTAGCTTTTATTTTGGAAGATCCGCTAGAAACAGCTCCAAAGTTACTGGAAAGGATAGAGGCATATGGAGAGGTGGCTGGTTTGAAAATAAATAAAGACAAAACAAAGATTTTGACAAAGAATATGCTATTGAGACAGAGAGAAGAATTGGCAGATCTTTTGAAAATTCAAGTTACAAATAAGGTTAAGTATCTGGGGATATATTTGACAACAAGATGTAGCACATTAAAGGAGAATAATTATATTAAACTTAAACAACAGATAACTACAGATTTGAAGAAGTGGGAAAACTTGCAATTGTCATTAATAGGGAGAATTTCGACAATTAAGATGAATATCTTACCTAGAATTTTATTTTTGTTTCAAACAATACCAATTAGGCTTGGAAAAGACTATTTTGAAGATTTAAATAAAATTATGTTGAAGTTTATATGGCAAAGTAAAAAAGCGAGAATAAAGCTAAAGCTTTTGCAAGATGCTAGAATTAGAGGAGGTTTTGGTCTGCCTAATTGGGAATTGTATTATCAAGCTGCAAGTTTGATGTGGGTCAAAGAATGGATAACATTAAGGAAACATAGGTTGTTGACATTAGAAGGGCATGACTTGCTGTTGGGTTGGCATGCTTTTTTATGGTATAAGGGAACTAAAACACAGGGTTATTTTAGAAGACATTATGTACGGGAGTCTTTGTGGTTAAATTGGGAGAAGATAAAAAGACAATGTTATTTGAAAATTCCAGTTTGGTTATCGACCATTGAAGCATTTTCCTATCCTATAATCTACAAGAAGGAACAAACAGTTAGATATGGGGAACTTTTGGATGAAAAGGGTGAACTTAAATCGATCCAAAACTTAGAGGAACAAGGTATAAGGATGAATTGGTTTTCATATGCACAAATACATTCAAGGTATGATGAAGATTTTAAAACGGAGGGATTTTATGATAAACAGACTGATTTAGATAAGATCTTGATGGGTACTGATGAGAAGGTGATTAAAAAACTATATGGGTATTTACTGGGAATGAAATTAGAGGAAGAACAAGTCAAAGAAACTATGATTGTTTGGGGGAAGAATTTTGGATATGGGATTGATTTCGAGAAATGGCAGAAATTGTGGTCTCAAAATTATAAAATGACAATGTCAACAGCATATAAAGAAAACTTGTATAAGATGTTTTACAGGTGGCACTTTCCTCCGACAAGAATAGCAAGAATGTTTAAGAACAAATCTGAAAAATGCTGGAAATGTCATCAGATACCCGGCTTGTATTACCATATGTGGTGGACTTGTGAGGATGCTAGAAAATATTGGACTATAATTCGCATGTGGTTGGAAAAAATGACAAAGAAACATATAGATTTGAAACCAGAGATCTTCTTATTGGGAATTTTACCTGATATATATAGTAAAGATTTGAAATACCTGATTGTAAATGTATTAACAGCGGCCAGGATTGTATTTGCTAAAAATTGGAAGAATGAGAAAATACCATTACAGGAAGAAATGATTAAGAAAATATTGGAATGTGCTGAGATGAGCAGATTGACATTTGAAATTAGAGAGCAAGAGGATAAACAATTTTACGAAATTTGGGATCTTTTTTATAAATGGCTAGATGATAAAATACGATAATAGAATATTTAGAATGCTAGATGGTAAGGAATATCTTTATTTTGCTATTATTTTGCTATTTGCTATTATATTTATAAAGGATTTTTTAGGATTGATTTGATATGACTAGATGATTTGTTATAGAGTAAACTGGTTTAAAGTATTGTTAGCTCATTAAGCATGAATGATTAAAAATATAGTCAAAAACTTTTTTTTTTTTTAGTGATATTAGGATATATAAGTTTGGATTGACAATATGAGTTGTTATGTAACATAATTGTAATTGAGACTACAGAATGAATGCACAAAAATGATGAACCAACTGACACACTGGATGTACATATAAGAGTTGATTTTTTTATGTTTTGTTTGTCTTGTTTGTTTGTAGAAAATTAATAAAAACTTTTTCAAAAAAAAAAAAAAAGAACTCAGGGTCGACGTGGGAGTAAGGCCACAGGTGGATGGTGAACGGCCCCTCCCATCAGGATTAAAAGAGGGGCAGAAGGGGACGGGGACTTTTGCAGGAAACAACTTGCTCGTTTGGGTCGTTTGTTTGTTCCAGCTTCATGGAGATTTGTCTGTATAACCTAGACCTTCCCTGCCAGCACTGAGTGTGGACCTATTTACCGGGCAGCGTTCCAGGATTGATAAAGGTCTGAGCTCATTTAGTATACCTTTGCAAGACTGTTTCCCAAGCCTTTGGCTGACTGTGAATGAAACAAATTCACATTAATGTAATAAAAGAGGTTTTTGCTGGGACTCAGAATTGACTTAGTGCTTTTTGGGGAGGCCTAGGACAGAACAAGTATTTGGGAAACTATGAACCGGAGTGACTTACACTGGTAGATCTGTAAGAATGTCTCTGAAAGCTTGTTGGTCATGAGAGGTTCTGACAGGTTGCGGAAATACTGTTTGAGCATGTCAGCCACATCATAAGCAGACTGGCCTTCATAATTCACTTTGCCTATTGCATTCTCATTCATTTGACGTAAGGCCTGGATTCTTGACTTGACTCCAGATTTTCGGAAAAGGCCAACCTGTGCGACAAAAGAAAAGTGTTTGTGTCACACAAACAGGAAGCGGTTATCAATAACACTTTTACCTGTGGCACTGGGATTCAATTTGAGAGCTGATTTTGGTGAGCAAATAACAGGTTGTGCAGCCCTTTCTATATTTTGTCACATTAATTTTGATGTGAAAAATTATGTCTCACTGCATTAAAAAGCACTATACACAGGCTAGTCTGGAATTATACCATAAGCTATTTTTTTGCTAGCATACCTGTATAGGAGAAGTTAAGTGTTTTGGGGACTTATTTAGTGTAGGGCATATCATACATGGAACAGCAATATAAATTTCACCTAGATTAGTAGAACCCAAGAAAATGAGTTTTATGTACAGGTAGTCCTTGACTTACGACCACAATTGAGCCCAAATTTTCTGTTGTTAAGTGAATTTTGCTTCATTTTACAACTGTTCCGGTCTCAGTTGTTAAGTGAATCACTGCAGTTGGTAAGTTAGAAACCCAGTTGTTAAGTGAATTGTCAGAAAGTCGCAAAAAGGGATCATGTGACATTGGGACACAGTAACAGTCGTAAGTATGAACCAGTTGTTCAGCATCTGAATTTTGATCACGTGACCATGGGGATGCTACAAAGGTTGTAAATGTGAGAAATGGCGATGTCACTTTTTTCAGTGCCGTTGTACCGTTGAACGGTCAGTAAATAAACCGTTGTAAGTTAAGGACTACCTGTATATAACCTCGATTGTAAGCTGAGGGCATATACCAGTCCAGTATTGTGTTTTTTTTAAAATAGAAACAGTGCTTTGCTTCAATGGTAAGATGGCATAGACATTGATATTTGGACATAGATCTTTTGGACATATTTAGAATAGAATAGAGCTGGAAGAGACCTTGGAGGTCTTCTAGTCCAGCCCCCTGCTCAAGCAGGAGAACATATATAATTTCAGATAAGTGCCTGTTTAGTTTCTTTTTTAAAACCTCCAGTGATGGAGTGCCCACGATATCTGAAGGCAAGTTATTCCACTGGTTCTGTGATGACCCAGCATGGGATATAAAATAAACACAGTCACAAAAACAGGTGAAGCCCCTTTTATTCCTTCACTTTGCTTCAAAGCTCCAAATATCCTTGACTGGAGACAGAAAACTCTCCCACAAGCATTACAATACAAATTAAAATAGAGAATATAAATTTTATACACACACACACACACACACACACATATGGATCTTTGGTTATTCGGGTTTTCTCCCGCGTAAGATTGGAAGTATCTAGGCAACATTTCGATGAAGTCTCATTCATCATCTTCAAGCTTGGTCTTCAGCTCTGTGCTTCTCTGTGCTTCTCACTCTGAGAAGCACAGAGCTGAAGACCAAGCCTGACAGAATGGTTTTTTTCTTCATCCTGATTGGTTGAGAGTCTTGGTCTGTGTTTATTGGTCTTGGAGTTTGCTGTGTTCTGCTTCTAATATCTTCTGTCTGTTTTTTTTTGGGGGGGGCTCTTTTTGTATCTTGATTGGCTGGCAACATTGTGTTACTTTATTGGAGGCCTTTAGTGCAGCTTGGCTTCGGGTAAATGGACGGCTATCATTAGATGGCTATCATTAGATCAGATGGCACACTAGGACACACCATATACCAGAAGAAAACACACACCAACCGCTACCTCAATGCCCAATCCCACCACCACCCAGCACAGATAAACTCCGTGGCTAAAACATTAATTACTAGAACCAAACGCCTGGCAGATAAGACACACATTAAGACTGAACTATGCAACCTGACTAAAATATTGACAGCCAACGGCTTCCACAAAAGCAAAATCACCAGCTTGATCCACAAAAACACATTGAGACATAATAGAGACCCAGAAGATGAACAGACCCATGGAACAGCTGTCCTGCCATACATAAGAGGCACTACAGACAAAATTAGTAAGATTCTATACAGACACCACATCAAGACTGCCTTCAAAACAGGCGCTTTGTTCCAATTCTTAGAAATGGCGTTATGTTCCTTTGAAAAGTTGATTACGCAGCACAAGGACTGGGACAAGGAAGAAGAAGCCATCTTTGATGAACAATGGGTTCCTTCCGGAGAGGAGGAGAAAAAGGATAAGAAAAAGGGGTTTTTAAGAATTATAAAAACAACCAAAAGAGAGAAAAATGAGCGAAGAGATGGAGGCAAGGTTAGAAAGCAAAGGAAAAGGAGTATGAAAAGCGAAGAGAAAAAGCAAAGAGGTAGAAAGGGCAAGGAGAAGAATAAGCAAGAGAGAAAAGGGGGGAGGAGAAGCCTTAATGGGGGGAAGCAAGATTTAAAGAAAAAAAGTTTATTTAGAGACAATGGGTGAATTTAATTTAGATTAAAAGAGGGATTCTGGAGGGTATTCAAGAGTGTGTTTTTATATGTATGTATATTTAGAATAAAAAATTTATTATGTAATTTTAGAATTTTTTAAATAGAATCCCAAGAAAGATTTATATGTAGTATTTTTAAGTTTGGTAATGAGTTATAGATGTAACTCCAATTGGTGTACAGGAGAAGTATAGTAAAAGAAAAAAGATGAATGGATGTTTGGAAATAGAACAGACAAAGAATGTTGTTGAAAATGGTAATAATAGAAGGATATATATGCTTTTTTTTTTTTTTGATTTTGTATATTGATAAAAGGCAATAAAATTTTAATTGATAAATAATTTGGATGGAAAAGAGAAGTAGGGACAAGATATGAAGTTAATATTATATGAAATATTGATATTATAATCTGGAAATGTTATGTTTTATTGGTCTATCATTATTATTTTTTTTAGAAAAGAATTTATAAGCTGTTATGCCTTGATTTTGTGTGTATTGTTTTTAGATAACTGATAAAAATAGTTTTTATATACATATATAAAAAAGAAAATGATAATAAGATATGGAAGATTTAGGTTGAATATGATGTTTGAATTTGTGTCTGTGTAAAGAGTTTTAACCCGGGAACAGACAACCTTCAGAAAAGATCTTGTAGTTTTGTCTATGTTTTGTGTTTGTATGTTTGTGTATTATGCTTATGATAAAACTAACAAAATTTGTTTTTTATTAAAAAAAAGGAAAAAAGAATCAATAAAACCTTGGAGGAATGTTAGATGAGAATAATTTAAACAAGCCAGAAAGAAAAGAATATGATGACTATAAAATGGATAAATATGGAAGAGAAATGAAATTGAATAGGAGTAAAGAGAAATAATGAGAAATTTGATGAAAGATATTTGCGTGTCCATATGGGGATGGGATAAATCGGAATTATGTTGTATAAAAATATTGTTTTGTTTGACTTGTAAGGATTTACAATATTAAGAGGTTTTATGTGTTTATGTATTTAATGGTTAATGATGTGTTGTTTTATCTTTAAAATTAATTAAAACTTGTTTCAAAAAAAAAAAAAAAAGACTGCCTTCAAAACAGACAGAAAAATAGCAGCCATCCTCAGGAACCCCAAAGACAAAATTGACCTGGAAAACCAAGGCATATATGAAGTCCCCTGTGCATCATGCCCGGCCACATACATTGGACAGACCAATAGAAGAATAAGCACCCGCCTGGATGAACACAAAAATGCAGTCAAAAAGCTGGAACACACTTCCTCACTTGTCCAACACATGGCACCAAAACACTAGCCACTATAGAAAATCCCAGCCACAGAATCATCAGAGAAGCCATAGAGATTGAAAAAAGACCAGAAAGCATGAACAGAAGAGATGATTCCACCAGGCTGTCAATCATTTGGAAGCCTGCACTCACAAACAAAAAAATCTCCACACCACAAGCCAGGCAAACACCTGGGTACAAACAGATCCCCCCTGATACCTCCATCTCAAACACACCCCAACCAGGCACCCAGATGAAACCCAGCTTCCTAACTAACGATAGCCGTCCATTTACCCGAAGCCAAGCTGCACTAAAGGCCTCCAATAAAGTAACACAATGTTGCCAGCCAATCAAGATACAAAAAGAGCCCCCCCCCAAAAAAAACAGAAGATATTAGAAGCAGAACACAGCAAACTCCAAGACCAATAAACACAGACCAAGACTCTCAACCAATCAGGATGAAGAAAAAAACCATTCTGTCACAGCAACAGGCTGCCCCAAATTTAAATCTGAAACCACTGTAAAAGTCTGACTCACAGACGAACACTATACAGAAACCTGATGATGGCAGATGAGATTCTGCTGAAACGTTGCTACAACTTTAAAAACACCACTACTATGACGTGGGAAAATACCCGAACAAAGCTGAATGCCATACATACATACATACATACATACATACATACATACATACATACATACATATAATTTATATATAAATTATAAAGAGTAAAAACAACACAAACCACCCTGAAGCAATTAAGGGAATCAGGCAAGATAAGGGCTTGAAGACGTCCGCAGATATCTGAACACACACTGGGAAGGATGCCAAACTCAGATATTTCCACGCATTGTTACTAGCACTGGCCCATACACATGTCCGTCCTTTTAACCAGTTCTCACAGCTATAGCCCATGAAGAGGATCAAGGCTTTTTCCTCCCCAACAGACCATGCCATTCACGTCTCTCCCTTATCCTCTCCTTCCTGTGTGCCCTAGAATGGAGAGGAAATGGGCCTGGGTCCTCCTCTGACTGCCCAGCCAGCCTCTGTCCTTCCCCAGACTCCTCCACAACCTCCGGAGCCACACTTCCACTCTCTGTCGGCTATTCCTCCTCTCCCTCAGAGTCCAACTCCAACAGGGGCATGACAGGTTTATTGTCCTCACTGTTAGGAAGTTTCTCCTCAATTCTCTCTTTGATTAATTCCCAACCATCATATCTTTCCCTCTGGTGCTTTGTAGAATACGTTGACCTCCCCCTTTTCTTCGTGGCAGTCCTTCAAAATACTGGAGTATTGCTATCATGTCACCCCTAATTCTTCTTTTCTTTAGACTAGCCAGACCCAAAACCTGCAGCTGTTTTTTGTATGGCTTAACCTCCAGGTCTTTGATCCTTAGTTGCCCTTCTCAGAACTTTTTCCAAAGTCCCAACATCTTTTTTGTAATATGGTTTTATTGTATAGTATTTTTTTCAGGGTGGGGGGCGGGGGAGGGAGCACGATTACAATCCAATCATAAATATATTCACTTGACTATCTATTCTAATTGAGTAACTTAATATCCTCAAAATGACGCTATAGAGCACTGCACACCAGAACAACTAGACACAAGGAGTTTTTCCCCAAACGCCATCACTCTGCTAAACAAATAATTCCCTCAACGCTGTCCAACTATTTACAAAGTCTGCATTATTATTGCTATTAATCTTCTCATCACTCCTTATCACCCATCCCTCCCACTTGTGACTGTATGACTGTGACTTTGTCGTTTGTGTCCTTACGATTTATATTGACTGTTTCCTAGTATATGATTGCTTATTGTATCCCATGACTATTATTAAGTGTTGTACCGGATTATTCTTGACTCTTGACTAATGTCTCTTTTCTTTTATGTACACTGATAGCATTTGCACCAAGACAAATTCCTGTGTGTCTAATCATACTTGGCCAATAAAAGAATTTATTTATTTATTTATTCATTCATTCATTCATTCATTCATTCATTCATTCATTCATTCATTCATTCATTCATTTATTTATTTATGTATTTATGTATTCATTCATTCATTCATTCATTCATTCAACAATGCAACTTCAGCACTAACAGACAACAGGAAAAATGAACATCGCTCACAGTGGAAGATCCCAATCCTAGACCAATGCGAAGACGCTCACCTGATCCAAACAGTTGTTACGAAGGTATCTCATAGCTTGTTGAATGCTCTGCGGAAGAGGTTGCCCGGTACGTTGGACATTAACAATTAGGGGAACGCCAAACACATTTCGATCTTTATAATCTGGGACTTTTATCCTTTTCATAAATTTTGGCACAGCCCTGTGGAAGATCAGAAATAATCCCATAAACAACGTTGTGTCTTTTATAGCCATCTGTGTTGCTTCTCTCAAATAGGGCCCGTATCAGTGATGGTATTCAGCTCGGTTCTGCCGAGCTGGTAATGCCGATGAGCGGTGGAGCCCAAATGGGTTCTCTCCACCACTCTGCTGTTGGGCCCACCCGCCTGTGCTCCCATACTCACCTTTATTTCCCACTTTTGAAGCGCAGCTACTCTGCGCGGCACAGCAGAGTGTTGCGCAGGGCAGCTGCTGAAGCAACTGGGAGAGTGCAGGCTTGCAGGAGGTGACTTGGAACCCCTCTGGGCCTGCACAAAGTGTGCATTTGGCACACACGCGCATACACAAATTGTGTGCAATGCATGCAGAGCAAGCCCACACCAAATCATACCCACCGAACCGGTGGTGAAAATCTTTGAATCCCACCACTGGCCCGTATGATTCTGTTTCCAACTCTTTGGCAGGGAGCTTAAAAAAATTACACCAGAAAACATTTCTCGTGACTGAAAATAGCAGCACAGAAAACCTGATTAAGGCACTGAAATTTGCAATAATTCTGCGATGTTAAGAAAAAGACATGGGTGAAAAAAAAACACCCTTAAAAAATAAGTAATATTAGGGAGAAGAGCCATGAACAGTTTTTAAATGTTTTTTTTTCAAGCATGGTTGAAATAATTCCTTTTTCTTTGCAGGTAGTCCTTGACTTACAACAGTTCATTTCGTGGCCACTGAATGTTACAATGGCACCGAAAAAATGACTTATGTCCGTTTTTTCCCACTTATGACCTTTGCAGCATCTCCATGGTCACATGATCAAAAGGAAGATGCCTGGGAGTTGACTCACATTTATGACCTTTGCAGGGCCCCCGGTGATCTCCTTTTGAGACCTTCTGACAACCAACATCAATGGAAAAGTCAATTATGAACAACCATGTTACTCATTTAAAAACCTGCAGTGATTCACTTAACAACTGTGGCAAGAAAGATTGTAAAAATGGGGCAAAATTCACTTGACCCATGTCTCACGTGGCGACTAATTGGGGATTAATTGTGGCCATAAGTCGAGGACTATCTGTATTTTAATCAGTGCTGTTGTTATTATCTTCTATTGTGTGGATAATCTACATTTAGAAAAGGGTTCCCCAAACCTGGCAACTTTAAAACTTGTGAACTTCCACTCCCCGAATTTTCCAGCCAGCTATGCTGGAGAATTCTGGGAGTTGAAGTCCACAAGTCTTAAAAGTTGCCAGGTTTGGAGACCTCTGATTTAGATTAACAGGTAAGACTGAGGAAAATTTCATAATTCAAACCAGTACCTAAGAATAGAGGCAGTCCCAGACATGATGGTTTTGTTTAAAATTAGGATACAGTAATTGGGTCTCATAAATGCAGTATTTTCAAATACAGTGGGAGTCCTTTAGGTATTACTTCGAAGTCTTCTATCATCATCATCATCATGCAATCTATAGTTAGATTCACAGTCTAAGACTGTATTGTGGTTCGCTGGCAGACGGTGCAGGCAGCAGCGGTATCGGACATTGAGGAAGAAAGGGGACCAGTCAGGGAGTCTGGAGAAGACTTGGATGAGGATCCTGCATCCGATGCAGAGATGGGGCCAGGACCATCTGGGAATGGGGTGCTGACTCTGGAGCCTCAGGAGTCTGGCAGCAGCGAGGCAGAGGATCCAGGGGAGCCTGTTCCCAGTGTGCGTATCTGCAGAGCTGCTAGAAGGCAAGAGCATCTGAAGCAGAAGGGGCGACTCGAGAGTAAGGCTGGGAGGTGATTGCCCCTCCCATAAGGGATAAAAGTCAGACCTCAATGACAAAACCTTTGCAGGAAGCCAAGTAGTTCGATAGATGCTGAGTCTTCCTTGCAGCTCTTGTTGGTTTTTTCTGGTATTTCTGTTGGTTTCTGTTATAATTGGATACTTCTGTTTTTGGCAACATTCCACAGCACTGAAAGGCACATGCTTATCTTGGGGAACTGTTTCTAATTAATTCTGGCTGGGAACAAAAGTATTTCCCAGCATTGCAATATAATAGGTTTTGCTTTTAAAACAAGTTTGTGTTTCATTACGTTTGATGAAGGGCCAGAACAGGTGGAGGCAGAAATTATTATGACAGGTAATCCTTGATTTACAACAGTTCATTTAGTGACTGTTTGAAAGTTACTAAATTGAAGTTTGAAGGCACTGAAAAAAATTTGACTTATGAACGTTTTTCACGCTTTATGACCATTGCAACATCCCCGTGGTCATGTGATTTAACAATGACAACTGGTTCATATTTATGACAGTCACATGATTGCCTTTGGTGGCTTTCTGACAAGCTAAGTCAGTAGGGAAGACAGATTAGCAACTGGATTACTAAGTTAACAACTGCAGTAATTAACTTAACAGGGGCAGGAAAAGCAATTAAATCGGGCAAAACTCACTTAACAAATTTCTCACTTGGCAACATAAATTCTGGGCTCAACTGGTCGTAAGTTCGAGGACTACCTGTATTTGCAACAAGGATTTTTTTTGGATCTGCATTTCCAGAATATTCCAGTTCTTAGCCACAAAGGGCAAAAGTAACTTTGGAAACAACTGGGAGTCAGCACTTTCTTCATTTGTTTTTTTTTCTTAAAAATCAGCAGCCGAGCATTGAAAAGCAAGCAGATATACTCTTCCTTTGCATCATCACCATTGGAATGAAAGCTGTCGTGTTTTCCACGAGTTGAGCGTCTTTTCTCTGAAATCCGTCCATTCAGTTAGGAAATCATTTCCCTCCAATATGCCAGTATCAGTGCAGACTTTTTTTTTTTTTTTTAAAAAAGCAAAAAGCGAAATCCAATTTGAATTTTGGGGCCACACCAGAACAAATTTGCTGCTCACATTAAAAAAAAAAAAAAAGTCTTAAGAGCTTAGCAGAGAATAAATCAATGAATATAGTAGTAGTAATTGCTTAGTTAATCTGCTGGGTCAATAGGTAGAGGAGAAAATGAGGGTAGCCGTGACAACACAAATAAGAATCAAATACAGATCTAGCAGTCAATGACCCTTTGTAATCTCGCTTGTTCAGGACTCTTGAGGGAAGATGGACACGTGAACAATGAACTTTTTGTGTACTAAATGGTTTGCTTTAGAAAGCTCTCAAACATGTTCTGCCACCCACCAGCTTGTGTCACAGAAGGAAATTGATGTAATACATGGGTGTTTGCCAGAAATAAGCTTCATTTCGACAAATAGTCTTTTCAGACACAACCCCCCCCCCGACTGCCCCTCCCAAAAAAACCTCTTCCTTTCCAACCACCTCTCCGTACCCACTTGGGTAAAAAGGCCTTTCCATTCTCTTTCAACCCTCTAATATATCAGAGTGCTGCTATTTTACTTAAAATCATTTAAGAATTTTTAGTGGAGAGCAACCCAAAAGCTTTCGCAACACGGCAGACCTGGGAATGTCAAATGCCAAAGAAACCCGAACTCAATGGCATGATTATTTTTAGCTCTATGAATGACTCTCGTTCACAGGTGAGCAACCCCACCTCATTTATAATTTCCACAGTTCTGAAAGAGTGTTATTGATATAAAAGCCTGTGCGTCGCTTTCATTTTGTTAAAATACACAGGGATGGAATGCAATGGAAAATGAAAACGGACACATAGGATGACGCCCACTGAGAATCTAAAGCATGCAAACTGCTCTGCGTTTATTTCGGTCCTTCAGGACAAGCAACATCTGAATTTAGCACAGGTTCCCATAATCACAGCGTTTGAATGGGGAGAGCTTTGATGAGGGACTTAAAAATACTCCGTCCTAGACAAAAGGGGAGAAGGGGTCAGCCAGACGTTGAAGCAGTGATTAAATTTGATATCCTCCTGCAAAAATATGTTGTACTTTTTTGGGTGCTACAAATGGAAATTATGATTTTTTAAAAAACAAACATTTTTGATCTGGAGTGTACTATTGAACCAATGGATAAAAATGTTTGGATATTCTAATGTCAGGCCAGGTAGTGTCTGTCAAATGTTCTGGATTTTATCCAATTTTCATGGCCTTTGATAAAAGTCTTGGGAATGGTAAATAAAATATCTAGAGAGCATCAGCATGTCTATGGCTGTTTTAAGGTAATGATCATGCATTTATCAGCAAGTTGAAGTTTGAATAGGATACAGAGGGATTTATTAACAACGGTAGTGAAATTCTTCCCTTTAGATCAGGAATGTTAAACTCACGTCATCTTGGCGGCATCATGTGACGTATCAGGACTTTCCCCCCATTCGCTAAACTGGGCATGGGCGTGGCCAGCATGTGATGCATCTGACCCATGGACTGGGAGTTCGACAACCCTGCTTTAGATATTGTTCTGACCAAGGCTTCCTGAGACCATCTTTAAGTATACGCTTAGTCCAAACAACTCTTGTTTTATTTCAGTGCTGGGAATTATGTTCATTCCCAGCCCATAATGAGTCCCAAACAGTCCCTTGAGATAAGCACCCACCTTTCTCTCCTTTGAACTGCTGCCAACAACTAAACTGTCAAATTAACTGTAAAAAAACCAAAGTACAAAGTCCACACAGAGCTTCAAGATTTAATCCGAACAGAGTGAACGACTTTGCTTCCTGCAAAGGTTTCTCTACCTTTGCACCTCCTTTATGTCTTATGGGAGGGGCAATCACCTCCAAGCCTTACTCCCGAGTCGCCCCTTTTGTCTCAGCTACTCTTGCCTTCGGCAGCTCTGTGAACGCGCGCACTGGGAACAGTCTCCCCCCTCCTCTGCCTTGCTTATGCCAGACTCCAGAGCCTCCGGCAGCAGCACCCGACTCCCAGATGGTCCTGGCCCCATCTCTGCATCGGACGCAGGACCCTTGTTTGAGTCCTCTCCAGACTGGTCCTCATTCTTCCCCACTGTCTGCTGCTATCTGCACTGGCTGTCGGTGAACCACAACAGATATTTTAAAAAACCAATACTTATCCTTCAGAGCCAATGCACTTCCCCCTTAAATAAAAACAACCCAGCTGGGTTGGATAGGAATCAAGACTCAAGAATTAACGGTAGGTCCTATTACTTGTAGGTTCTGACTAGTCACAGGCTTGCTAGAGATGCACACATTTCCTTACCAGTTGAAACCATGCTTGTTGGAAGGCGTGTATTTCTCCAAGAGTGCAGTTAGTTTCAGAAGGGAATACTTCTGCAGCAAGTTCATCTGTGCAACGGATTGACAGTCGATCTGTAAGGCAACTGAACTTAAGCTGGGCCGATGGGAACTCTGAAAGCTATGCCACCTCATTCTGTGTCTTTCAAAAAGAAAGAAACAACAGTGAATGATTTTGAATAACGTAGATGGGTTTAAAACAAATGGAAAGCCGAAGCAACGGAGTGATTTTGAATTGTCTCCCAAAACAGCTAGTCCTAGACTTACAACAGATCATTTTAGTGACCGTTCAGGTTGTAAAATCGGGCAAAACTCACTTAAGAAATTTCTCACTTAAGAAATTTTGGGCTCAATTGTGATCAGACATCAAGGACTACCTGTATAGATTTGCCTACGGGAATTATTAAACAATCTTGCTTCAGAATCTCAGATTTCTATGATATTTTTTCATCTATTTGTGCAGAATGTATGGTACTAGAGTTTGTTTGAATTGTCAAATGTTTGAATATTTACTGTACTTAGACACTGTTTATACTGGAAGAATTTTATCTGCACTGACCCCATTGAAAGTATGAACGTTGATAAACCAAATGTAGAAAATTTAAATTGGATTGTTTGCCTGAACACAAACATCTGAACAAAGAATTCATGAATCTAGATCAAAATTTTCTCAAAGGATTTTGTAATAAAATGACACAGTGGAGGAAGAGCTATCTAGACACTCTAACATGCAATAAACATGAGAACAACCTGGCATAATTTAGGTCTCTTTGTGTTCAGTGTTTCTCAGATAATCCATGACATAGAACAAAACAGGAAAAAGATAATTTGGCATTCAGTGGTAACATAATCAGCAATATTAGCCAGCTATACTTGGATAATTTAACTTTTCTTATTCTATGGAAGGCAATTAAGAATTACTTTGTGTCACTCCTACCATAATATCTGCTCATCTCTTTTTATAGCATATAAACTATGTTCTACCAAAAGGAAAGGCAATTAATTTCTATATAGCTTCTGCAACATAATTGCCAAGTACAAAAATCTTGTTGTCTAGATTCTAAACAACTAGTTTGAATATTTTAGAAAAATCAAAACATTACAATTGTAATGTAAGAATATATTGCACTCTCCTTTATCAAGCCAAAAATATTCTGATGTGAACCATTTCCAACCCAGTGGACGGCTGCTGGCTGCATCAATCTGTTGCTTTTCAAGAATATGCCTGCAGTATTTATTTTTTATTTGGAGAACGTTAAGACTGAAAACTTTTCTTGATGCCTCCAATCACTGCATGTTTTAAAATTATGTTTGGAAGACATCTCCCGCAGAAGAAAGAAGGATAGACGAGCAGACTTCCCTGCATTGTTTCAAATTACTCTTTTCCCTGCCTCGTCTGTTTATTTAATAAATATGAAAGGTATTTTAAATTTACTTTTCATTTCATAAAGTCCTGAAATTTCCTTCAAACAAACTTGAGCCATTATGGATGACCGGCTACACTAGTTGATTCTTGACTTTGAAATTTTCTACCTTCTGGCATAAAAGGGAAGATTAACAACATGACTTCCCACATTTGATTATCAAAGTTAAATATGAAAAATATTTATGTGCATATAAATGAACGTGTATTTCACCCTCATATTTGCTACTCTTCTTGGACTAAAATCTCTGTCCACTGACCTGTTGGAGCGAGTCAGTGATGCCCCCACCCCAGAATCCCTTCTCTCCTGGATTCCTACAGCCTCCTCTGTTTCATTCAATGAATTTCCCGTGCTGTCTAGATCACTGGGCACAGTCCTATCATTGTCCACATCGAGCAGGATTTGCTTGGGAGATGAAGGGCACGGAGAAATGGAGTCCAGAGCTGAATCGGAGTCCCCTTCATCGGAGAACTTCTCTGACCACTGGTTCACAATTTTCTGCATGCCTCTGACGTGATACAGGATGTCGTCAAGCTCAGGAAAGAGGTCCTCGTTCTCCAGATCAGCTAGATTTCCTGTGCTCGAATACAATATGGAACCCGGCACGTTGTCATAAATGCTGAGCCGGCTGCACACCGAACTGGAGGAGTTGCGCCTCCGTCCCAGGCTCATATCCTTGGAGCTGTCGGAACTGTTCTCGCGCCGGAGAGAAAGATGTCCGTGTCCATGGAAGCTTCCTGTTCTCCAGTTCACCGAACTACTCTTTGGCTGAGCAAAACTACTGTTGGAGAGGGCTTTGGGAAACGTTCCGGGTTTGTGGTCTTCGGGGATGAAAAAGACTGCATCTTCTGCAAAGCTCTCCCTGTTTTTAAAGTTCTGTTCCATGACATCATTGAATGTCGACTGGTTGAAAGGATCAAAGCCTTCCAGGTACATCCCCACACGCTTGTTGTAGGCACCGAGGCTGCGCGTCCTTGTGATGGGGCTGGGCGTGCTCACTGCACTGCTTGTTTCTGACTGGCTGCTGCTACTGCTGGTCTGCGTGGAGTTGGAAACGCTTCTCTTGCGAACCATCGGGAGGTTGATGCGATTGCCGTTGAGAGTGGAGATCTCCACGCAGTTAAGTTGCTTCAGTTTCTCTTCGCCCATGCCTTCTTGCAAAATCGGACTGCTGATTATCAGGCCAAGCTTGGAAGGAGCTTTACTTTTCCCATGAGGAGAGCCTTTGATCTTCAGGCTTTCCATCCTCTTCAACAAGCTTCTGGTTTTGGATTTGGTGTTCTTCTCGTTGGCTTTCACACTGCAACCGAAACTCGACAACTCTCTGGCGGGGGGCAGGATTCCCTCGTTGGCCGCAAGCTTTCCCGAAGAGGTGATGCTAATGACCGAGTTTGTCCTGGTGGCGACTGCATCGCTCTGGGAGGTAGCTGGCTGGCTGTTGTTGCTGCTCATGCTGTGGATGGAAGCTACCTCCTGATGTTCGCTCTGCTCCATCAGCATGCTCTCGTGACTGGTCGCACTGCTAAGATGAGCCACTTCCGGGGATGTAGAATTCATATCAAACTTCGGAGGGAAAATGTTAAATTCTTCCAGTCTGGACCACCTCTTGCTCTCTCGCTGGAACATCCACTTTCCACTGATAGCACAAGGCTCATCTTCATCTGAATCTTCACTCTGCAATGAAACAGGATACCACGAATAAGCTCAACCCTTTGCTAAGGGATTGCAACTGGCATGGCTGAACTAAGTGAGAATTCTAGGAACTGATCTGGCTACAAAATTAGGTATACATTTCTTTTTGTGGATCCTATACTTTCTTGCAAATCACCTCGGCTAAGAACTAAAGGGATTCCTTTAGTTTCATCTCCATGAAGCATTGCTACCACATCTAATCCCATAGTTCACTTACTGCATCGCAAGTCTACCAAGTGGGTGATGGATTATGTATTTCAGTTTTTTAAAAAGAGTACTACTCCATGTGGCATTACAGAGGTCACAATGTCACCAACTCTCAATCCTTTGAGAATAATTTAAAATGCTGATCATAATCTATAAAACACTAAAGTTATTAAAATCTGGGTGCACCTAACCACACAAATTTGCTCTAAATCTTCAGTTCCCAAGAGTGCCTGCGGCCAGGTTAGAATCCAGATTGAGAAGTGTGTGGAATCTTCTAGAAATCTTAATCAGAAGCTACCCAACCCTATGGGAACTCCAGGTTAGCTAATGATTACTGTAACGAGAACGGTGTCTTTGAAAAAAACATTCAGCAACTGGAATTGCTGGGTATTGACTCAAATAAGGCCATTGGAATGTATCCTGCCTGCTTGTTTGATTTTTATATGCATTTGTTTATTTCTGGTTTGTGACCTAGATACCTTAATGGATGGATGGCTAGCTGCCTGCTCTTCCTTCTTTCGTATACCAACATTTCTCACTTGCTAAGTAATCTGTACAGCATGCAGCACAACTTATATAAATATACAACCAATCTACTACCAACCATATTCAGATCATCTTCAAGAGGCTTTTGCCTTCATATTCTGTTCATCATCTGAGCAGCTCCCATACTGTTTTTTTTTTCTGACTGATATCTTACCAGATGGCAACAAAGTACTGAGATGAAGAGGGCAGAGATTCCTATCCCAGATTCCTAACCTTGAGGATTTTAGGTGGTTGGACCAATGTGATTTTTCATTAAAACATATTAAATGTCAGCCTTCTTCTGCTTGTCTTTCTGGCTGCCATAGAAATGGGGGGAGGGAAGATTAATTGGGCTTTGTAGGGGTGGGGAAGAGTGCTGGAGGCTTGAGATGGTGAATTGTAAAACTTGGGAAAACTTTGTTGACTATGCTTACTTGTAGCTTCTTATCAAATCAGGCCAAGGCTAACCGTCCTGATGAGGCAGATGTCTGAAACACTACCTGAAGATGCCCCTCTGACATTATACATTTCTCAGACCTAGATGGTCAGTTTGAACTATTGGTCAGTTTGAACTATACATTTCTCAGACCTAGATGGTCAGTTTGAACTATTGGGGGTGACTTTGTATATGTGATTTTCACGCCTAATGCCTCAGATCTTGAATCCTTTTGATGCTACCACTTTAATTCCCAGTAAAAGTACTTTTCTCTATAACAATGGAGTCTACGGTTTTCTTTCTTGGATTTTGAATGGAGCCTCACCTGACATTAACACATTCAGAATTCCTTCCTTCCTTCCTCTCCCCCTCCCATAGGTGATTTTGTTGATATTAGAATTTTTTTTCCTTTATTGTCTAAAGTTCCATCAGTCATACTGGATACTACTAAGTTCAGTGAAAAATAAGGACATGTGGAAAAACTTTTTACTCAACCAATAAAGGCAACATTTCTGCAACCTTAGTTCCTGTTGATAGTTTTCCTATATTGATTTACCACACTAGCAAAGGCAATAGCACTTGGACTTACACATTGCTTCATAATGCTTTCCAGCCCTCTCTAAGCGGTTGATAGCATATTGCCCCCAATAATCTGGGTCCTCATTTACCGACCTCAGAAGGATGGAAGGCTGAGTCAACCTGAGCCGGTCAGAATCTCTTGCCAGTCAGGAGAGTTAGCCTGCAATACTGCAACCTAACCACTGTGCCATCACTCGAATTATGAGCTGTTTGAATTGTAGCAGCTCAGCTCTTTGCTCATGTTAAAGACTTCTAAGTTTGCTAGTTTGGCCTAATGTGTAAAAGCACCACTTTAGAATCCAGGAGACGTTGAGTTCAACTTAGGTATGAAAGCTGACTGGGTGACTTTGGGCCAGTCCTTCTCTCTATCAGCTCAACATACTTCACAGGGTTGTTGTTATGGGGAAAACAGGAGGAGGAAGGAGCATTTGGTATGTTTGCCACCTTGAGTTATTTATGAATAGAATAAAAGCAGGGGGGAGAAATCTTTTTTTAAAAGTATGACTAACAAGAAAGAAGATTTTTGAAGTTAAGGCCTTGAGGTCTTTCTCTATCTCAGTTTTGTCCATAGCAATATAAAATGGTGCTTTTCAAGCTTCACTTAGGATATTAAAAAGTATTTCGCTTGATGGAAACAGACACGGTATCCATATTACATTCCAGGCACCTTCTTCCTACATCCTATTATTTATTTAGAGACTGAAAAAAGAGAGGAATTTAAAATATGATGATCTATTGTCTTTTAAATTAGAAAATCAAAGCACCACTTTTTAGAACTGATAAGAAGCCTGGCTTTCCATTTTCCTAAGGGGTGGGAGGGTGGAGAACATATGGATGGACAGGTCAGCCTCTTCATTAGGGCATAGTCAGTGTTATCCCCAGACCCTGAAAACGTGCCTGCTAAAACGTGTGGTGTCCATTGGCAACACCTGCACTGTGACAATGTCAGACTTGCAAATGGTGTGGTCTATATTTCTAGGGGACTGACTGAGGACAGAGAGAGGTGAACTAACCTGGCTTTGTTTCCCTATTCTCTTACAGGACAACCACAAGCCGGTCTCCTAAATGTGGAATTGGTCCAGGGAAGGAATTCTAGTGGATGATCAGACCATGGGGTATTTTGGTGGGCACATTCAGAGAGAGCCTTGCTCCAGCAGGGGGGTGAACTTCCTTTTGGATAAGGGTGTATAATATCCCTCCAGGAAAATATTAAACTACGTGGACATTGGGTGGGCTGCTGGGTGAGTTCGCAGGGGTTTGGGAGAGCCCCTAGCTAAGATTCTCTGAAGTTCGGAGAACCCCCATATCCCACTCCTGGCTGGCCCATCCCCCCTCTCTCGGGGGTCCCCACACGGCCCGTCTTGGATGCAGGTAAGCACAGGGCGTACGCAGAGGCTTGGGGAGGGCAAAAAAACGGGCCTCCTGTAAGTTTGGGAAGGCCGGAAATGGGCTCATTTCCAGCTTCCAGAGAGCCTCCGGAGCCCGGGGAGAGCAAACCCCCCTCGCCCCCCGCTGCCATGGTGCAGGAGGCCAACTAGGTCACGCCTACCATTCTCTGGGCAGAGAACCCATTGCTAAAATTTTTGAAGCCTACCCCGATTACGTTCCAAAGGGTCCTGAACCAAATCTGAAAGACAGAGTGAAGGGAGCCAGATCTCTTATTACGTAACCCTCCTCTATGGATGATCTGCTGCTGTTTGGCAGATCTAGAGTCCAAGTCGGAGATTGACACAGAGATCTAGCAGGGCCAGAAGGAAAGGTGGGGTTGAAAGAAGAGGACTCTCTTGTTGCCTGAAGAATAGCCGTTGGAGACAATTCCCAGGAACCGGATGGAAAGGGCACGCCTACGTCATCCTAAAGTGGCCGATCTGACTGTGCCACCAACCGTGCCATGTGAACTGTGCCCAATTGTAACGATGGAAAAAAAATGCTGTCAAGATAACAGAAAGCCAGCAATTGCTTTAAAAGCGAAACAACTGCAATTGCAAATGGAGGCAACTGTTCTTCAGCTATCCATCTGAGATTGTCATGTCTGAAGCTGGCCTCTGCTACAACCAAGCCTTAATAGGAGTAGCTCTCGGCACAGGGTACTTCCAGTTCAGAATACAAGATTTCTCCGTCATCAACAACAGGAAAGACAGTATTTTACAACAAGAATTATAAATACCAGTTGCCGTTCTGGTACAAAAAACCCTGAAGGTCAGAATTATCAGAGAAAAAGTTATCATAGAAAAAAATCAAATAACTTAGCAGCAGAAAAGAGACTTTTCCTAACAGATTGTATCAGGTACATTAATGAGAACCAATGAGTCACATTCATTCTACAGTATTCAGTTTTAACTATTGTCTTTATTCAGGCGGAAGGAAGCTTTGCTGGTGTAGTTTGACAATCGATGAAAATACACGGGTGCAAAATAAAACAAAAAGTAGGCACCCCCATTAAATGTTTCTAAAAGAAAATGCTACTAATCTATCTGCTGCCAAGTTCTGTAGCCCTTCTGATATTGAAATGAAGAGCAAAACTTCAGATGGGTTTTGGGACCAAATAGTACCTTAACCGATCCTGGTCATTTCTTGTTACAAGTTATTTTCACTGGGATGAAAGCTAGAATATACCCTTTTGTATTGCCTTGGGAAAATAAAGGCTTATTCAAACCCATATTAATATTTTGAAAATTAAAAACCTGACCAAAGAAGTTGTTTTTGGCATGTGAACTTTAACTTTATATAAAAATAATTAAGTCAATAAAGGCTGGAAGAAAATCTAATTGTCCGAGTGGTGCTTCTATGTCAGAGTTGTCAAACGCAAATGCGTTGAGGGCCTTGTGTTTGACCTTGGGGTGGGGACAGGGGGGGGATTGGCAGGTGTGGCTAGGGTGGGCGTGGCCAGTTCAACGTCACTTGTGTTGGGGGCACCTATGGTGGTCAAGGGCTAAAGCAGGACTTCAGACTCTCCCTCCCTCTCATTATAACTAAATAATTAACTAACTACCTTCCTTCCTTTTCTTTTTCCTTCCCTCTTCATTCTCCTTTCTTCTTCCTTTCCCTCCTTTCCTTATTTTTCCTCCCTTGCTCTCCTCCCATCTTTATTTTTCTTTATTTATAGTTTGTTTCGCTAGCCTTCTGCAGTGAAAACGGAGCTGGGGGGTTGGGGGCTGCAGGCTGCGTGAGCTCCGTTTTCACGGGCAGAGGCACGGTGGACCAGTCCTTTGCTGTTACTAGGGTCGCCTGTGGGCCAGATCTAAGCACCTTGGACTGGGTTGGATCTGGACTGTGGGCCTTAAGTTTGATACCCCTGTTCTGTGTCAATACATACAGATGTGGTTTATGAGAGCATTTTCAGGGTCATTCCCATCAACTATGTACAATATTGCAATAGTTTTGTCAAATATACTTACCCGTTTCCTGTGTGGGCTGATCTCTAGTTTCATCATTGCACACTTGTTTAAAGTATTTAAACGCCTACGGAGGAAATAAAAAACAAACACCAAATAAACAAGATTAACAGTAAGTATTTCAATCTGTGCTACCTGTTCTTCCAACTAAAGGATAACTGCAGAAGCTCTAGCTAACCTTATTTACATAGAAACCAGGGAAAGAAGAACCTAAAAAAATAACATTTCTGTTTAATTAACTCCATGCTATATCATCTGGATACCAGATTTTGTGGAGTGGGCGGGAGAGAGAGACAAGAACAGAAACACCTTTACTACATCAGATTCCTTGGGAATCAAAACCATAAAGGGGAACTTGTTCAACCAGAAGTCATTAGATTGGAATAGCTGCAGTGCAGTAATACAAGGTTCTTGTTCCCATCGTGGAAAGCTACTAGTGCCTTTCAGGGACAGAAAACTTCAGGAATGCTGAACTTGATATTCATGATGATAGTAAATTACTTCGCAATAAGCAACCTGCTTTTATAAAGTACTAAGTAGAATGGAAAGAGAATGACACTGAATTTTAAGCCACATCAGGAATTGTTACTGCTATTTAACCAACAGAAACCCAGTCCCCTACAGATTTTATTTCCATCGAGCTATTCTATATCAGTACTCCATCCCATAGAGAACACCACACAATTGATTTTACAGAGCCGCAGATCTGTATTATTTTATTTTATAGGAATCCCCTTTTTCTTCCCTTTAAGAAAGTTGGAGGGATAGTAGATTCTGGAAGTAGTAGTAGTTGAGCCACTGAACCACACAATTCCATTTTTGGTTGGGTGCTTGACGTGATCCATTTGCTAGATTATACACTGAATCATCAAGAAAAAAATATATATTTTCCAACAACCAGAGAGTAGGTCCCTTTGTTAACTCTCCAAATACCAAACATCATAACTTATCACCAATATGATTTTTATTTATATAAAATAAGGAGTTGCTTGCAAGGCATAGACACAATTTATTTTCTGGTCACATCACGCAGTAAAGAAATACTTTATGATACATATGAATGCATTCTATGATTCTGTAAGGGTCTCCTGCTCCAGCAGGCGGTTGGATTAGATGACCTCCAAGGTCCCTTCCAACTCTGTGATTCCATACTTCCAATCAGCCCCCATGCAGGTGGCATACTTAATGGTCAGCTTTCATTGCCTGTCTTATTCCAACAAAACTTCAACAAGAAAACTCATTTTCTAGACATCAGGCATCCATATTGTTCTTTATATGTGTTATTACCTTGTCAAATACAATTATTTTTACTATAGCTCCAGGATACTTCTGTTAATTTGTCAAAAGAAAGGAAAACAAACCCCTCACATCCTCTCCAAGGTTGGTTATTGTCTCATATTCCCTTACAGCATGTGTGCAGCTGTATGTTTCCCTCTCTGTGTTATCTCTGCAAGTTGTAACTACTGTATTTAGATACAAGGCTGAGGTTTTTGGTTTACAATCTGGAGTTGTTTATTGAAACATATATTTCTAGGGATCTTAATTTAAAAGGTAGGATGCACATACATCCCATGTGTATGCGAATGCTATTATTTCCTATAGCAACTATTAAATAAACACAGCTTATCCTAATTTTGAATAATTGAAAAAAAAGTAACCTGAAAAAAATAGTATAGATTGTCCTCCCCCCCCTCTAAACTACAGTTAGATGAACCACAGATTAGGTTCAGACTGAATGAATAGTTGTGGTTAATAATAAATAAAAGCAAAAGCTTTCAAATTCTTTCTTGGCACTGCAAAATAGTTTAGTACAAAGTCCTAAATAGGCCAGGGACTTGACACACTATCAAAGAGGTCATAATTCCAAGGATTTTTATTTAAGTTTTATTCATTTTCTACTATTACATTTAATTTGCGCTTAATAAACATTGTGTTGTCTGGGTTATTTTATTTGTTTAACAAAACAAATTATATGCCTAAATGTTACCATTTTTCCAGCCATTGATAAAACAAGTTCCATGTTTGATAGTATTTGATAGATCAAACAGAAAGAAGAGACAGAATACTAATATTATTCCAAGTATTATATTACAGTTTTCATTTGACTCACCTCCTAGAAAAATACTATTATTTGGTATTATTGTTGTTGTTACTGTTGCAGTCATCTATTAATAATAATCTAACAGTCATTCAATGACTTCTTGAAGTTACTTAGGATCGGTCCTTGAAGGTCTAGCCATCCTGTACCACAGGGCTCTTCAAACTTGACAGCTTTAAGACTTGTGGACTTCAACTCCTAGAATTCCTCCTCCAGTCACATTAGCTCAGGAATTCTGGGAGTTGAAGTCCACAAGTCTGAAACTTGCCAAATTGGAAGACTCTTGCTGCACCACCTCAGTCACATGACTTGAGATCTGGACATTTGCCAATTGATTCACACTTACAACAGTCCTGCAGTCACACGATCACCTTTTGCAATCTTCCCTATTAGCTTCACACAAGCAAAGCCAACGGGGAAATTGGCAAGCTCTCTCTCCTGTCACTTTTTCTCCCAAGAAGCTCCTCCACATACTTCGCACTTGTGCTTGGCAGAAGCACCCTCACAAGAACTTGCATCATCCCACATGCACTTCACTCCAAAGGACTTGCCTGCCTGCTTGTAAGATGGCTAGGATTTGCGCATTCCTGCTGGCTTTTCCATTGACTCTGTGGAAAAGCCAGCAGGAAATTGCAAGTGAGGCACTTGCTTAAAGACAAGAACAGGAATTGGGGAGATTGCTGACGCTAGGCACTGAGGTCCCATGATGTTGTGCTTTACCACAGTGTTGTTTTAGCAATGGAAATTCTGGTCCCCATTGCTGTCATTAAACAAGGACTACTTGTGCTGTTACTGTTCCTCTGAAGGTCACACTATAACCTGAAACCTTCAACATTTGAATTGCACACCAGCTCTATTCAAAAAAGGGGGGGAAAAGCAAGCAAGCAAGAAAAAACAGGGTCTTCTGATCAAATTAAAGATTTAATTTAGTCCCAATGAAAGGAAAAGTAGAATAAATAAATATAGCCAATACTATATGAATTTATAATCTTCCACTGCCATCTTTTCATCTTTATCAGTGGCCCCTTGGAAAGTGCTCTGACAACATGAGGTCTTGGTACATCTGTGTTCTTAAAATGCCAAGGCAACAATCCAATAGCTTCCTATGTCATTTTCACATTCTTCAATCAATCAATCAAATAGCATCTGTCAGGTAAGAATTGGGTCTTAATAATCCTAATAAAGGTATTATAGCAAATATAGCAGCAAATATATAAAGCTCTATTATAGGGATAATACAGCTAGTCCTCAGCTACCTGTGTTATTCTTTTAGTGACCGTTCAAAGTTACAACAGCACTGAAAAAATGACTTACGATTGTTTTTCTCACATTTATGACTGTTGCAGCATCCCTGAGATCATGTGATCAAAATGCTTGGTAACTGACTCATATTGATGACAATTGCAGTGTCCCAGGGTCATGTCATCAGTTTTACAAACTTCTGACAAGCAAAGTCAATGGAGAAACCAGATTCATTTCACAAATGTGCTACTCACTCAACAGCTGCAATAATTCCCTGAACAACGGTGGCAAGAAAAGTCATAAAATGGGGCAAAAAGTCATTCATTAGCTTCAAACTTGGCAAGTTTAAGGCTTGTGGACTTCAACTCCCAGAATTCCTGAGCTAACATGACTGGAGGAGGAATTCTGGGAGTTGAAGTCCACAAGTCTTAAAGCTGTCAAGTTTGAAGAGCCCTGCATTAGCAACATAAAATTCAGGCTCAATTGTGGTTGTAAGTCAAGGACTAACTGTGTAAATAAAGCAGATCTTACATTGGTCTAAATATAGAAACCAGAGCTTAATCTTACAAATGTACCGCTCCAGAATTTCCTATTTCATTTTTCCTCAAAGTTATAAAGATCAAATGAGTGGATCAAGGAAAACCATCTCATCAGTCGAGAAGTACTTTCTGCATTGCTCCCTTACTAGCTTCTGAATAGTTTACAATTAATTCAATTTCTAGTAAAGGGAATAAAAAAGTAAGTCATATGTTTCCAAAGGAAAGTGATAGTTGATTACAGTGTTTTGAGTAACGCAATTAACTTCAGATAATTAAAAACTGCTCTTCCATCCTTTCTGTACAAATGATCTCTGGTAAATCTGGATTTCCACATTGCTTTAAAACAAGAAACACGCAGACATTTTACAATATTTATGTCTCCCTTCAAGTTTATCTAATTCCAGCCTGTTGCATTTAACCAGCCCAAACTCTTTGATCTGTTGGAGAAACAAGTTTCCGGTTGGCCTGATAAGAGAGCATTGGATTCCAAAAGATAATCTGTTTTAGAAGAAACCCTTAAAAAAACAACAACCACGAAACTGTTGTGCAACTGAGCCAGCTGAACCAGAGAATCTAAAGACAATTTCCACCAAACTGTCTTTAAAAATAAAATGTACACCGTAAACAACATTTAACAGAATGACAGAGAAGAAAATATGCATTAAGAAGAAATGAAAGTCTTTGAGGCTCATGCATTTACAGCCTACTTACATTTCACTTAATGACCACTTGAAATTGCAACCTCCTTAAAAAGGTGTTTTATGGCCAACTTTCCTAAAATGTTGCACCACTCGTCCTACGATCACGATTGCAATCTAGGCACATGGCAAATCTGTTTGCTCTTAGCAAAATGTGTTGACTTTCTGGGAAAGCCAGAAAGAAGATTGCCAATTGTGATCACAATTGTGGGGTAACAAGTACCCCACCATTTGAAATCTCTTCTCTGCTTTCCCAGAAAGTCGACACATTTTGCTTGGATGTTGGCAGGGAGGATTTTTTTGGTCCTGAGTGAAGAGACATGTGTGCATGGCCTCATCTGGGCCTCCAGATGTATGGTAAATACCAATCAAGGCCTATTGTGCAGTTTTAACGCATTTCCTGCCTCTAAATAACAAGAAATTGGGCCACTGTTTGTAATAAGGATTGGAAAAAATTGGTGGCTGCACAGAAGGGATACTAAAAAAGGGAATATGTAGTGTCCCACTTTAAAAAACAAAACATAATGCAAATTGTTAACTATGTCCAACCAGTGAGTGTAAGCAGGCAGAGTCAAAAATGACTATGGAATGTTTCAGATCAATTTTTGCCCTCTAACTATATATTTCTAAAAGCACCACATGAAGAAAAGGCAATGGATTTTCATTATAATTAGTAGAGGTATTACTACAGTACTAAGTCATCATATACCTTTGAAAACCATACTTTCAATGGCTATCTAAAGAACTTGAAGCACAAATGTTTTATAAAGCTAGTATCCTAAAACATGTTTGGCAGCTTAGCATTTAAACCATGTTCCTTTCTGATAACATTGCATTGCACAATCAATTTCTATCCTTTTCTGCAATGCAAAAAAAAATACCAAAATATAGAGCACTTGTCATGTAAATAATAGGCTCCAACCTTGTTTTCTTCACTTTGTATCAAAATTTATGCTGGAAAAGGTAACCTGAATCTGCAAGAAGCAATAGTTTTATACAGAACAGTAAATGTTTAGTGCAGGAATGAACAGGTTGTTTACCTGTAGCAATATAAAAGGGGTTCTTCAAGTGTTGAACTGTGCATTCACGCTCCTTGATTTCATGTTTGCTGAAAGTCTTCATCAAGAACTTGCCATGTTTGAGGCAGGCTTGAAGGACAACACATTGAATGCATTTTGAGTCACTTTTCTTTAGTTTCCATCCACCAATTGAGCAAATTATAGAATTCAACGTACTTACCAAGGTAGGCATTTAGAAGAGAAATGTGAATGGATTTTGTCCGTTCATATATAACCACTTGAAGAACCACAATTACAGGTTAGCTCCTTGTTCCACATCTCTGCAGCATGTATGTATGGATAAAAAGCAATCTTACCTAACAGTTGAAAAATGAATGCCCATTTATGCCAACAAGGACAAATCCGACCATCTCAAGAAGCATCTGTTCTGGCTTCAAAGCCCACATAATTGTGCTTAAGAAATATCATCATCAGAACTGAACATTTGTAGAGCACAGCTTCAGATGTTGACACTGTCTTCGTGGAATGTGCTCAAAGAAATTCAGCAACAGCTGCTTTACCAAGGCATATGGAAGAGCAACGGTTTCCATCACCCACTTAGCTACTTGTGAAGTGGAAACTGGAAGTCCTTTCTTATCACCTCCATAGCATATAAATAGTCTTTGAAACTGACAAATCTGATCAAGATTGAAGAACAAAGCTTTATGACATATGCAGCAAATCCTCCAGCAGGGTTATTAGAGATCAAGAAAAAAGAGAAGTGGAAAGGGAAGGAGGAAGAGGAAACAGTGATTCTCTTAAAATTTAGATATGAAGACAATCTTTGGGGCAAGTGTAAGGTTTCAATATGAGCACATTAAAATGAAATTGAGTTTATGGGTAATCAACTCAAAGTATACCTGCCTGATCTGCTTAAGTTATTACCATTAAGGATATCACTTTCAGGGTTAGTCATTTAAATTATGGGAAAAGTTTCACATGACATCCAATGGACTTTCAGAATTAAATCAACAATCCATTTCATAAACATCGCCAGAGATCTGGAAGAAAATGCTGGTTAAATTACAGATTCTGGTCCACCCTCAATGGATTGCATGAATATCTTAAGATTTGGGAATGCTTGAAGGCCTGATTTTTTTTTTTTCAAAATGCCATGTCTGACCTGAACTCTACCTTGATAGATAGGCAGCTATCATAAACATCATCAGATATGGGTCTACTCAGAGTCAAGATGGAAGGACTTAGGAGAGAAAGCCTGGCTGTTTTTGTTCATGTATCGTGATGGTTTATGACATGAAAGTATGCAACTTTATTGATGCACGTATCTTCACTTGGTGGACTAGGAAGAGTTGATGTACTTGACTGAAACACATGGAACCATTATGGACCCTAGGGCAGCTATCTTTTTATAGCAGTACAGACATTTCATTTCTTGCTCCAAAGAATCAGTTGGTCAAGAACTCTGACAGAAGTTGAGTTCCACTGTTGGAAAAACTTTATAGCCTGTTAAGAGATCAGAATAAACATTTTGATGAAGATGAATCAAGAAACAAAGGAACAAAAGGCAGAATGCATAAACCTATAACTGGTCAAAGGTCCTGCTTGGGAAGAATCTCCAAATTTTATCTCACAGGATGACTTTGTTCAAGAAGCAGGAAAGATCTGGAGTTTGAAGAATCAAAAACTGAGGGGACAGTAGAGAATTAATATAAAGGACCACATGAATTCTGAATATATAGGTATTCTGACAGAGTTCTTTTTTTTTTTTTTGGCATTTGATGTACTCTATCATTACTATGATATTGTAAACCTTCCTGAGAAAGATTGGCTGATCACAACCAAACATGACAGCAAAGGGCAAATCATCTCACCCAGGACAATTGACCCAAACTCTGCTGTATATTTGGCTATGTTGATGTTTGTTTTGACAAATTTATAGATAAGAGGTAGGACACAGGAGGAAGACATAAATGCCTGTAACTTTAGAGAGGACAAAGAGTTACCAAGTTTGTTTATACTAATGATAAAGGTTGAAAGACATTTCTTTATACATATTTACTTTTTTTCTTTCTCTTTCCTTTCATGTTTACTCCTTCCATTCAGGGGTGGGCTGCTGGGGGTTTGCAGAGGTTTGGGCCATTTTTGCCCTCCTGGAGACTGAAGGAAAGCCTCCGGAGCCCAGGGAGGTCAAAAAACGCCTCCCCCACCGTGGTGCAGGAGGCCGACTAGGCCACGCCCACCATGGCCACACCCACCCAGCAACCGGGAAGCTAAAATTTTTGAAGCCCACCCCTGGCTTCCATGTCCCAATTTTTTTTTTTAAAAAAAAGTTAGCTTACATTAGATTTTACTATTCTAATCCAAAAGACAGCGCACAACCTTCATAAAACTGCCCAGGTGATGTTATATAAAGCTATAATGACAAGAGACGGCGCTGTCTTCAGAAGGACGGGGGGGAAAAGGTGAGAAACATTGCCAGGGTAGCTGGAGAGGGAATGAATGTCTGCCACCTTGCTTGATGGGCTGCGAAGGATGTGGGGCTGGGAAGGGATGGCAGTGGACTGAATGAAGGCTTGCTGGCATTTGTTAGGCTAAGCAGGGGCAGTTGAGGATGTTGGGGGTACAGCAAGCAGTCGCTGTGTGGTTCTGGGGCTGCTTACCATCCCACAGGACAGGGTGCAGGATGGTCAAAGGGCGAGACAGCCAGCTGTGGGGAACTGCAGGAAGTCCCCTACCTTGTTGAGGCTTAGGGTTGGAAGGCACCAAGCCTGGAACGGCTTAGCTTGAGGTAGTTAGTCATTGAATGACCTGCCATTCTTGCTTAACAATTGCACAGGGAAAGCTGGGATTGTTCTCATAAGTCACTGAGGTTACCTCTTACTTTACAATTGTCATTCTCTCAATTGTGGCCATAAATTAAAGACTATCAATTAGCTATGTTTGTGTTCTGACCCAAACCCTTTTCCAATAAAACAAACACGAGCCAAAGGGAACAGAAACCTTTTAATGATTCTCATGAATCCCTGGTTAAAAGGCTACTGCAAACTAACCTTGATAAGCACAAGCCTCACCAAAACTGTGTGAGGCTGCCATGAATAACAGATAAGAAATATTTTACAACACATGAGTCTTCAAATACCAACTTAAGATACTGCAATGTCCACAAGGCTCAGTTTCAAAACATCTTTGCTTCCTGCAAAGAATGTTCGCTGCACAGCTGCCTTTTATCTTCTTGAAGGAGGGGCCATTACCTTGCAGCCTTACTCCCGAGTCGCCTGTGCTGTTGTAGCTGCTCTTTCCTACAAGCAATCCTATGCGCATGCGCACTTGGCACAGGCTCCTCGGGAACCTCCTCATCGCTACTGCCAGCCCCCACAATCTCTGAAGGCAGCAGTCCACTCCCTCATGGTCCTGGCCCCTCATCTGAGTCCTCGCTCTCCTCAGCTGTCCGCACCTGCTGCCGGCTAACCACAACAGTTTGATACTAAAGAGGCAGCTGGTATAGCTCTGCTACCAAGAAGAGACATATTTAGTTTTATTCATGATGGGAGCAAAAACATTCATTTATCATTTCCAAGACCACAACATTTGAAAATCCTGAGTGTTTCATATATTCATTGGCAGCTCTGTAGACTCTCTTCATTCTTAGTCCCAAACATTTTTGCCTTGTAAACTACCACTACACAATGCCTGTAATCCTGCACCACAATATTAATGACGTTACAAAGTCAATTGCAAACAGCAATTTCACTGGACTAACATATGTAAATTGTGTTTTACATAAGGGGACTGTAGAAAAACAATATATAACAATGGGTGATTTTTAACAATAAAAACCATGTCTCCAGGATTTTGTTTCCTTAATTAGAAAAGTCTCTCAAAAGATTCCGCCCTCCCCCTTCAAGTTTGTAGAGCATGAAAAAAATCACATCTGCATTTATGGATTTTTTTTCTTGTCCTGAAGAGTAAAACATTTTTGTTTTCTTTTTCTACGACACAAAAGAAATGTAACTTTAATAAGAATACACTTTTTACATTTCAAGTGAAAATTTAACTAAGGTTTAGGCAGATAACCATTTTCTAGGCAATGAAATATTAGTTTTCAACCATGGGTCTACAGTTAATAAAATATTCATTTCATAAAATATTAAGTTTGGAATTCTGGGTACTACAATCAGTTGGAAGAATTGGAAATTGGAGGGAAAAGGAAAGAGCAAGAGATACAGGAATTTCTTCAGATATAATCTTGGTTATCCAATGTCTTCATCTCCAAAGAGGAAAGGAACAAAGCTATACATATTTAATATTCTAGTAATATAAATGTATTAAATAAATAAATTATCCCAGTAGCATATTGGCAGATAGGTGTTATATGCACATGCTAAATGTTACCTAAGAGTTTTTTTTTATTTTCCTGCAGATGTATAAACCTCAGTTTTAGGAAGAAGGATGCCCTTTAAATCAAAAAAGCAATCTACCTTTTTAGAGGGCTAGCTTACTAAGCATGTTTCATTTTGAAATACGGGCTACACGTAACTCAGAGCCTTCCTTGTTAAATATTTTTTTAATTTCTCAATACTTCAGATCACATAACTGATTTAAAAAAAAATAAAATAACAAATGCTTTCTAGACATAGAAACTTGCACCTGTTTAGAATTGTTTACTTGAATTTATCCAGATTCAAGAATTTGGGGGAAAGAAGTTCACATTTTAAGCCTTTGTGGTGAGTGATTACGTATAATAAAATGTGCGTAGACAATAACTGAAATATAAACATATACATATGCATTGTACTTAGGAGTGGCTAATGTGCAATCCACAAAGTTAAAAGATTAGCTTAAATTTTATCTCAAAGCTTACTTAAGCAATGTGTTAAAAGTAATGCTGTTTTAAACAGCTTTATCTGCTCAGCAGATTTGAATGTGGTGGTAGAGTGAAGTCAGTGTTATATTAGACTAGAAAGTAACCTGGACATGCCAGATCTAAAACAACCAAAATGAAATAGAATAGAATTCTTTATTGGCCAAGTGTTATTGGACACACAAGGAATTTGTCCTGGTGCAAATGCTCTCAGTGTACATAAAAGAGAAGATACATTCATCAAGAGTCAAGAATCATAAGGTTAATGATTCTTAATGATAGTCATGAAAATGCACAAAACCCCTTAAATATGATCCTGTTGCAAACAGCATGTTTAACTGTATCCCTTCCACAAAGACTTGTGATAACCTTCCTTCACTGCTTTTTCTTCACATGTGCACCTCTGGAATTTAAAACATGATGAAAGCTACAAAATTAGATGCTTTTAAGATTAAACCCAAGCACAGAAGATAAAGTTGGCATTATCATGAGCATTATGCTTCTGAAATACCTAGAGTAAATAATGCAGAATTGCCAGCTGATGTCAAATTATTATTCCATTCCAAATACATGTGGTCAATTTATGATCATTCGTGTAATGACAATTCGAAGTTACGACAGAGCTGAAAAATACTCGTACCTGTGACCAGCACAATGTCCCTGTAGCCACATGATCAAAATTTGAGCACTTGGCAACAGGCATGTAGTTATATTTGCAGTGTCCTGGAGTCATGTGATCACCATTGCTGGCCTTCCTGTACTATATCACATTAGTTCAGTATACTGTCCTTCAAATGATCAGAAAAAGTCTTCCAACTAGTCAATGGGAGAAGCTAGATTAGTGTAGAGGTAAAGGTTCCCCTCACACACATACATGCTAGTCATTCCCAACTCTGGGGGGGGGGGAGTGTGCTCATCTCCATTTCAAAGCTGAAGAGCCAGCCCTGTCCAAAGATGTCTCCGTGGTCATGTGGCCGACATGGCTAAACTCCAAAGGTGCATGGAATGCTGTGACCTTCCCCCCAAAGTGGTCCCTATTTTTCTACTTGCATTTTTATGTGCTTTCGAACTGCTGGGTTGGCAGAAGCTGGGACAAGGAACGGGAGCTCACTTGGTTACATGGAGCTAGGGATTCGAACCGCCGAACTTTCTGATCGACAAGCTCAGTGCCTTACCATTGAGCCACCGCGTTCCCTGCATAGTTCAGTATACTGTTCTTCCAATGATCAGAAAAAGCCTTCCAACAACTCAACGGGGGGACCACCACATAATTCACTTAATGACCATAGCAAAAAACCAAAGCCCTTGTGTTCCTAAGGCAAGGACGACATGCAGGTGGTTCCTAAAGCAGCTTTTCTTACATACCTGCATAAAGCTTCAATGGCGTCTCTGTCCAGAAAGTCATGTTCTCTCTTCACTGCAGTGATGTCAATGGGAAAGATAAGATCTGTGAAGATCAAGATGGATGAGCAATCAGAAAAAAAAATGTTCTTCCCACAGATAAACTTCTTCCAAAGAAACCATCTTGCTCCAAGAGGCAAGTAATTAACTGTGACAATAAACATTTCTTTTTATACTCTCTTGGGCGAAACGTGCAGAAGCTTTAAGGGGGAATCAACACCTCCACGTGTTACAGCAGAGATCTCCAAACTTCGCAACTTTAAGACTTGTGGACTATACTGGCTGGAGAATTCTGGGAGTTCAAGCCCACAAGTTTTAAAGTTATCAAATTTGGGGACCCCTGTGTTACAGAAAGGAAAAACCAGTGGGAAAGGTAAGGTATATTGTAGGGAGCCAAATACAAAATAGTGTGAGCTGTGGAAAACCAAGTTGGCCTTTAAAAACAAATATTAACATTATGAAGAAACCTTCCCGGGGTCTGCATGTACACCGTTTAGCTAGCATATTTGTTACCTAAACCCAAGTTCCAGCAACACCGAAAAGCAACAAAGGAGACATTTTAAAAAACCAGATTTATCAAGGCAAGAGACAAACAAACATTTTAAATACAGTTCTCCTCGACTTACGACCACTATTGAGCCCAGAATTTATGCGGCTAAGTGAGAAATTTATTGAGTTGTGTGTGTCCCATTTGACACAATTTTTCTTGCCACATTTGTTAAGTGAATATTTGCAGTTGTTAAAATTAGACACCCGGCTGTTAAGTAAATCTGGCTTCCCCATTGACTTTGCTTGTCAGAAGACAGTCTGATAGAAAAATAGTTGTAAATCACTTTTTGCAGTGCCGTTGTAACTGGTCACTAAATGAACTGTTGTAAGTCGAGGACTTCCTGTAGACCGATAGGTAATGTTCTCAATGAAAGGATCAACAGCTGTAAACTTTATGTTCTCTCCTGGGGTGGTGGATCTTGTGCTCTTGTGACCCATCAAGCAAAAGCCAGCCTACTAACTGTGTGTGGTAATTCTACTTGGGTTTAGTTAAGTCTCTTCTTTGCCTGGACGGATTGCGAAAACAACGGGCTTGACAAACACCTGCCTGGCCACCATGTGCGAGAGAAAAGCTGCCTTTGCTTTGTCAGTTGTGCAAACCTGTCTTAGGTAAACACTTGGGGGGAGAGCAAGAATGAAGCAACAACAGGGACAACCTGAAAAAAAGGCTGGAAACTTACCAGTAAACCTGCAATGGTAAATAGACAAGTCAGATTTTTCAGCATCTGCAGTTCTCTGAATGGCAGGTGGCTCTTGATCCTGTATTCTACAGAACTGGCAACAGCTCTAAATCAGATTACAGATGTGTATTTGTATCACAGCGTGGTTTCTCTAGCTTTCCTCCAGGAACTTGAGGCAGTTGGCAAAGTTTTCCCCTAGCAACTTTGCCAGTTCATTTAAACTGACACAATTACTACAGGAGGGAGGCTCAACAAAAAGGTTAACAGCATCTTTGCTCCTTTGTGAATTGTAGCACATTCTTCTCAAAACCTGCCATTGACTGTTGCTGCATGACAGGACTTGGATTACTGCACAATCTGCATTTTTATCAAAGCCAGATGGAACATGAGCCCATGTCAAAAGTTTAGTGAACGTCCTCTTTTGCCGCCCTTTCTTTTGGAAATTAATGAGCTACTTTGACATGACTATATATGCTTTGTTCTAGAGCAATAGCAATAAGACTTGTATACCACTTTCAGAATTTTACAGCCCTCTCTCTAGAGTCAGCATATTGCTCCCAACAACCTGGGTCCTCATTTTACCGACCTCTGAATGATGAAAGGCTGAGTTAACCTTGAGCTGGTCAGAACTGAACTGCTGGCAGTTGGCAGAATTAGCCTACAATACTGCATTTTAAGATGCATTGAGCCACCATGGTTCCTATCTTGGTTTCCCTATCTTGGCATCGGGAAAATAAATTTCCCTATCTTGTTGTCCCCCAGATGAGTGGGAACTACTGTATATATTCTCATCCTCCTTAACCGATTGCCATATTGACTAAAAAAATTGGAATTCTAATCTCCTTACATTTTACTCCACAGTACCGATAGCTGCGGTAGCAGCTTGGCTTCTATCATGGCATCGGAGGAAGATTTTATTTGCAGAGATTACGAAGAATGGCAAAAGGTTTAAGCTTGTTTTGAAGGACAACTTTCTAGAAATTTTGGCAAGAGCAACGAAATCAAAGCAGCCAAATATAGAATGTTGAAAAAAATAAGAGGTAGATAACAGCTAGAGCTATCCTGCTGAGATATTTCATATTAATGTTATTATTATTTTAATTTTCAAAAATAGACCCTTCTTGGTTTGGTGTCTGGCCCAAATCTGAAGAATATAATAGACGGAAACTCAGTTGTTAAACAGATAAACAAAAGAGCTGCCAATTGTTGTCTCTGTGAGTGCCATTATTCTCTACGATTGCCAATGCAGCTGTGAGTTAAAGCCTTAAATTAATCATTTCTTAAGAACACTCTGCTTAGCTGTGCTAAGTTGTCCAACAGTAAATAATGAAACATCTCTATTCAGTTAACCAAACAGCTGCGATGAGATCCTGATCCCAAAGTTTCCCTCCAACTACAAGAAAACTTCTGATCTCTGCTGTAGATTTTTAGGGAGCAAAAGACAATGAAAAGCTTTTTGAGTCACACTGACGTTACATCAACGCTAGCACAGTTTTAAAATATTTTATCTCTTGTTAAATCTTGCATGGTCTGGCAAGTGGAACTCACCCTGAACATCCTAGCTGTAAATTCTCAATAGAAATCCACCTTTGAATTTCTATATTCAGGCTTTTAACAGGGTTACCAGGTCAATATATAAATATCTAGAGGTTGCAACATTTAAAGAACTTTAACACCAAGAAGCATTACAACAGTCAGGAAGACTCGTAACAGAAGAGTTGAGTATATAGGGATGCAGGAACATACAAATTATCTATTACTTTATTTTCAGACTTAAAGCTTAGAAATGTTTTAAGGTGCAGGTTGCAAGATGATCCAGAATTAAATTAGGAAATGAATTTTAAAAAGATTTCAATTACATATACCGTTTCCCCAAAAATACGGCCTACCCCGAAAGTAAGTCCTACCTTGATTTTTACATGTGCACTCAATATGAGCCCTACCCCCAAAATAAGCCCTAATTAAGATCCTGCCCACTCCACAGGTAAAAATTAAGCTAGGGTGGGGATGGGTGTGTGTGGAGCTGCCCTACTACTTACCCTTGGACAGTTTTAGCCAGGCTTCACATACCCTGACACTTGCCTTGCCAGTCTATTACTTCTGCAGCCAGCAAGGCTGGCAAGGCTTTCCTGAAGGCCTCTGGAGCTGATAACAAAGCTCTGGATCGATCTGGAGGTCTGTTATCGATTGCAGGGGTCTTCAGGAAAGCCTTGTGGGCTGCAGAAGAAGTTCCTGAAGGTCTCTGACAGCGAAAAGGAGGCCGGGGGCGATGTGTGCAAGTGAAGTTAGTCAGTGGATGCCATCCCCCGAAAATAAGACCTGGTGCCTTTTTTGGTATCTATCTATCTATCTATCTATCTATCTATCTATCTATCTATCTATCTATCTATCTATCTAAGGCAGGGTCTTATTTTCGGGCAAACACAGTAAAAAAAGAGTTAATGAGTATAGAAGAGAATTGTGATAGGTCTGGAATCTCAACACTTAGCTTCAGTCTCTGCCCTCCCAATTTGTCCCTGTTCTTTGTATCTGCACAATAACACTTAAACCAGCTTCTCCTCCCACAGAAAATCCCCACTCCAGAAAGCTTTAATAAAAACTACTCTATAGCCACTTGAATGTAAAAAAAAAAAAAATGACCTTCTCATTCTTACGTTAAGGGCATCAGCAGTTTTATAAGGTTAATTATTGGGAAAGAGAAGGACTTAAGTCTTCATTGGCTTCTAATCCTTGTTTTACAGCTTCTGGGATTCCTAGTTCTGAATTCAATGCTTGCCTTAGAATAAGGGTAGATTTTTTTTCCCAGTGAGAAATCAGAATTATTTTTTTAAAAAATAAACTGCCCGCTCATGAACCATGATCGACCTCAAATGGAAAAGAAGTGAAGATTCTCAAACCTAGTTTTGGTGCCCCACCTCTTTTAATATTTAGATTAGGTATGTACAGGTAGTTTTCAACTTACAACAGTTCATTTAGTGATTGTTCAAACTTACAATGCCACTGAAAAAAAGACCACGTATGATCATTTTTCACACTTACAACCGTTGCAGTATCCCCATGGTTACGTGATCAAAATTCAGACCCTTGACAACTGGTTCATATTGATGATAATTGCAGTGTCTTGGAGGCCATGTGATCATATTTTATGACTTTGCAACAAGCAGTGCCAATAGGGAAGCTAGATTCACTTAACGACCATGTTGCTAATTTAACAACTGCAGTGGTACATTTAACAACTCTGATAAGAAAGGTTGTAAAATGGGGCAAACTTCTCTTAACAAATGTCTCGCCTAGCAACAGAAATTGTCATGCCCTTGGTAGAGTCGGACTCTGAGGGAGAGGAGGAACAACCGACAGGGAGTGGAGGTGTGGCTTCGGAGGTTGTGGAGGAGGCTGGGGAAGGGCAGAGGCCAGCTGGGCAGTCAGAGAAAGAACCAGGCCCATCCCCTTTTCATCCTAGGAAACACAGGGAGGAACAGAGAAGGCAACAACTTGGCTTACAAGAGAGGAAGTGGCCATGATCCTTCTCATTGGTTGCAGCTGGGGAGACCAGTATATAAGAGAGATGATTATAACATAGCGTTGCCAGAAGCAAAGTGTGTGTATATTTTGGGCTGACATTATCTTGGTTGGAGTCCTTCCAACAGACTGCCCCTTGTTATCTCCTTGAATTTGGTAATTACTTATCCTGGTCCATTGTGGAAATTTCGTCATTGTAGTTTGTTTGTTTTTTTATTTCAGCTCTATCTGCTCATTAAGTTCTGACTGTATTGCTTTCTTTGGAAGACTATTTTTAAGTACATTTTATCTCCAACTGAGAATTATTGAACAGTGGGGCCAAGTTGGAGACATTAAAGGACATTTATTTACGTTTTGGATTTTGCTACGTTTGTATTATACTCCGGGTCATCACAGAAATTTTGGGCTTAATTGTGGTCTTATGTTGAGGAATATCTGTGTAGGTATCATATTTGGAACTCTATTTCATTTACCCCCCAAATAGGAACACTTTACTGTTAACATCCAGCCAGCATCACAATACTGCAATCTGTCTGCCACTCTAAATACCAGACATTGTATGCATTTGAATATATACTTTTTCTCAGGCAAGAAATTTACCATGTATACTTAGGAGTTTCCTTCAATCCCTTCCCATCAGACAGAGAAAAAGTTTTATTCTTTTAAAAGGCAAAGGGAGATTTCTGGGGACCCGGAGCAGGAGATTACAGAGCTTAAATTGAGAAAAAAATTAGCAGTACAATTTCCCTTCAGATCTAATAAAAAGCTGGACTTTGTAAGGTGATTAGATTGCTAGGAGAACTGGCTGAATTCTCCCACAGATTATGTTTAAGAAAATGTTTTAAAAACTGTTTTTGTTGTTATTTTGTTGTGCAATATTATCTTTGTGTTTTTAACTTTGTGCGCCTCTCGGAGTCACTCATGTGAGATGGGTGACTACAGAAATGTAAATAAATTTATACATTTAAATTTACTAACTATACCAGTATGTAAGTAAGTAAGAAATAAGAAGTGTTTCTAAAGAACGTATGTAATTCTATTTTATCTCTTATTTTCCAGATGTCCTATATTTCTCATAGACCAGGATTACAGAGAGGGTACCAAGTGACGTATTGCGATGTTTTTCCCCTTCAAGGAACTGGGGTGGGCGTGGCCTGTGTGTGATACCCAGGCCCTTGGGCCTCCAGTTTGATACCCCTGGTTCTAGAATTCCTCAGCCAGAAGTTGAAGTCCAAAAGTCTTAAAGTTGCCAAAGTATTTTTAAATCCAGAAAATTCAGGTAACATTAAGAAAACACCTCCATAATCTGGACAGCCATTTGTCTGGGATGATACAGGGTCTCCTGTTTGAGCACACGGGGCGGGGTGGGTTGGACTAAAGGATCTCTAAGTCTTTTCGAACCCTATTATTCAATGTTTTATATAGAATAAGAGATACCACAAAATCAGCCATGAAAGATTCTGTATCAGCCAACCTCAACATCCTGTAGAATTGATTTCATGGTCTAATCTATCTAGTGTTATTGCTGCTGACTTTTGGTAGCATAATCTTGGTGGGCTGTGGGGTTGTAAAAAGTCCTCGTTGTTGTCCCTGTGGGGTTGTAAAAAGGGCAAAAGAACAACATGAATTAAAATAGCACTGTATTGTTCCAAAATAATTCCAAAATCTTTAATCTGATTATCTTATCAGCAGTGCTGAAGTCTGTCATCTAACACAACAGGGTGTTAATTTTGTCGAATACACAGAGATCACAGATGGAAGTTAACATTGATACCGTGACCTTCTAACCCGTCTACAGTTATGGCCCATTCTATGTAAAGTAGGAATGACACAATCATACCATTCATAGAACTGTGAGTTGCATTGTTACTTACCCTCATAAAGCTGAACGTATTGGGGGAATCCTGCTGCTTGCAGCCAATTGCATGCTTCTTTTGCTTCAATCTCTGAAAAAGAAAAAAAAAAAAAACAATTCCAAGTTGGTAATTGCGACAAAAATCTTAAAAACATTACATGTGGAAAAGTGCACCTAGAGCAGGGGTGGGCAACTATGGCCCTTTTATGAATTATGGACTTCAACTCCCAGAATTCCTGAGCAAGCATGGCTTGCTCAGGAATTCTGGGAGTTGAAGTCCATAATTCATAAAAGGGCCATAGTTGCCTACCCCTGACCTAGAGTAATAGCTCTCGCACTTAAGACTTATATACCACTCCAAAGTGCTTTAAGCACTCTCTGAGAGATTTGCATTGTCAGCCTATTTCCCCCAACAATCTGGGTCTTCATTTTACTGACCTCAGAAGGATGAAAGACTGAGTCAACCTTGAGCTGGTCAGGATCGAACTCCTGGCTGTGGGCAGAGTTAGCCATTCCAACCATTGGGCCACCAGGGCTCCTATATAGCATAATGATCTGAAATGTAACTTATTGCCCAAGTCTAATTACTTAAACTTTTGATTAAAGGTAAAGGTTCCCTTCACACATATGGTAGTTGTTTCCGGCTCTAGGCGGTGGTGGTGCTCATCTCTGTTACAAAGCTGACCGAAGACGTCTCCATGGTCACGTGGCTGGCATGACTAAACACCAAAGGTGCATGGAACGCTGTTCCCTTCCCATCAAAGTGGTCCCTATTTTCCTACTTGCATTTTTATGTGCTTTTTGAACTGCTAGGCTGGCAGAAGCTGGGACAAGGAACGGGAGCTCACTCCATTACGCGGCACTAGGGATTCGAACCGCCGAACTGCCGACCTTTCGGATTGACAAGCTCAGCGTCTTAGCCACTGAGCCACCGCGTCCCTTAACTTTTGATTACAGTTCTGCTTTCCCAGCTTTTTAGAATGACTTAATTCTACTACTCCGTGACCAAGTAAAATTAAGCCAAGCTTTGCAATGTTCCTCATGTTAAATAGCTACAATCCAGTGAGGAGCAATTTATGCACATGGTACTTTTGCAGCAAGGTGTGGCAGCTTCTCAGGCACAGCCGTCTCATTTTACAGATAGTTCTTGATTTAGAACCATTTATTTAGTGATTGTTTGAAGTTACAAAGGAGCTAAAAATGACTTGTGAACTTTGGACAAGCAAAGTAAATGGGGAAATCACATTCACTAAACAACTGTGTTAGCAACTTAACAACTGCATTGTTCACTTATCTGTGGCAAGAAATGTCATAAAATGGGACAAAACTCACTTAACAACTATCTTGCTTAGGAATGGAATTTTTGGTTGCAAATTGAGGACTACCTGTATTTGTTTCTCTGTGTTTTCACAAGTAATGTCTTATTTAAAAAACTTCCAACCATTCATGAGTATTACTTAGTAAATGATGTCTCTTTGATACACAATAATCTACTTGCAAACGGAAATATTGCACCTAATAATGGTAATGCCCACTTTTTATAGCATGTAAATTACACTAACCAACTCTGATCCTTAGAACAACTAAGGCATTGTGTTACATTCAATCAAGAACTTGTTTACTATTTGGGTTAACAGTAAAAAGTGAGTTATGCAGCACCACAACATCTAAGCATTATTCCATCTACATCCAGCTTATTTGCTTCAACTGTGCTTTCCCTTGTTCAAAATACTGCTTGGTACAAGGGGCCTGGAGAAAGGGAACATGTAAAAAATCTTTTGATTTTCTTATCAAGTATGCCAACAACATTGCTCAATTATTTGGGTAGCGATCCCAGAGAACAGATTGTGGTTGGCAGGAAAACTAAAACCTTTTTACAACTTGAAGTGATTTAAAAGCTCTTTCTACAGCTTCACATTTCCAAGCTAAAATGGAATTGTAAACTTACTTTCAATCTAAGAATATATGCACTGACAGAAGGAATTGACAAATAGCTTTCATATTCTTATCATATGGACTTGCCTATGAAGTCATGAGCAGCTGAGCTTAATTGGAAGATTAGATCTTCTGATTAGCCTTGGAGAAGCTGTGTGGCATGCTATGAAGTTGATTACTAATTGTTCATCCTTAAACCTAACTTTGTCATCAAACTCGACCCTAGAGGGATTCCAACCCCTAAAGATATTCCTGGATCCTCAGACGGCTTTCTGACGACTGCTTATTCATTTTTCTGAGTAACTAGTAGACCAACTCTTGTATAATTGCTTCATTCTTGCTCCTTTACTGCCTTTTCTTCATGGTATTTGCATGTCTGAGGACAAACTAGACATCTGAGGCCAAAGAATTGAATCAAAAATTTTCAGGTCCCAGAAATAATTTGGTGATAGGATTAATCCAATGAGCAGCTATGCAAACCAAAGGGTAGGTTTGTTTTTTTAATTCCTCAGCAGAATGTTACCATCCCACTCAAGGCTTTTCTTCTCTTTAATGATAGTTCAAAAAATTTTCTGCCATCAAGTTTTTAGCCGATTGAATAGTTGTGGCCAACAGTCAATTTTTACTGTTTATTTGGCCTTGCCCATATCTAATCTTTTTAAAGACTAGGATAGAAAACCTCAGAAACAACTCAACTGTTTTGAAAGCTACTTCAATCCAATGATGTGATTTTCTGACAGTGCAATTATGACACATAAGGCAATTTCAGAAATGTTGGTTACAGCACAATTTTGTTCTGTCATTCAGTCATTCTCCTCTGGACCTGATGGACATCATTTCTTCTATCAGTATCTGATTCTTCTGAACTCTTATAAGGGTCTGGTTGTATCATCAGTGATAATATTCAGACACCAAGTCTTTGGTTTTCTTTTCCAATAGCCTTTTTAATTTCCCAAACATCAGGGTTTTTGAGCAGACTTGACGTGAGGTAATTTAATGAAGGCCTTATGAGTTTTCTTCGCCTCAATACAAAAGTGGTTTGTCATTGCATTATTTGCTATCCTAAGGTTTCTTATTAGTTATCTATCCAGGTATAACTCCGGTATTATCTGACCTTTAGCTTTCTGAGATAGTACAGTCAGATGTTCCCACAACACAAAGAGTTGGCTATTCTTGGCTTAGGACTTACACATCAGGAGGGCTACAGTATTAGGTTTCATTCATTCTGTTACATTTTATGCTAGCTATATATATATTTGTGTGTGTAATATTTCTCTCATACACATAATTTTCAATCATTCTATTTCAGAATATTGGAAATTCAACTCAGCACCTTGCTCTCTTCTACGTGAGAGGTACATGGACATCAAACTTAGTAGAATCTGCTAAATTTCATACTATCTTCAGGTGCACCAATTTAACACTGTATAGCAGCTCTGCAGGCATGTGCATTAAGGAACAAGGTGTTTATGAGTGTAGGGAAACACTCAACAGGAAAGACTTACCAAGTATTCCAGCATCAAATTCGTAATTCATTTCACCCCAAAACCAAACCTGGTTTCTCTGCAACCCTTCCCCTTCTTTTTTTGCTTATTCAACTTATTTGATAACATTTTTACCGTTTTAACCAAGAGGAAGCCATAAATACACTGATTCCTTGCAAATTAACAAGAAATCTATCACTCAAACCCAATGTCCTTTATAAACATTGTAGGGAGAGGGAGGGAGGGAGGGAGGAGGGAGAGAGAGAGAGAGAGACCAATTTTACAAAGGTATGTACTTGAACAGGCTAATTAAATGCATCTAAAGCATGATTTAACTATCTTATAAAATGCAACCATTCACACATAAAGAACCATATAGAACAGGGGTGGGCATGGCTCAGAAATTCTGGAAGTCCACAAGTCATAAAGGGGCCATCATTCCCCACTCCTGATATTGAAAAAAACAAGTTATTAAAGCAAATCCTAAAGCATGACATCTTTGCTTTTCCACACTTTAGCCTAAATAATACTAATTATTACTGGCCTACAGAAAATCCGTTCAATAGCAACAGAGAACAATGAAGTAAAGAGAAGCCTATTTCTATGTTAGTTGCTATTTCCTTCCCCTTTATAGATAAAAAAAGACGAAGAAATAGTTCAGGGATCTAGCTATCTATTTCCACCCTTAGGCCGTGACCCGACAACCGGAGCAGAGATCAGATATATTTGTGAACCATCGAATGTTTGACTTTATCTTGTATTTAAAATTCAGATTTTAAAAGAAGTAATACTAGGAGCCAGGGTGTGTGATACCAGAGGCCCTAGAGGGTTATGTAACTACTTCCTCTGCTTCAGTCCTCAGGAAAGAATTTCCTTTGATAGGTTTGGATTCATTTGGAAAGGACTATTTTCCCCAAAGAGATCTCTTAAGACTGCGCTGCATTCTTCCTCCACATCTGCAGTATACATAAATACTCCTCTGAGCCGATGTTATTTGATTTAAAACAAAAAACAAAAACTCATGTACTAAAAGTAAAGGTGTGTTCAACATTATATTGAGCCTGGTTGCTAGAGTGCAAACTCAAGAGTGCAAGAAAACAATGTGCAATTCATTCATTCATTCATTCATTCATTCATTCATTCATTCAATTCAGTGATCACTCTACTCCAGATAGGTTTGTTGATCATTTTTGCCAGTATTTAAATGGAGTCAGAAATGTGGCTCCATTTCAGACCTTTATGCTGTTAGGTTATTTCAGACAATACTAACATATATGAACAGTTATGACAGCAGTCTGCAAAATATTCACAAACTAGAAATACACAGTAGGCAAATATTTGAATGTTGAAACCTAAGGAGTATTATTTACATTTTAGCTCTTCTATAAAGTTGAAAATAATACAATTTTTATGGGAAACTTCCCTAAATAATTTCCAAAAATAAACTACGAGAACACTTTAAGGCCGTGATGGCGAACCTATGGCGCATGTGCCACAGGTGGCACGCAGAGCCATTTGTGCCAGCATGCGAGCTGCAGGCAAACTTACCTCCCTGTGCATACACGTGCCTCACAGCTGATTTTTGGCTGGTTTGAGGCTTTTTCGGCCTCTCAGAGGCTTGAAAACAGCCTCTGCAGGCTAAATAGGCCCATTTTGTCACTTCCTGTAATACCAGAAGTGACAAAACAGGCCTATTCGGTCTGCAGAGGCTTTTTTCAAGCCTCTGGGAGGCTGAAAAAGGCCTCAAACCAGCCAAAAATCAATTGTGAGGCGCAGTGCCAGTAAGAGGGGCAGTGGCGGTTGGGGGCCGGGATTGTGCACATATCCGCAGGGGGCGTGGGGGGTTTCTCATTGCCTTCTGGGTGCTGGCACGCGAGCACTAGCGCGCACACAATTTTTGGCACAGGAGCCCAAAAAGGTTAGCCACCACAGCTTTAAGGGATTCACACATCCTTGGGATATCACTATGTGATCTAAGCAACTTTGAAGTTAAGACCTGCAATCCGATATGCTACTCCAATCAAATGAAATCAACAAACATACCAGATGAAATGAATTGAGACACACACACACACACACACACACACAACTGGTGATAAAACTGGTCTGTCCCTAAGGGGCCACACGATTCTTAGCATTTGATGACAAGGGCATCTACGCAGGGTCAAAAAAGGTCAAGATTACAGGTAGTCCTCGACTAACAACAGTTCATTTAGTGACCGTTCAAAATTACATCGGTGTTGAAAAAAGGAACTTATGACCATTTTTTTGACTTTTTTGACCGTTTTTTTGACTTTTGACCATTGTAGCATCCCCATGGTCATTCAGACTCTTGGCAACTGACTCATATCTATGACAACTGCAGTCATGCGATTGCCTTTTGTGACCTTCTGACAAGCAAAGTTAGATTCGCTTAACAACTGTGGCAAGAAAGGTCATAAAATGGTGCAAAATTCATTTAACAAATGTTTCACTTAGCAATATACATTTTGGGCTCAATTGTGGTCGTAATTTGAGGACTTACCTGTATAGCCATGACCCCATAAAATCCCACCCCCTTATGCCTGACACATAAAAAGGCTAGGGCTTTAAATATCACAGCTGCCATCTTGACTGTTTTGAATGTCCCCTCCCCAACATTCCCTCAGTTACAGGTATATGCTTCAGAACAATGGTCGGCTAACCAGTGGGCCGCTGGTGGTCCACGAGAAAATTTTGGTGGTCCCGCAGAGAAATGTCACCCCCAAAGCAATTAATCCAGGCTGCACGGGAACACAAGGCTGCACCGCCCACATGGCTCGCGGAAACACAAGGCTTGTGTCACTTGCATTGTGAGCAACACGAGTTAGTGAGGGGAGTGGGGGAAAGGGCGGAGGGGGGAACTTGCCCCACTCGCCCCACGTGCCTGGCCTGGCCACCGGACTGCTTCTTTCCGTTTCTTTCTTCTTCTGCTTTTGACTGCACGTAAGGAAAGTAGAAAAAGTCTTTCTTTCTCTCCCCCAAACTCCACCAGAAATGAGTCTTTGGGACCCTGCAAGGCCTCCTGCTCCAAGAGGCTGTGCCAGCAAAGACTCATTTCTGGTGGAGTTTGGGGGGAGAGAAAGAAAGACTGCTGCTGCTTTCCAAAAGTCTCTCTCTCTCTCTCCCCCCCCCCCCGAGAACGGAGCTGGAGACAGTATCCCGCGATCCCAAATAAAGAATGATCGATCGGTAGGAAAACGAGGTGGGGAATTTTCCTGCAGACTTTTTTGGGGGATTTTCCAGGGTCTCTGGTCTGCGGGATTTAAAATTATGAGTTTGGTGGTCCCTGAGGTCCAAAAGGTTGGAGACCCCTGCTTCAGAATATCTAATTTTGGGAAACCCTGCCTGGACAAGAAACAGTTATCATGGCTCTGTCGGCACTGGCCTACAGCAGAGTTTCACAGTTTCTTCTGAAACAAGGAGCAGAAGGTTGATCAATAAGGGGCATAACAGAAGCCCAAGTTTTTTTTTTAAAAAAATCACCCATATACAATTGTGCTACAGAGGCTGACAATACAATCTCAATAATCAGAATTCATATTTTTCCTGTTTGGATGCATCCTTTCATTACATTCATAATTTTTGCTGTTTTATTCACTCTGGCCAACTCTGATGTTGATTGCGATTCTGTGTAAACTTGGGCAAAATTCAACGGTTAAGTCAAATTAATGCACTGATGCATTAAATATCAACTTCTTTTCCATTCTACCTTGCCAAACACCATGAGACACATTTTTCCCTAGCAAGCAGAGCACAGGACTTTCCAGGAATAAAATACACTTTCTAGAAAGCAAAGCCTCCATAGCAAAAAAATAAACATAAAAACAAAAGAATGTTGCCAAAAATAACGGGAGCACCTCCAAATGATACAACCATGTGATTGGGGAGAGAGGAATCAATAGAAATTAGCATTTTGTAAATGAATAAGAAGCTGGAGTTGTAGCATGGACTTGCACAATTTCTGTCTCATTGGGATTGAAGGCAAAGAAAATGTGACAGAAATCTCAAAATGAAGTTTATTGCTTGTTTAAAGCAAAGAAAGCTTCCAGCATAAAAACAATCATGTTTCCTCAAAAAAGTTACTGATGAAAAAAACTTGGCTAACAAATTTGAGCACTTGGCAACTAAGGGGGTCCTCAATTTACAATAGTTCACTTAGTGACCAATCAAAGTTACAACGGCACTGAAAAAAGTGAGTTACAGTCATTTTTCACACTTACGACAGTTGAAACGTTCAAAACTCAAGATGGTTGGAAACTGACTCATATTTATGACCGTTGCAGTATCCTGGGATTGTGTGATCTGTTTTTGCGACCTTCTGACAAGCAAAGTCAACGAGAAAGCCTGATTCACTTAACAACGGTCTTACTGATTTAAGAACCGCAAGTGATTCACTCAACAACTGCTGCAAGAAAGGTAGTTAAAAAGAAAGGGGCAAAATTCACGTAACAAATGTCTCACTTAGCAACAGAGATTTTGGACTCAATCGCGAGGGCTACATGTATTTTACGATAGTTATAGCATCCTGGGGTGTGTGTGTGTGTGTCACATGATCACCGTTTGAGATCTTCCTAACCAGCTTCTGACAAGCCAAGTCGATTGGGAAAGCTGGATTTGCTTAATGACCACTTGATCTATTCACTAAAATGCAGTGATTTGCTTAGCAACGGTGGCAAAAAGGGTTGCAAAATCAGGCGGGACACACTTTAATTACCTGGCTTAACCATGGAAAAATTCTGGCCCCAATTGTGGTTGTAAGTTGAAGATTTCCCTGTATACCAGAGGTCTCATTCTCGCGCCCGCAGGCCAACGGCGGCCCACAGGACGATATCCTGTGGCCCCCCACCGTGATATGAAAGTATAATATTAGTGTATAATATAAATATAAAGTATAATATAAAGTATAATATTATGCGGCCCAGCCTCGCCCAGACTCTGCCTCCAGTTATTCTGTCCTATCGTGCTCTTTATAATTGCAGGCTAGTAATTCAAGGGTGGGATTCAAATTGTTTTACCACCAGTTCGGTGGGCGTGGCTGGGTGGGCGCGCTTTCCCCACACCGGCTGAGACCTGGAGCACCAATCAGCTGAGAGGATCAAGAAGAAAAAAATACAGGGTCAGGTGGGAGGGCTTTTCTCTTGCGCTTTTTCCTGTGCTGATTGTCCAGGATTTTTTGTCCTCCTCTCAGCTGATCGCAGGCTTTTTTTAAACTACAGTTTTGGGTGAACCGGTCGGAACCGGTAGTATACCACCCCTGTAGTAATTCTTTACAGAATTCTACAGAGAATTATTTTAAGCACTGGAAGGTCTTTTGATATGACTTAAGAGACTGACTCATGCAATCACGATCACACATCTGAAAGCCAACCTTATCACAGAGTAGCTAACACATTGCATGGAATTATACATGCTACTTTGCACCATTTACAGCAAGTTATAGAATTACATGAAGTCAACAGTTAAATAATAGAGGAACCTCAACTCATCACGGAGTTGCCACACAGATAAACTCCATTTGTACTTCAATTGTGTCATTATGAAGCCAGAGTGCACTTTTTGTACTATCCATCCCCAGATACCTATGTGTTATAAACAATTAATTCTGGAGAAGAACTCACAAAAGGATTATAAGCTTCCCTTAGTATATCTGATTGTTTTTCAGAATGAACTTTTATTATCGTTTGATGGAACCAACTTGAGAGCTAAGAGTTTGAAGGAAGAATGAGTAGAGTCATTAAAAAAAGCAAGATTTCTTTTGTAGGACTGTGTGGTTAGAATAATTGAAAAACCCACATTGGGGAGGGATATCACAATGAGATCAGAAGTTAAGAAATTTAAAAAATAAAACATTGGAAAATTCTGGATGCTAGAACAAGAAGCTGAATATGGACGGTTTTGAGAAGCAATTCCAACTATCTGACAAGCAAAGACATAAACATTCCATGCATTGAAAAAGGGTTTAAGCAAGCTGGCATCTCTAAAATGCTTTGAATATTAATCTACCTCCATGACAGCTAGTTTGCTCAGTATTAAAGGACTGTGGCAATTGTCCCAAAATATCTGCAGAAACAGACTCCAATTCTCCCTTTGTCTTGAATTTTGTCAATATTTTAAAAATGTCAGAAGCCTGAAAAAAGGAAACAGATCTTCTAAGAAATCAAGGAACAGGAGCTAAAAATGAGCACAACTAAAACCAGAGGATTGAGCAATTCTAGGAATATAATGGTTTGATTGTATTCTGCTGTTGTCCCAACATAAACATAGCAATATGAATCCAAAAGTATTTTTTTTAACAAAACTTGGCTGTTCACTCCTACTAAAAATTGAATTGCCAAACCATCGGCACTCAAATTTATTAGGAAAAAAAAAGCAGACCAGGAACAAATCTTACATTCTCCATACTGATAAATATATTAGCTATGATTTTTGGAACTAAACCACTGACTTGGCATGGACTATATATATATAATTAGTAGCATGGTTTCTTTAGTGAATCTGGCTTCCCTATTGACTTGTTAGAAGGTGACAAAAGGTGATAATTATGACACTGCAACCATCATAAATACAGGCCAGTGGTACATTTAGAGGAGTCAGTAATTTTATTTGTACCTTCCTGTCTTTATTACTAAAAATAATAATCTAGTCTCTATTAAGTAGTATAAATAGTAGTTTCCCTTTCTAAATGCCCCTGAATACACAGAGGTTAACCAAGTACCAACTAGGATCATATCCACCAGCTGAGTTTCAATAAACACTAGCACTTAAAGAGAAAATCATGCTGAGCAAATTTCATAGATAGCATTCATGACACTTCATAAAGAATTTATTTGGCCAAGTCAGTCCCAAGGATTCAAATGTTGCATTTATGAAAAGACCAAAACAAAATATTGTCATCACAGCTACTTTCGCTGAACTCATGTAGACTTTTAAGTAGATGTGTTGATGACTAAGATACATTGCAAGCTGTCAGATTCTCAGTCAGCAAGTCAAGAAAAGGGGACAGGTACATAACTGGAAAAAGGTTAGACAGAATCATTCCTTCTACCCTTCTGTTACAGGGTAAATTTCTCAGGAGAGTCAGGCCCTCAGAGATCAGACAAACAATAAAAATATGTATATAATACTTTGTGTTTAAGAACTTCTCTAGATATTTTTGCTTCATAGGTATATTTTTGTAAACTGGGCTTTCTTAACGTGGAGCTCCAGAATTTTTGGACAACACCCTCAAGAATTTAAAGTCAGTAAATTATATTTCAGCCTCTCCTGCCCCTACCTGAATGGATAATTAAATCAATCAATCCAGTGTTTCCAATAAAGTTACAAATAACCAGGCTCAAATTATTACCTGTGTCGTATCAGCTCTCTGGAGAAGGCTTTTAATTTTGACAAAGGTTGAAGGAAAGAGAAGAGGACAACTTAACACATGGTGAATTCACTCAGTCACAGTGGCAAGTGTGCCCTGTTGGAAGTCCTAAAAGTCCAAGTTAGGGATACTCCGTCGTGGAAAAAAATAACTATCTCTGTGATCGCTAACAGTGAACACTGACTTGATGGCTCACCATCAAAAAATTAATTTATACATGCATGACAACCAGGGGTGGGATTCAAATTTTTTAACAACCGGTTTTGTGAGTGTGGGTTAGGTGGTGGGCATGGCTTTGTGGTCATGTGACTGGGTGGACATGGCTTGGTGGTCATGTTATTGGCTGGGTGTGGCCAACTCAATATCACTCACATCGAGGCATGCATCTCCTTGCCTGGCCTCTCATGACTGTGGGGATACTGCAACAGCCGTAAGTGTGAAAAATGGTCATGTCACTTTTTTCAGTGCCATTGTAACTTTGAATGGTCACTCCACACAAGCAAAGTACCAGCAAAGGAGGGGAAAAAAAACTCCAGAGAAGTTCCTGAGAGAGGAAATCTAGTCCTGCCAAGAATGTCATAAGTGTTAACAGAGAGGCAGTTTCTGTAAGCAGCACCAGAATGTTTCCTTCCTGCCTTCCTTACAGGATTAGGCCAGTAATTTCTTCTAACAACCGGTTCTCTGAACTGCTTAGAATGTTAACAAACGGTTCTAGCAAATAGGTGCGAACTGGTAGAATCCCACCCCTGATGACAACCATTCTACATAATTCTAGAAGAGTTATTCTACAGATTTTAATCACCATAGCAATCATAGCCTCCTTCCAGCTCAAAAATATCCAGGCATCAAATGTTAATTTAAAAAGGAAGTTGCTTTTTAAAATTATCTTATTGATTGACACAATGAGAATCAGGCATATTTCTGGACGACGCACCTTATAATATGAAGGTACCTTATCTTGGTCCATAATACTACTGACCTGATTTGGTGAAGACCTACTTTCATTCTCTTTTCACTTCTTGCCGTTCCTTAGTAGCTGTCCTCCCAGGATGGACAGAATTACATTAGGTAAGATATTCCTTTATCTATGCTAAAACTGACCAGGCTGAAATCAAACCACTTACCAAATTGCAGAGAAAATGCCCAATTACTGTCAGAACACCATCAAGATCCATCAGGCACTGCAGCAAACCACCTTAATTGATTTTTTTAGGCCCAGAGTGATAATGAAGTACAGCCCAACCAGAAAGCAAGATAATTACAATGAAGGACAGATGGCAATGTTCCCTATAATCTGTATCACATCTCATCTACACCAAAATAAAAATGAGATCTAACATAGGTCAATCTTTATCATTCAGGGCCAAGAGTATCCATGATAGACCTGGGGAAACCATGAATCCCTGAGCCAAATCAAACTCTACCCCATATCATTAAAACCTCAACAATTTAATCATTAGCCCAGAAGTGAAGAAGCCTGGAAAGACTTCTGCTGGACATGTTGATACTCCAGTAGCAATCTTAGTTTATTCTTACAGGTGAGATTCATGTACAGCAGTCACATCCAGAAACTTCTAGAACAGTGTGTGGAGCTTAGATCGTTCCTGAATAGCGCACAAGCGTGAACCAAATGGATTAGCAATCTTGGACAAGTCGCTAATCCCTGCTTGATGGGTCCCTTCTATTTATGATCTGCAACCTACTTAACATGCCAGTCCCCAGACTGGAAGATACCGGGCACCTCTGCAAACCCTCTGAACCCCACATCTACCAAAAAACAGCAGCATGCCTTTTGCCTCATCATATTTATCTCTCCCCTCTGAACGCACAACCTCAACACACACACATACACACACACTTCCAGAAGGACCTTATATAGACATTCCTTTGCCCTGGTACTCTGTAGTTAATAATTCTACTTCTGAAGGCACATATTATCTTATTTCATTATTGCTGGAAAGATGAAATTTCCCAGAGGATAAGAAAATGCATCAAAAACTATTTGTGTAAACCCGGTTTAAATAGCATAACCCATCCTACTAATCTACCGTTCTTCCTGCTGGAAAAAGAGCAACCTTTGCATTCCTTGATATTTTTATCAGCCATAGAATCAAAAATAAACAAAGATTTATTTTAGTCACTGCGACCCTGTGAGCACAAAAAATAAGGTAAGAAACATGTCTGGAATGGTTGAACTTACTGAGATTAATTGGCCCAAACTGAACACTCATTTCATGAATTCTAAGCTTTGAAATATCTAGCAAATGATGAATGCTCAGCAAATATTGTTTGTGAGTGTGTATAAATATGTAATGCAGAGCTGCCACAACTCACATAAACAGCTGACTGCGAATGAAAGTCTTTCTGGGCATGCTAGCAAAACACTGCACAATCTCAGAGGTGTGCTTGAGAAATCATTTGAATGTTCCCAGAAAAATTCAGCCAGGCATGGGATAGCCTGTTGCGAGCTGACAGAATATTCATGATGGTTTCTTGCTTGATGGCCAAGGCGATTGTAAACTGTACTATTAGGGAAAGAAAACAGATTAAGAAAAAGCTTCTTTCCATGGCTACTCAAGAAATGAAGGAAAGTTTTCTGAGCAAAACCAGCACTTATGTATCTCTCACTGTGTGTTATTATCTAGCCTAAAGGCCCATGTGGAAAGCCAAAGCCAAGATGGCAAGATACAATAACATGAAAAAAAGACGTGAAAAATGCCCAGTTAAGACCTGGACGCTGAGTTTGATTGTGAAGATGGCACCTGCTGATCCAAAAGGTTTTCTGATCCCTGCAGAAAAAACGCAAGGACAACAACGATTAGGACGACTGTAATGTAAGGTTCTAATGCCATTCTATAAAGCCTTAGTAAGACCACACCTAAAGTACTGCATCCAGTTTTAGTCACCACATTATAAAAAAGATGCTGAGACTCTAGAAAAAGTGCAGAGAAGAGCAACCAGGATGATTAGGAGACTGGAGATTAAAACATATGAAGAACGGTTACATGAACTGGGCATGGCTAGTCTAGTGAAGAGAAGGACCAGGGGAGACATGATAGAGGTCTTCCAATATTTGAGGGGTTGCCACAGGGAGGAGGAAGGGGGTCAAGCTATTTTCTAAAGCACCTGTAGGCCAGACAAGGAATAATGGATGGAAACTGAACAAGGAGAGATTCAACCTGGAAATAAGGATTTTTTGACAGAACAGTCAACCTATGGAACAGCTTTGCCTTCAGAAGTTGTGGGAGCTTCATCACTGGAGGCTTTCAAGAAGTGACTGGATTGCCATTTGTCAGAAATGGTGTAGGTAGGGTCTCCTGCTTGGATAGAGGGTAGATTGGCCTAGATGACCTATAGAGATCCCTTCCAACTCTGATTGTCTTGTTATCTGTTATCTGCTGGTCTCACTTGGATTACACAAGAAAAGTGACACGGTCACAATTACTTGGTTTCTTATAATCACCCTTTACAATTGTCCCAATAAACTGAGGTGGACAATCTTAAGATCTTCACAGTATGTAGTTCTTGAGCCCTCTTCAAAACTTATTAGTTCTGAAAATGGCTTTTCTTATTTTGAGATAGGAAACATGCAATCATTCTAACACCTAGTATAATTCTTTATTGAAGTTAAAAGGGAGCGGGGAAGCTAATTCCTTCTCTTTATAAAACAACCAAAAGAAAGCAATGGCAAGTTTCACCCAGCCCTGAATCATTCTGAATCATCCCCCAAAAATTGTGTCTCTCATTTGCTTTTAAAAATGCTAAGTGACTGCCATGCTGTAGGTTGTTCATACCAATGTTGTACACCAAAATGGAAGGCAATAGGATGCTACACACTGGCCTTTGGTAATACTTTTGAAATACACTCTAAGAGGAAGGGGAAACATCTGAAGTTATTTTTGTGCCTTTAGGTCTTTGGTGATCCACAAAAATGTTAGGGTGGGTCTTGCATTGTCTGGAGCCTGTCAGTTTTGTTGCATAGTCTCATTTCCTTCTTCCTGTTGCTAGAGAAACTTCTGTTTACAGCACAGGACCATCCTGTTTAACCTTCATATATTACAGAGTAGCTCGATACCCGTGCTTCGCAATGAAACTATGTGGTTGGGCTTAGTTTTGGGGGAGAAAAAAATAAGGGGAAAAAATTCTGCCTCCGCCTACCAGCACCCATCGGTATTCATCTGGCTAGCATCCTATCAGTGTGTGAGAGTTGAAGGCTATTTGGAAACTGAAACAGTATTTGCTGTGTGAGCAAGCAGGAGACAGCAAAGAACCTGGGCATGGCTTAGCTCAACTGTTCTGGACTAAAGCTGGTTGCCCCTGTGAAACTAAAACTGAAACTCCTCTCCTCTGCTTGTGTTTTGCATTTGGAGATTTCTTTTCAGGTGGGAAGGGGGAGTAGAACTCCTTAATACTATAGCGTGTTAATAATAATATAGGAAATACTAATACTCTGATGGTCATTTCGAAAAATCCTTTCTTATGAGCACCTAGAAGCCAAGAGGAACATATGTGCCAAATTGCAAGTTTGTAGGCTTTATGGTTCTGGAGATTTTGTGATGATGCATGATTTCACTTTTATATATCTAGATTGCGGGACCGTATGACTGAAATGAGATACAAAACTGCAAATAATACTCTTGGCCCACAAGCAATACAAGTACTTTTTCTGGTACTGATTGCTTCACGCTAGAGATTAGGAATATTTTCAGTAGAATCCCTCTAAAGTATATCTACTAACCAAATTACATGCATTCCGAATATCATGCTCATGTGCTGGCTGGGCAAATCAATACAGAATTTTGTGGGAAATGTTTTGACCTTGTTGTACATTTTATTGCCTGATGCAAATATCTATATCTTGAAGGAAAGTATACATAGAAAAAGTATACATTTTCCTCCAAATTGCAATGGTTTTTATATTTACGGCTTCAAAATTGGGAGAAGGCTGATGATGTTTGGCCTGCAAATTGCCGGCGAGGTTCAGTCAGACCTGATTTCTTTAAAGTATATAGGACATAAAAATATTTTTGAAACAACAATGATGCTATAAGCAAATGTCCAAGTTTTCTTTTTTCAATCACTTTATTTCTCTCAGGTATTTGATAGGCTTAGAAAAAGGCTTTGGTCATATTTAAGATTAATTGTACCAGGCTGCCATAAAATAACTGAAGTATCTTATTAAGATCATCCCAGTACTGCATTTCATTTGAAGTCCATGAACTTTAACAGTGGCTTTACATGAATATTAAAGATTAAGAACCATTTCAAACATCTTGACCTAGGAAGCCTCTGAGATTGAAATATTCAAGCATAAATCATTTTCCTTCAAGATTTTTCATTGCATGTAGTTCTGAAATAAATCTGAAACAAAACATCCCTAACTTCTTGCAAAATCTTTCTGGCAAAGTTTTTTTTTTTCTTTTTCTTTTTCTTTCCCTTGTGGGAAACCACTTGGAAAAGGCCACATAATCCAGGATTATAACAATCTGGTCGCTGGTCATAGCTATTAATCGCTTCCAGGCAAATGCATTGATTGACTGTCTTTTTTTTTTCCTTTTAGTAAACAAAGGCTCAGTTTGTGGAATATTTTCAAAGCTGTCAGTTCACAGATGAGCTCTTTCCTGGGATTTTTTTTATTTTAAACTCCCTAGGTAGGTCAAATATGTCCCTTCCATCTGAACCAACAAAAAAGACAACATGGTAAGCTCAAAGCAGCAAGTTTAAAGGCCACAAAGACAACTGGCTTTTGTCTGAAATACAGTTCATCAACACATTTTCAGGCCAGATGGATGCTAAACTAATCTAGCTCTGAATGTTGGATATACTTATACCCAAACACACAACTCCTCAATCTGTTTGGCTATTATCTTCTTTCTAGTTCATTACAAATAACATTGCAAATGTAACTAGAGCTTTAGCATCTTTACTCTTGGGGGGAATTTCTCCATCCATCTGAGACTCCCCATTGCCCAAGATTAAAAACCCATCTGTAACTGATGTTCTGGGATAAAGTTACAGCCTGACAAACCACAAATGCTGCACTTTAGGGGGGGGAGGGGAACAGAAGGGTGGGGGGGAGAAGGACCATTACAGAGAGATAAGATGGAAGCCAAAAGCTGGAGTATATTCCTAACAGGCCAAACTTTCTGCTATATGGCCTGAAATTTCATCTTTGGGAGGTAGGCTGCATTATCTGGTCATTTATCTTGGGAATGCTTTGCTTGTCTGGGGCCCAAACAGTCTAACCCCTTCTGAATCCTGCAACCCATTTACTCCAGAGTATAACAGAATTATGAGAGGCAGTTTGGTGAAGTGGTTAAGGCTTAAGGCTGAAAACTGGGAGACCTTGAGATCTAGGCACAAAGCTAGTTGGGGGACCTTAAACCAGTCACTTTCTCTCAGCCCTAGGAAGGGAAGCAGTGGCATCCTTGCCAAGAAAACTACAAGGGCTTATCTGGGCAACTACTGAGGACTGGACACGACTGAATAGAATAATAATAAAAATTTGAACCATGGGTAGCAACCCTAGCCTGGAATTGAAAGAAGTGCATGCATACATCTCAGTGCTTTTATTAATCTGGAGCTTTCCTCTTAAAGATCTTTAAACTCCTTGGAAGGGTTGTGGCAATTGTTGTAAGGAATGGGAGGATAGATTAAAAAGCCACTAAAAGGAGAAATCAACCCTGTGTTGCTGATATTGGCTCATTTTGTGTCTGACTTGAGCTGAGGCAATATGTGGATTTATCTAGTTTCTTGCTATGTGCAGTTTTGGTGAAAACTCACTAGCAAAATGCATGAAACCTAACTTTAAGGTTTCACGATGCATGACTAGGATAATATACCCCAGTATCAACACGCCAGGAAAACATAACATTTTAGATTATTAATCTTGGGGCCAGAAAAAAACAAAATTTTTGACAACTCACGCAAACTTATAAATGCAGAAAGGGTGGTTCTCTCCCTTATCTGGCCAGGCAACCCATAGCTTTGAAAGGAGCTGAAAATGAATGAAATTAAACTAAATAGACCTACTGTACTTTGAAGTATTCAATTGATAAAACTCCAAATTCACCTACGTTTAAATGTCTCAAGAAAGTAGGGTTGGGAAACCCAGGACATCCAACAATTAAAACAGCAGATTAGATAGAACAATGACCTATTTCACCTAAAAGCAGGCTTAAAAACATCTTTCTGGATCAAACCCAGAATCCATCTAGTCTAACACTTTTGCATCCAGATGCCAGGAAAAGTTCAAGAACATGATCTACGTGCAAAAAAACCCCTCTCTGCAAACAGTATTCAAAGCTTGTGATAACGGAGGAAATCCGAAGCAGCATTTTGTGTACTTTTCCTCTAAGCCTCTCTTTTTGCATATTTCAGAGTCTTGGAAGGCTGCCAGTTTTTTTTAGTGACAGGGCCACTAAATATTTGTAGTATAACCATTAAAAACTGGTAGTGTACTTTCACACTGTTTGAGACGGGGAAAATGCAAAAAACCACTGGAAACCTAAAAATAAATACGATACTTCACAGGAGCACACGTGACAAAAATGTAAATTTTGGCTTACCTGTTTTCATATCATATATCCTAACTCAATTTGTATCACTGTCCTGCCTACTGCTATACTCCTTCCCTTAAATGTTAAGGACTCTTGAAAAAGAGTCTATTAGGGACAAATGATACTAAGGATTTTTTTAATTGGTTGCCTTCTGGGTATAGCCAGCATGAAAATAACAACAAAAACTTAAAAGTTTTATTATAACCTGGTGGTCATTCTTCTAAGTGCTAATGAAGCTTGACAGTACATTGCTTTCAAATGCTGCCACCTACTGAAAAGTAAATCTATTGGACAGTAAGTAGCTTACTGTCTTAACTCAGCGTAAGTTTGGTCTAAGGCTCAAGCTCTTCAAAAAATTGAAGAGCTTGAGCTAGACCAAACTTACGTTGAGTTAAGACTTTTCCAACTTCTCAGCTAGTCTGTCCGTCTTCTCACTAAATGGAAATTCTGGGAACTGTTAATCTCAAGGCATCTACACAAAACCAGGCTGAGAAATGCTAGCTAATCAGTGCACTGGAACTGGTATTCATAATTCAGTCTCATCAGTTTAGACAGGCTTCTAGTCAAATAAAAATGCATAGAATTTTGGCTCTACTTTGAAAACCCATGTTTTTAAAGCAAAATTATCAGAATACCTTCCAACTTCCCACACATCTCCAATCAGGGACTTACTATTTCAAGAGGGAGGGGGAAGAGAGAGAGAGAGAGAGAGAGAGAAATGCGAGCGTTAATCTAAATACGTCATCTCCAATTTACTGCTATTAGGGATGATCTTCATTAGCTTAATGGAATCATTTTGCTCACAATGATGCCACAAATATGTCATTGACAAGTTCTTGTGACAATAAAAAACAGAAATGAGGGTGGCACCAAAATGCCAGAGAACAAAAAGAATTTGTTTTCTGTTTGTGCTGGAAATACAAGGCATTGTTTACTACTCAGAGGGGGTGTTACTCCTTGAAAGAGATCAAAGGCTCCTCCGATGACATCAGGAGCTTGGGCACCAGAGGAAAAGGGAGGAGAGGGTCTCAGGCTCCTAGAAGCCACCAGACTAATTACTGGAAAACTTCAAAAGAGAACTGTAAGCTTTTCTTTCTGTGGCACTTAACACCCACCCACCCAACTTTAACCCTTTCACCTATTCCTCCTTTTAAATGTCTACCCACTACTCTTTCCTGTTGCTTAGGTCTTGATGAATGGCCCTTCGGAAAGCATTTCAGCTTGAAACTGGGGGAAAAAAAATACTAATTTAAAACACATTTCAAGGAGAAACGGTCACATGGTTTCAACCAAGCAAGGATTCCTTCCTTTTTCCTGTTTCCCTAAGAAGCCTTAGGCTAAAATGTTAAATATAGAAAGGAAGCTTTCTCTCTAATGCTCTGTCCAGATTGCTGGACTACAGGGCCTGTAATTCCCAGCCGGTACGACCGATGGCTATAGAAATGCTTGGAATCATACATCCGGTTGATGTGCACTAGACTGAGTGGATTGGCCGTCTTGGGGTTTATCTTCTTTAAATAAAGTAGGAGTTGTAGGAAAGAAGGTATGTTAAATACAGTTTGCCTCTCAGCCTTAATTATTACAATTTTTTTTGGAATAGAATAGAATAAAATTCTTTATTGCTTAAGTGTGATTGGACACACAAGGAATTTGTCTTGATGCAAATGCTCTCAATGTACATAAAGGAAAAGATACATTCATCAAGAGTCAAGAACCATAAGGTATAACACTAAGGAATTTGTCTTTAGTGCATATGCTCTCTGTATACATAAAAGAAAAAATATATTTGTCAAGAGTCAAGGTACAACACTTAATAATAGTCATAGGGTACAATAAGCAATAAAATCATACTAGGAAACAGTTCATATACATCATAAGGATACAAGCGACAAAGTTACAGTCATACAGTCACAAGTGGGAGGGGGTGGGTGATAAGGAGTTATGAAAAGATTAATAGTAATGCAGACTGTAAATAGTTGGACAGTGTTGAGGGAAGGATTTGTTTAGCAGAGTGATGGCATTCAGGAAAACACTTCACAACACTTAATAATAGTCATAGGGCATAACAAGCAATCAAAACATACTAGGAAACAGTCCATATAAATCGTAAGGATACAAGGGACAAAGTTACAGTCATCCAGTCACAAGTGGGAGGGAATGGGTGATAAGGAATGATGAGATTAATAGTAGTAGTAGTAGTAGTAGTAGTAGTAGTAGTAGTAGTAGTAGTAGTAGTAGTGCATATATGCAATAGTAATTATCCTTGATTCTCCCTTGGCCAACTGAACACTTTTAATTCTATCCTAACGGTGACCTTTGAAAACAGCTTAAAGTAGCAAATTCTGCAGAATATAAAATGCACTGAACTTTTAGGTTTGCCTTATATAAAACGGGCATCTGAGTAACAAGAGCTCCAGGAAGCTCTAAATTGAGCGCGGCATGGAAACATTTCATTACTGAGGGGAAACCACACGTAAAAGTTACGGCAGGGAAGGCAGGGGAGGGTTGAGCAGGAGCAGGACCGAGAGGATGAAATAAACCAGACCCCGCCGAGAAAGGCAGGGGCAGCCTGCCTTCCCTCCCACCCACTCCTCGCCGAAGGCTTCCAGGCAAAGCCGCTTTGCCTACGTGCTGAGGGAAAGGTCTTTTTTTTTTTTTTGGCCCCTTTCGACTCTTGCCAGGCACCAAACACGCCGCCTCAGACTGTCGCGAGCGCGCGCGCAAAAAAAAGGAGCGGGGAATCCCTTCGCAAGAGTTGGACGGCATAAGATCGGGCGCCGGGAAAAGCCGCCGAGCTGTCCGTCTCTCTCTCTCTCTCTCTCTCTCTCTCAACGGCTCCCCCACCCCGGCTTTTTAAAGTCATCCCCACTCCGTCCTCCCCAACCAGCCTGGTTGGGATCGAGACAACCCCTCCACCTTTTTTTTTTCTTTCCTCCGAGCATGTGCAGAGCACCTCAGCTTTGCCTCCGGAGCAACGAAGCTTCTCCCCCTCTACCTCACTCCGCAACTGGCTGGCTCTGGGAGAAGCCGCAATCCGGATCGGGCTCGGCTCCCCCCGAGCCCCCAGCACCCGCTTACGTGTGAGGATCATGATCCGCCGCTGCTTGGCTGCTCGCGCCCTCCGGGAGAAGGTGGCCGCCGGCGCCAGCTGCATGCAAAGAGCGGGCTCTGTCCGTCCCCCCAGGGTCGCTCTCGTTCGTTGGCTGGCTCCGCCGGGGCAGCAGCGCCTCAACTCATCTTCCCCGCTAGGTCCGGAGGTGCGAACCCTTCAGGCGCCAGGCAGGGCGAAAAAAGAAAAAAAAAAAGGCGGCGCCCGGGCCGGCAGAGCCATCGCCCCACCTCCTTCGCTCCAGGTTCCTTTCCCGTCAAGGAAGCAGCAGCGGCGGCGGCGGCGGCGGCGGCCTCCGGGCCTACCGCCCCCGCCCCCGGCGAGGAGGGGGCACCGCTGAGGAGATCCGGGAGGAAAGCCGTCGAGGCGCCTCCGCCCGCGGGAGCCGCCCTCGCGCGGCCCACTGGAAGGAAGAAGACACAACACCCTAGCGGGGCTCCGAAACTTTTGAGGGGGGTGGGGGTGGGGTGGGCGGGCTGCAGCAGAGAGGATGACAGGATATCAGACAATCGGGAGTTGGAAGGGACCTTGTAAGGTCATCTAGTCCAACCCCCCCCCCCCCAAGCTGGAGAGCCTAACACCATTTCTGACCAATGGCAGGCAGTCCGATCTCTTCTTGAAGGTCTCAAGTTGATTTGAGTTCAAGCCAATTTTCCCAAAGCACCCGAAGGCCAGACCAAGGAAACAAAAAAATTGATGGAGAGAGAGAGAGAGATTCGAGCTAGAAATCAGGAGGGTTTTTTTTTTTTTGACAGAACAATCCACCCATGGAACAGAAGTTGCCTTCGGAAGTTGTGGGGGCTTCATCCCTGGAGGCTTTCAAGAAGCAACTGGACTGCCATCTGTCAGAAATGGTGTAGGGCCACCTGCTTGGGCAGGGGGTTGGACTAGATGACCTACAAGGTCCCTCCCAACTCTGTTTATCTGTTAAAGTAGAGAAGAGAAGAGAACAGAATAGATCATGGAATGGAGTGGAATGGAATAGAATAGAATAGAATAAGGGGTACAATAGAATAAGGGGTAGAACAGAATAGAATAAGGGGTAGAATAGAATAGAATAGAATAGAATAGACCTATAAGGTCCCTTCCAACTTTGTTATTCTGTTATGTGCAATAAACAGGCGGAGCGACCCTCTTGCTCTCCTTACACATCTCAAGGAATTTCCACCCACCCGGAAAGTCACCTGCTTTCCAGCTAGTCCTTGACTTACAACAGTTCATGGAATGACCGTTGGAAACGGTCTGGGAAAAGTGACTCATGACCATTTTTCACACTTACGACCATTGCGGCACCCCCATAGTCGCGTAATTTACATTTGGATGCTTCACAACTGACTCGCATTTTGTGACGGTTGCAGTGTCCTGGAGTCATGCAATTCCCTTTTGTGACCTTCTTTGAAGAGTAAAGTCAATGGGGAAACCAGGTTCGTTTAACAACCATGTTACCAATTTGAGAACTGCAGTGATTCACTTAACAATGTGGCGAGAAACATTGTAAAATGACACAAAACTCACTTCATGTTCTGACCAGGGCTTCCTAGACTGTAATTACGCACACGCTTATTTTAAAAACAAGTCTTATTTTATTGGAACCCTGGGAATTATTTTTATTCCCAGCCGGTAATGAATCTCAAACAGTCCCTCGAGATAAGCACCCACCTTTCTTTTTTGTGAAGTGCTGCCAATAACAGAAATGTCAAATAAACTAGAACAAAAACTAACCAAAGTACAAAGAGCTTCAAGAATGAATCTGAACCGAACAAACGACTTTGCTTCCTGCAAAGCTTTCGTCATCTTGGCCTGTCTTTTATACCTCATGGGAGAGGCAATCACTTCCCAGCCTTACTCTGGAGTCACCCCTTTTGTTTCAGCTACTCTTGCCTTCCAGCAGCTCTGCGCACATGCGCATCGGGAACAGGCCCCTCTGGGATCTCTGCCTCTCAGACTCTGAAGGCTCCAGGGTCAGCACCCCACTCCCAGAATGGTCCTGGCCCCATCTCTGCATCGGATGCAGGACCCTCATCCGAGTCCCCTTCAGACTCCTGGACTGATCCTGTTCTTCCCCACTGTCCAATTCCGCTGCTGTTTGCATAGGCTGCCGGCGAACCACAACATTTAATATGTTTCTCACTTAGCAAAATACATTTTGGGCTCAATTGTGGTTGTAAGTTGAGGACCACCTCTACTGGAACCTCACATTTGGCCTTCGATGGTGGGAGCAGCACTGGCCTATTCTGTTGGCTTGACTACAGGTAGTCCTCTACTTAACAAACCTTCCTTTAGTGACTGTTTGATGTTAACAATGGTACTGAGGAAAGTGACTTATAACTGGTTTTCACACAAACCGCCATTGCATATTCCCATGGTCATGTGATCAGAATTTGGACATCTGGCAACTGGCATGTATTTATGACCGTTGCACTATCCAGGGGTCATATAACCACTATTTGTAACCTTCCTAGCCAGCTTCCAAGAAGCAAAGTCAATGGAGGAAGACAGACTCACTTAATGATCTCATGATTCACTTAACAACTGTAGAGATTCACTTAACTGTGGCCAATAAAGTTGTACAATTTAACACGTGTGGACTTCAACAGTCACTTAACAACTGCCCTGTTTAACAACATAAGTTTTGAGCTCAATTGTGAACATAAACCGACAACTATTTGTATTTTTTACATGGCATTAGCCATAGTTTTCTAGGTCCTAAAAGCTATTTTCTCCATCCACATCTGGCAGCAGCAACTGAAATTATTGGAGTGATAGTTACATGGGGAAGGTTTTCTAGCTTGCAAGTTGCAAAGCATCCATAGCTGTCCATTTTTGGTTTCTTACATCTTGTGCAATTGCTTCTTACCTTAATTTATGATTTATACCCGATAACCTGGTGTTTCCCAGATATTTATTTATCCCAATCATGTATTAGAGAGGAAAATCTGGTAGTCGGGACTTATGCTGTTGTACTGTCTTTTGCGCAGCATTGCGATTATTCTATTCCTTCACAAGACGGAGACCCGTGAAGCCATGGCAGAAGCCATTTTAGGGCACAACACCCCCCTCCCCGGATATTAGGGGTGTCTTACCCCCACAGTATTTGTTTCCAGAGGGTAAGTCATCTGTGTATCAAGTTTGGTTGATATTGCTCAAGGTGTTCCAGAGTTATGCTGGAACATACATACAGCCTTTTTAAATATATAGATATATAAAATAATAAATAAATAAGAAAAGAGAAGAATATAAAAGAAGAGAAGAAAGAAAATAGAGTATATAGAAGAAGAAAGAAAAGAAAGAAGGAACAAGGAGGAGGAGAAGAAGAAAAAAGAAAAGGAAGAAGAGGAAGGAGGAGGAGGAGGAGAAGAAGAAGAAGAAAAAGAAGAAGAAGAAGAAGAAGAAGAAGAAGAAGAAGAAGAAGAAGAAGAAGAAGAAGAAGAAGAAGAAGAAGAAGAAGAAGAAGAAGAAGAAGAAGAAGAAGAAGAAGAAGAAGAAGAAGAAGAAGAAGAAGAAGAAGAAGAAGAAGAAGAAGATTGGGTTATGCAAACTCAGAATTACTGGGATTAAACAGGGATACCTGTGTTCACTTTTGCATACCAACAAGGCTACACTTCAGTGTTGTCAACACTATAGACTCTTTTTATCCAGCACCACCCTTATTCTTTGACACAGTGACTCATGAACGACGATGCACACCTGGTAAAGGCTACCTCCAATGTTCCTTCTGTTTCATTAGCACCCTTGTAGGGCAGAACTTCTCAACTTTAGCCACTTGCAATAGGTGTGGACTTCAACTCGCAGAATTCCGAGCTGGCTGGGGAATTCTGGGAGTTGAAGTCCACACATATTAGTTGTATGGACTTGAAGTGGAAGTCCGTACATATCACATACATTTGTAACTTGTAACACATACAAGTGTAATATTACTATTAATCTTCTCATCACTCCTTATCACCTATCCCCTTCCACTCGTGACTGTATGACTGTAACTTGTCTCCTTACGATTTATATTGACTGTTTCCTAGTTTGATTTGATTGCTTATTTGTACCCTATGACTATTATTAAGTATTGTACCTTATGATTCTTGACGCTTGATGAATCTTTTCTTCTACGTACACTGAGAGTATTTACACCAGGGGTGTCCAACCTTTCACTTTCCCTGGGCCACATTAGAAGATGAAAATTTGGTTTGGGCCACACATAAAATAAAATAAAATTATTTTTATTATTAATTATTTATTAAAAATTATTTATTTTTTATTTTATAATTTTCCGGCCAAATTTTGCAGGGGGGGGAGGGATGGGGGGGGAAGAAAGCTCGTCCGCCTCGCACCTACCTTTCCTCCTGCAAATGCAGCGGCAGCAGGGGCAGAAGCAGCGGCGGCAGTGGCAGTGGGGGCAGAAGCAGCAGCGATGGCGGTGGCGGCAGCAACAGCAGGAGGTGGCGGGGTGGGACTTTTGGGCTACGGCTGCCCGCCTTTTCTGTTGCTCACCTCGCCCCGCCTCGCGCCTGCCTCTCCTCCTCCTTCTTGCTGGATCTTTCACGAAGGTTGGGGTGGGCGTTGGGCCGCATTACGAGGTGACCTGGGCTGCATGCGGCCCGTGGGCCGCGGGTTGGACAAGCCTGATTTATACCAAGACAAACTCCTTGTGTCCAGTCACACTTGACCAATAAAGAATTCTATTCTATGTTGGTAAGTTGAGAATCACTGCAAGAAGTTCAGGCTGATGGGGAAGGTCTCCTTCCCTGTTGCTTAGATATTGGTCTTAAAACTTTTCTGCTTTCTGTAACTCAGAATAATGGCTGAACCAGGGGTGGGATTCTACAGGTTCACACCTATTCGCTAGAACCAGTTCAGAGCAGTTCAGAGAAACGGTTGTTAGAAGAAATTACTGTCCTAATCCTGTAAGGAAGGCAGGAAGGAAACATTCTGGTGTTGCTTACAGAAACTGCCTCTCCGTTAACCCTTATTACATTCTTGGCAGGACTAAACTTCCTGTCTCAGGAGCCTCTCTGGAGTTTTTTTCCCCTCCTTTGCTGGTACTTTGCTTGTGTGGAGTGACCATTCAAAGTTACAATGGCACTGAAAAAAGTGACTTATGACCCTTTTTCACACTTATGGCTGTTGCAGCATCCCCACAGTCATGAGAGGCCAGGCGAGGAGATGCGTGCTTCAATGCGAGTGATATTGAGTTGGCCAGGCCCAGCCAGTCACATGACCACCAAGACGCACCCACTACCTAAGCCATGCCCACAGAACCGGTTATTAAAAATTTTGAATCCCACCCCTGGGCTGAACCATGCAAAGCGGAGGTTGAGCCGTTGAGTGTCTCTGTTCCTCCACACACCCCATCTCCTGTGATCCATTATTCTGAGTCCCAGAAAGTAGAAAAGTTTAATATGTAAGCAGTAGGGATAGAGATCTTCTTCATCAGCCTGAACCCCTTGTAGTGTTTCTCGACGTTAGGAAATTTAACATGTGTGGACTTCAACTCCACTCCTCCACACATTCCGTCTCCTGAGGGATCAAATTTATACCTCATGGAGGGTCATGATTTCATGATGTTTCAAACTTTGGTTGGTGAGAACAAGGCCTGGCAAACAAATTCTTGTTCTGTTCCCCAGGCATCACTATTCACTTATTTGATTTATAATATATATATTTTATCTCTCCATGATTTTCTGTTCGGTGCAATAGGTAGCAATGCACATAAAATAGGCAAAGCTTTGACTAGATTGTCACAATGGCCATCTGGCTTATTATGACACACCCTGTAGATATCTTGTCATGACCTTGTTGGAGTCTGATTCTGAGGGGGAGATTGAGCAGCTGACAGGGAGTGGGAGTGTGGCTCCAGTGGTTGTGGAAGAAATCAGGGAAGGGCACAGTCCGGCTGGACATTCAGAGGAAGACCCAGGGGCATCCCCTCTTCATCCTAGGGTACACAGGCAGGAATGGAGAAGGGAGCAACGTGGCTTGCGAGAGAGAAGAAGGACCTGATCCTTTTCATTAATTGCAGCTGGGAGAACAGGATATAAGTGGGGAGTTTGCACACAGTTCCTTGCTGGAAGCAAAGCGTGCATTATCTTGGTCGAGGCTTATCTGGGTTTTGGCATCCTCCCTACTGTGGCTGCTGCGTTATCCTTGAAAGTCTGCAATTTATCATCCTGCCGTGTTAATTACTTATTATCTTTACTTTGGGTTCAGACTGCATTTCTGCCCTTCGTAGATTGTTTTTTGAAGAGTTGGTTGTCCAGCCAAGGATAATTGGACATTGGGGCCAAGTTGGAGGCATTAAAGGGAATTTATTGTACTTTTGTGACTTTGTTATTTTTCTGTCACGCCCCGGGTCATCACACATCTGCTTCTTGGTGTCTAGGGGCAAGATATTATGTATGTTCTTGTTAGAGATATATGTACATAATGTGTAGTTATGGTGTGTGAGTGTGCATGTCATGCCCCTGGTGGAGACTGACTCGGAGGGAGAGGAGGAACAGCCAACAGGGAATGGAAGTGTGGTTCTGAAGGGTGTGGAGGAGGCTGGGGAAGGGCAGAGGCTGGATGGGCAGTCAGAGGAGGACCCAAGCCCATCCCCTATCCATCCTAGGGCATGCAGGGAGGAGAGGATAAGAGAGACATATGATATACTCAGGAGGAGAGGGCCTTGATCCTTTTCATGGGTTGCAGCTGTGACAACTGAATAAGAGAATGGACTTGCATACAGGAAAATGCTGGAAACAAAGCGTGTTTTATTTTGGTCTGAAGTTATCTTGGTTGGTGTCCTTCCAACAGACCGTGCCTTGTTATCTCCTTGAATTTGTTAAATACTTCTCCTGTTCCATTGTGGAAATTTCGTCATTGTAGCTTGTTTGGTTTTTTATTTCATCTCTATCTGCTCGTTAAGTTTGGACTGTACTGCTTTCTTTTGAAGACTATTTTTGAGTACGTTTTATTTCCAACTGAGTATTATTGAACAGTAGGGCCAAATTGGAGGCATTAAAGGACATTTATTTACGTTTTGGATTTTGTTACGTTTGTGTTACACCCTGGGTCATCACAATGTATGTATGTATGTATGTATGTAGAGAGAGAGAGGGGGATGGAGGCAGGGAGGGTGGGAAAGAGAGAGAGTGAGAGAGAGAGATGTAGTCCTCTACTTACAACCACAATTGAGCCCAAAACTCATGTTAGTAACTGAGACATTTGTTAAGTAAATTTTGCCTCATTTTACAACTTTTTTTTGCCACGGTTCTTAAGTGAATCACTGCAGTGGTTAAGTTAACAACACTGTTGTTTAATTGAATCTGGCTTTCCCATTGACTTTCCGTATCAGAATTTCCCAAAAGGTGATCACATTACCCTGAGACACTGCAACCATAAATATGAGTCAGTTGCCAAGTATTTAAAATGTAAATATGTTATGTATACAATTATATAAAATCCAAAAGAATACTATGAACACATTTTCTTCCCGCTTTTAGAATAGATTTCAGGCAGAATCTACTAGGAAGCTTAAAATTTCGTACAGATCCCTGTAAGTCATATAAAAGTATTTTGGGAATCAGTTTTAAGTTGACTGATGCTATACATTTGCCCTAACCTAATACCACTGATATCTATAACAGCAGAAGAGATGCATCTTTCCCCTTGAAATTAAACCCAATTCCTCAAATTTAAGTTTTTAAAAATCCACAATCGAAATCAAAACCTAAATGTAGGTGATAAAACAAACACATATGCCAGGAACTAAAGCACAGATATAATCATGGTCCTACTACAATGTCTTTTGTTAATATAGAAAAGGACCCACTCCTTTTCTTATGAAATAGTTTGTATTGGTTTAGAGGAACAAGCAATGTTAAAATTAAAAACCCACGCCTTAATTTTTGCAGCATGTCTCACTTCAGATTTTTGCTTTTGGAAAGGTATGTCGTACCCACAGCCTCACCTGCCTTTTGAGACTGGTGTCTAAGACAACCATTCCTGCGCTTCACAGAATCCTGTTAAGCATGGATGCTAGTTTCCAGAATACCCCTTCTGATTCATACTAGGACGGAGATCGGGTGGTGGTGGAGCTGATTCACTACGAAAACTTTCGGTTTGGGTTGTTTAGCTGAATACTTTTAGCATAACTCAGTTTTTAGGGATTTGGTGGTGCTAACAAGGCATGCTACCCTGCGCAGGGGAAGCAAATTTTATTCATTCTGACATGCCTTCTTAGTATCTTAGATGGATTGCAACCTATTTGTCTTAAACAGAGGAAATTGCAGCATCGTTCTCACCGTAATTCTTCAACGGCTGACTTTGTGATATTAGTTACAGCATCACGATATTCTTAAAAATTGATTTCCCTAATACTATGCAGTCTTGGCAATGAGATTGCACCGCTTGGCGTGATTCACAGTTGGCTCAAGGTTTTCAATCTTCCTCAGAAAGATTTGCTTTATTCTCAACAGGGCTCTCTTGTTCATTGTGTTGACATATGAAGACAAGTGAAAACTTTTTTATATGCTTACTAGACCTGGATTGCAAAAATCTGCTTGTCTAGAAGAGAGCAGCAAAAACTGGGGTGTGGAAGTAAAAAAAAAAAAACTATTGGCAGCCACCTACTACTTGTCCAGATTTTTGTGCCTGGATTTGGTAGTTGCTAATTTTCATTAGTCCTAAAAGCAGAACAATGAAGGAGCAAGATGGCAAAAAAGTATTAATGGTTTTGAACTTTGATGTTGGAGGAATTTCTTGAGAATACCATGGGCAACCAAGAAAACAAACAGATGGATCATCAAACAATTCAACACAGAGTTTTCACAGGTGACCAAACTTAAATTGATTCTACTTCGAATGTAAACATTTATCTCCCTGGAGAAGCCTCCAATTCTGTGAAAAGTGGAAGAGAAGAAGAGAACAATGAGAATCAAGGTGGAAGATTGTTGTGGTTAGCTGGCAGCAGGTGTGGATACCTGAGGAGACCGAGGACTCAGATGAGGGGCCAGGACCATCAGGGAGTAGACTGCTGCCTTCAAAGATTGTGGGGGCTGGCAGCAGTGATGAGGAGGTTCCTGAGGAGCCTGTGCCAAGTGCACGTGCGCTCAGGATTGCTCATAGGAAAGAGCAGCTACAACAGCATGGGTAACTCAGGAGTCAGGCTGCAAGGTAATGACCCCTCCTTCAAGAAGATAAAAGCCAGCTGTGAAGAGAACATTCTTTGCAGGAAGCAAAGACGTTTTGAAACTCAGCCTCGTGGACATTGCAGTATCTTAAGTTGGTATTTGAAGACTCTCGTGTTGTGAAATATTTCTTATCTGTTATTCTTGGCAGCCTTGCACAGTTTTGGCAAGGTTTGTGCTTATCAAAATTAATTAGTTTGCAGCAGCCTTTTAACCGGGGATTCGTAAGAATCATTAAAAGGTTTCTGTTCCCTTTGATTCGTGTTTGTTTTATTGGAAAAGGGTTTGGGTCAGAACAAAGACTCAGTTACAGTGGCAATGAGTTGTTAAGACCTGGTAAGGGAGAGATCATTACAGGTAGTCCTCGACTTACAACAGTTCATTTAGTGACTGTTGATAGTTACAATGGCATTGAAAAAAAAGTGACAGGACTATTTTTCCTACTTGTAGCATCCCCATGATCAAGTGATCAAAATTCAGACACTGGTCCCAAAGTCAATGAGGAAGCCAGATTCACTTAACAACCATAATTTAACAACATAGTGATTCACTTAACAACAAGAAAAGTTGTAAAATGGGGCAAAACTTACTTAAACAAATTTCTCACTTAGCAACATAAAGGTTGGGCTCAATTATGGTCAAAAGTTGAGGGCTGTCTGATTGCTACAGCCTTGCTTGGTAAGTGGGAGATTTTTTTTCTTAAGATACATGCTAAGTCTTCCCAATGCATGCATCATGGCTTGATTTGAAAAAAAAAAAGCATTATTGTGTAATCCGAATAAGCCATTTTCTGACAAAAATACAGAGCTTATTGCATCTGTGCTGGCAAGTTTACATTATTGTTCCCGGAAACCCTTGGAAGCTCCAGTTGATTCGTTTGCTTTAATAGATAACAAGAGAATGGAACCCAAAGCTTGTCATTTCGTGGATTATTGAGTCTGACAATTATCTTAGTGATGTTTTTAGTGCTTTATCTATATCTGCCTATCATTATTCAGAATAGTTGACGCTCAGGATTTACCTGACCCATGGGAGGAAAAAATTCCAGGGGGTTTTCATAGGACCTAACATAATAGTTGCTGTGCAGTTTTAATATGGAACAGGAGATGTTGGGTACTTGAGTTGGGTTTCAGCAGAATGGCAAGGGTTTTTACATTTTTTTGAGTCATTGGTTTGTTTGTTTTTTGAGTCCATGTCTAGTGACTGCCATTTCAGAAGTTTTCTTAGGAAGATTTTCCGAAATCTTGCTTCCTAGGGCTGAGACAGAGCCACTGGCTCAAGGTCACCCAGTTGGCTTGATGTGGGACTAGAACTCAAAAGTCTTCTGGTTTCCAGCTTGATCCCTTTAGATAAGGGGTCTCCAACTTTAGCAAATTTAAGCCTGGAGGACTTCAACTTCCAGAATTCTGGGAGTTGAAGTCCGCCAGGTTTAAAGTTAACAAGGTTGGAGACCCCTATTTTAGATGCCAAAGTGGCTTTCAGAGAGGCAACTTACAGTAGTTAACAATATTAACTGAGACCAGAGGTGGTATTGAGCAAGTTCTGACCAGTTCCGGAGAACTGGTACTGGAAATTTTGAGTAGTTCTGAGAACTGGCAAATACCACCTCTGACTGGCCCTGCCAACCCCATCTATTCTCTGCCTCCCGAATCCCAGCTGATCGACTGGGTCTTCTTTTTTTGCCCTGCACAGGAGAACGGAGCTGGAAAGCAGGTTAGTGGGTTGGGGAGGGAATGGAGATTTTACAGTATCCTTCCCCTGCCACGCCCACCAAGCCACCACCAAGCCATGCCACGCCTACCAAGCCACACCTTGGCTTTGTAATGGAGATGAGCACCACCCCCTAGAGCTGGAAAATATGCGAGGAGAACCTTTACCTTTATGGAAGATAAGTAGAAAAACTTTATACAGAAGCAAGTAGTAGTTTGTGCTTCAAAAATATAGCACTAGCAGCGGCGATTATTTGGCTCACATTATTTCAGGGATGGGATGCTACCGGTTCTGCCCAGCTCTATAGAATCGGTAGCTCTTAAGAGCAGCAGACACAGAACCGGTTCTGTGTTTGCTGCTGTTTTGGCCCACCCTCCCACCTGGGCTCTTACCTGTCCTTTATTTCCGGCTTTTTCAACCTCAGCTGCTTTGTGCGGCACAACTGAGGTTGAAAAAGCAGGGAAAAAGAGGCTTTTCAAATGCTTTGCGCCTGCGTGCTGTGCTTTTCAGTTGTCCATGTAGCGCAGCTTAAGATTTTTTTTACATGCACGCAGGAGCATGAAAAATGTAGTCACTGGACGGTAGTAACACCAGTTGAATCCCATTCCATTATTTCCACATTAATGTGCATTATTTCCACATAAACTCTGTTCTTGGAGGCATCTAGCAGCTCTGGCACCAAATCCCAGCAAATCTCAAAGTCACAAAAACTTTGATTTCGGATTGCCAAAAGAAAAAAAGCAACCCCCCCCCCTTTCAAGAAGTTGTCTCTTTAAGAATGAGAATGTTTTAAAAACCACCACACCACCAGCAGCAATGCTGCCTTTGTTCTGAATGTGAACAGGGCTATGAATCGAAACACTTTTTTCTTTTGTATTTGGGGATTTTAATATCATTAAGTGGAAATCACAGGCTGGCCCGTGGAAACAAAAGTTAATGATCATGTACTGATTTGTGGGTCATGCCTATTGACGAAAAGAGGATCCCTTCAAGGGGCTGCAGCAGTGTGTTTAATGGAGTCATGAGAGTTCACGAAGGATGACAGAGTGTTTACAAAAATGCCCTATAGGCACGTTTATTCCCTTTGAGGTACATTGTATTTTCAGTAGCCCATGCAGGATGGAAAATTGATCATAAGGACTGCCTTGTATCCTCTTTTCCCTTTAGGGCCCAAGTGCCGCACCTCCCTTCCCCATTGCTAAATGCATGCTTTTAATCAGTGCATCTTTTAAAACACAGGCTACAGAGAGGTAGCCATTGGTGACAGACCTCATATGATTCCCTATCGCTAATGTGGAGTTGTGAAATATGTTAGTCTATTTCCACAAAAATAGTATAAACGTCTTCCAAGCATAAAGTGTATTAGATGTCTCATGTGATGTCAGGCTTCAGGCTGTGTTTTTGTTTTTTTTGTTTTTTTGTTATTAGGCTGTGTCTTTGCAGATGAATAGTGTGGTTGACATACTCAGAATTTTTCTTTCTTGTTTTCAATAATTCATTTGCTAATACAAATGTAAGTGTGGAAGGTAAGTAGAGAAACTTTATACAGAAGCAAGTAGTAGTTTTTGCTTCAAAAATAATAGCACTGGTAGTAGTAATAATTATTTGTATCACATCATATTTTTCTTCCAGAACCTCAAAGTATTTATTCTATGTTCCCTTCCCTCCATCTGATCCTTCTCTTCTACGGTCCTTCATCTCTTCTATGAATCTTCATCTCTTCTATGTTCCTTCCCTTCCATCTGATCCTCATAGCAATTATAAAAACTTAGTAAGACCCCATTTAGAATACTACTGCATCCAGTTTTGATCACTACAGTACAAAAATGATATTGAGACTTTGGAAAATGTGCAAAGAAGAGCAACTAAGATGATTAAAGGCCTGAAGAGTAAAACATAGGAAGAATGGTTGTGGGATTTGGGGATGGTTAGTCAAGAGAAAAGAAGGACTAGGGGAGACATGATAGCAGTATTCTATATTTAAGGGGCTGCCACAGAAAAGAGGTGGGTCAAATTATTTTGCAGAGCACCAGGGAGGAGGACAAGAAACAGTGCAGGGAAACTAATCAAGGAGAGAAGTAACTTGGAATTAAGGAGAAACTTCCGAACAGTGAAGCCAATTAACTAGTGGAACAATTTGCCTTCAGAAGTTGTAGGGGCTTAATCACGGGATGTTTTTAAAAAGAGATGGACAGCCACCTATCTGAAATGCTCTAGGGTCTCCTGCTTGAGCAGGGGGTTGGAATAGATGACCTACAAGGTCCCTTCCAGCTCTATTCTGATTGGATTGGGGATAATCCAAGGGCTAATTTTGACGGTTTAACAGTGACTGTTTGAAAACTGGCTGATCTCCATCATCATTTAAATTTTGACTCTCCCCAATTTTAGTCTTAACTAATATGAAAGATTGAAATTCAGAAGGCGAAGAGCAGGGGTCTTCAAACTTGACAGCTTTAAGACTTGTGGACTTCAATTCACAGAATTCCTCCTCCAGTCATGTTAGCTCAGGAATTCTGGGAGTTGAAGTCCACAAGTCTTAAACTTTCCAGTTAGAATAATGATGATGTTGAGTCCATTAGGAAAAAGGAATACACAAGCATTTCATACTTGAACCCTACAATAATGCTAATAAAAGTTTATAGTTGTGCTGAGCTAGAATTCATTTGGAGTAATACAACTTAGCTATTCACCAAGACATTGAATATCCAATATAAAGCTCCACATTAACAGAATTTACTGCAGATTCAAGATTGATTGATTGATTGATTGATTTTGTCAAGCGATTATAAGATAACAGGTATAAGTATAAACATAGTTATGAATACATGAAATGGATACATATAAGGAAAATAAAAAGAAACAATAGGACAGGGACAGTAGGCATGTTGGTGCGCTTATGCACGCCCCCTACAGACATCTTAGGAAAGGGGTGAGGTCAATAGTAGACAGTCTAAGATTAAAGTTTTTGGGGTTTGGGAAAGAAACCACAGAGTCAGGTGGAGTATTCCAGACATTGACCACTCTGTTGCTGAAGTCGTATTTCCTGCAATCAAGTTTGGTGCGGTTAACCTTGAGTTTGTATCTATTGTATGCTCTTGTGTTGTTATGGTTGAAGCTGAAGTATTCATTGACAGGTAGGACATTGCAATGTATGATTTTATATACTATACTTAGATTCTGAACAGCTTACAGTATTTACGGTAGTATTATTAGTAATCACTGAAAGACTTAGCCATTTTATTTTTTCTTGATGCTTTGTAGTCCAGTTATTTTTTCTTTTTGCATCCATTAAGCTTATTTCCTCTGGAGGAAATAGGAATAAGCATTACCTAGCTCAGCTAGCCAATTATAGGAAAAGTTCCTGCTCATTTGGAGCCCCCAGGGTGAAACTGTAGGATAGAGGAAATCATTTTAAACCGATAACTCAATAAAGCCCAATCACTACGGTAATTGAAACAAGCTCCCTTTCATAGCTACTTTCATCACAGTTTTAAACCTTTTTTTTGGGTGCTCCATTACATTGGGAAGAATTAGATATAATATATAAAATTAGCTCATGGATTCAAGGGTATAGAATACTATTGGGACAAATAGACCAAAAAGAACAACAACAATAACCACCAACACAAACACCAACACCAACAATACACACACACTCACACACATTCCCCAACTCACAGAGATACTTGAGATAATGTATATGAATAAAACTTGATTTGCATTTACTGAATCAATAAATTGATAGGAACTTATTCTTCCCCTGGCTTTTACATTTCTTCAATGATATATTTCATAGCTAGAAATAAACGTATATAATTCTAGATTGTTACAGCTTCAGAAATGCTGCATTTTTGTAATTTTGGTGGGACAAATTAACAGAGAAACAGTACAGAAGAGAATTGTAGTTGAATTGGGCATTACAGTGATACAAATTCAAATCAACGGATTGTTCTGTTACTACCATATATGGCTTTCCCTTCTGAACCAGGAAAATAAGTATCAAAATATGTTCCTGTTACAATGTTAGCATTTGCGAAAATTGTGGTTGTACAGTGTTTAAGATGTTCCAGCCAGATAAACTGAGCATTGGGCCATGAGTGTGTATACAGTTTAGTCTGGTACTTTAAGCCCACCCACAATCAAAATCAAGCGCTTGTATTCATTCTTTTGCATTTCTAAAATTTGGCCCTCTCCTAAAAGTGTTGCAACTGATGGACAGTGAAGACAATTGATAGATTATTTGATGTGTGGTATATTATGCAGCATACTAAAAAGCAGAGACATCACCTTGCCAACAAATGTCAAGGCTATGGTTTTCCCAGTTGCAATGTATGGCTGTGAATGTTGGACCATGAGAAAGGCTGAGCGCCAAAGAATGGAGGCCTTTGAACTCTGGTGCTGGAGGAGACTCCTGCGAGTCCCTTGGACTGCAAGGCGATCAAACCAGTCAGTCCTAGAGGAGATCAACCCTGACCGCTCTTTAGAAGGCCAGATCCTGAAGTTGAAACTCAAATACTTTGGCCACCTAATGAGAAGGAAGGAGAATAGGAGCCTGATGCTGGGAAAAGTTGAGGGCAAAAGGAGAAAGGGACAGCAGAGAATGAGGTGGCTGGCTGGAGTCACTGGAGCAATTGGAGTGAGCTTAAATGGACTTGTGAAGACCCAGGGCATGGCACAAAAGCAACCAAGTCACAAAAGTAGGTAAAGTCCCTTTAATTCCTCCAACTTGGCCCCAATATCCAGTTATCATTGGCTGGAGAAAAAACTCTCCCAAGAACAGTTTTTAAAGGGAAGAAATTCAGTCCAAACCCAAAGTACATATAAATTATAAATAAAAACTAACACAAACCACGCTGCAGCAATTAACGAGACAGGGCAGGATAAGGAATTGCAGACTTCAAAAGACAACAAAACACACACAGTTGGGAGGACGCCAGAACCCAGATAAAACTTGACAAACAAAGATAATTCACGCTTTGCTTCCAGCAAGGTGCTGTGCGCAAACACCCTTTTAAAACCCTGTTTTCCCAGATCCCTTTTCTCCCCGTAACCCACATAACTCATGTTGCTCCCTTATCCATTCCTCCCTGCATGTCCTAGGATGAAGAGGGGATGGCCCTGGGTCTTCCTCTGAATGCCCAGCTGGACTGTGCCCTTCCCCAGTTTTTTCCACAGCTACTGGAGCCACACTCCCACTCCCTGTCAGCTGCTCAATCTCCCCCTCAGAATCAGACTCCAACAGGGACATGACAGGACTCCAGAAGATGGTAGAGGACAGGAAGGCCTGGAGGAACATTGTCCATGGGGTCACGATGGGTCAGACACGACTTTGTAACTAACTAACTAACTAACTAACAACAACAACAACAACAACAACAGTGTATTCAGGGGTGGGATTCAAATTTTTTAACAACCAGTTCTGTGGGCATGGCTAAGTTGGTGGGCATGGCTTGGTGGTCATGTTATTGGCTGGGTGTGGCCAACTCAATATCATTCACATTGAGGCATGCATCCTCTCACCTGGCCTCTTGTGACTGTGGGGATGCTACAGTCATAAGTGTGAAAAATAGTCATAAGTCACTTTTTTCAGTGCCATTGTAACTTTGAATGGTCACTCCACACAAGCAAAGTACCAGCAAAGGAGGGGAAAAGACTAGACAGGAAGTCTAGTCCTGCCAAGAATGTAATATGGGTTAATGGAGAGGAAGTTTCTATAAGCAACACCAGAATGTTTCCTTCCTGCCTTCCTTACAGGATTAGCCAGTAATTTCTTCTAACAACCAGTTCTCTGAACTGCTTAAAATGTTAACAACCAGTTCTAGCGTATAGGTGCAAATTGGTAGAATCTCACCCCTGTCTTGCAGGGTCCCAAAGACTCATTTCTGGCAGAGTTTGGGAGAGAGAAAGAAAGATTTTTGCTTCAATAAAGCTTCTAAAAATAATTCACACATGGAATGGAAATCCTGGAGGCAAAATTGTAAGCATAAGGCTCATGAGGGAGACCTCCCCACTGAACACGAAATGAATCTTACATGAAGACCTTCCAACTTGGTTCATGCCAATGGAGTTCATGTGAGTTCATATATCTGTATATGATGGTATGCAGCTAGCTATACCTTGGTTTTCAACTGTTCATTTATCGTGCATTCAAAGTTACCACAGCACTGAGAAAGTGGCTTATGACTGCTTCTTAAAGTTATGACCATTGTAGCATCTTAACGGTCAGGTGATCAAAATTTGGGCCACTTGACAGGCCGCTCATATTTACAACAGTTCCAGAGTCTCATGTGATCATCATTTGTGGCCTTTCCAGGTGTCTTTTGGCCAACAAAGTCAATGGGAGTAGCTGGATTTACTTAATGTCCAGATGATTCACTTACCAAGTGACATGATTCACTTAACACCCATGGCAGAAAAGGTCGTAACATTCAGCATGATTCACTTGCTTAATGATGGAATTTCTGTTCCCAATTATGATCCGAAGTCATAGACCAGTGGTTTCCAGCTTTGCAGACTGGTGGCAAGGGCGGAGAGCAAATGGTTCTGTATGAGAAGGAAGGTGCATGAGTGACACAGCTCCATTTGTGTGAGTGACGGACACTCATGCATCCATGTGAAGCTCCATATAAAACAATTACTACCCACCTGCCTTCAATTGAGGACCTGTATACTGCGCGAGTCAAAAAGAGGGCTCTGAAAATATCTACAGACCCCTCACATCCCGGACATAAACTGTTTCAACTCCTTCCCTCAAAATGACGCTATAGAGCACTGCACACCAGAACAACTAGACACAAGGACAGTTTTTTCCTCCAAATGCCATCACTCTGCTAAACAAATCATTCCCTTAACACTGTCCAACTATTTACAAATTGTGCACTACTATTACTATCAATCTTCTCATCACTCCTTATCACCCATCCCTCCCACTTGTGACTGTAGGACTGTAACTTTGTCACTTGTATTCTTATAATTTATTGTTTCCTAGTATGATTTGATTGCTTATTGTACCCAGTGACTATCATTAAGTGTTGTACCTGATGATTCTTGACTCTTGACGAATGTCTCTTTTCTTTTAGGTACACTGAGAGCATTTTCATCAAGACAAATTCCTTGTGTGTCCAATCACATCTGGCCAATAAAGCTCTTCTCTTCTCTTCTCTTCTCTTCTCTTCTCTTCTCTTCTCTTCTCTTCTCTTCTCTTCTCTTCTCTTCTCTTCTCTTCTCTTCTCTTCTCTTCTCTTCTCTTCTCTTTCTCTTCTCTTTCTCTTCTCCTCTACTCTACTCTACTCTACTCTACTCTACTCTACTCTACTCTACTCTACTCTACTCTACTCTACTCTACTCTACTCTACTCTGTCCTATTCTATAAATCCTTCCATTCCCCACCATCCAGTCAGAGCTGAAGAAGTTCCTTGGATGAGAAGTGAAACATCTTCATAGAAAAAAACATGAAAGTCCAATTGCCTCCTGAAAAAGCACATTTGGGACAGTTGTAGACCACTTGTATATAGAAGGATCTTGACTAACACTGTACTTTTCAGATGAGGTTCTCATAATTGCATTGGTTTAGCATGGTGTGCGTATGCCAGGGCCATAGGCAAATAAACCTGAGGCTCTTTTTGTTCCCTGCTGTGTTTACTTCCTGACATCAGTGCCTGAATCAAACATGCCTTTTAGTGGTGATATGCCCTTTCACTACTGCTTTTTGGAAAAAATAGAAGTATTCTTGAAGCTTCTCTGACAGCTGATTCTGAGTACAGATGTGTAGAAGATAATGCCGCTGGCACTGGGCAGTTTTGTGCAGGGGTGGGATTCAAACTTTTTTTTAACAACCAGTTCCGTGTGCATGGCTAGTTGGGCGTAGCTAGGTTGGTGTGACCATGTGACTGGGTGGGTGTGTCTTTTTTTTTTTTTTGCAGCACCGTCCTGTGCCCCTTTTTTGCCTCCTGGGCCTCAGGGAAGCCTCCTGGGCGAAGCGGTAAGACTGCGAGGGGAATCCTGGCATAGCTAACCATCGGAACAGTTGGTTGTTGGGAGGGGAAAGGAAGAAAAACCTTAAGGAATGACTGGGTAGAGTACAATGCAGTCAGCAATGTCAGGCGTGTGTGCGATGTCAATAAAGACTGACTGGGAGGGGCGGGGCGGGCGGAAAGGGGCGGGGCCAGCCAGGACCACCATTTTCCGGTTCTCCGAACTGCGCAGAATCATAACAACCGGTTCTATAGAACTGGTAGAATCCGACCCCTGAACACCCTGAGATTTTTGCTTTCTGGGACTTTCGATCTTTCCTGGTCTTTTTCGATCAAGTCAAATTGCACTGTAAAATATTCCCCCCCCCCCCGAATCGTGGGTCTTGGAGCCCTGGTGGCGCCGTGATTAGAATGCAGTATTGCAGGCTAACTCTGCCCGCAGCCTGGAGTTCGATCCTGATAGGTTTAAGGCTGACTCAGGTAAATAAGATGAGGTCAGTAAAATGAGGACCCAGATTTCAGGGAGCAATAGGCTGACAGTGTAAACACTCAGAAAGTTTTGCAAAGCACTATGGAGTAGTGGTATATAAGTCTATGTGCTACAGCTATTCTGAGACTACAGAACTTCCAACCACGAAAGGTAATTTGACCTATCATCTTGTACTGTCTGCTCTCCAGGTCCTTAAGCAAATCTTTCACATAATTAGCAGCAAAACAGGGTCTTAGAGCTGATTTGGCATATGTCTCTGCTTCAACTACTTCACTACTCCCTTGGTAGTTGCCAAAGGTGGTATTCAGCAGGTGCTGACCAGTTCTGGAGAACTGGTAGTGGAAATTTTCAGTAGTTTGGTGAACTGCAAATACCACCTCTGACTGGCCCCACCCCTATCTATTCTCCGTCTCCCAAGCCCCAGCTGATTGGCTGGGTGTTCTTTGGTTGCCCAGCACAGGAGAACGGAGCTGGAAAGCAGGTTAGCGGAGTGGGGGAGAGAATGGAGATTTTGCAATAACCTTCCCCCAGGAGTGGGGAGGGAATGGAGATTTTACAGTATCCTTCCCCTACCACGCCCACCAAGCAACACCATGCCCACCCAGCCACCCCACATTTCCCAGACCATGCTCACAGAACTGGTTGTAAACATTTTTTGAATCCTACCACTGCTTGTGCTGGTTTGCATATTTGCTTAATCAATTAAAAGAAGAAAAATACGTAGTACAGACCTTTGCTTAAGGTCACTGAGCAGACAAGTACCCATGGTCATTTGATGTTGACAGCCATCTTATATCACTGTATGGAAACAAAATGTCCCTTTCTCTAATGAGGCATTTTTCTTCTTTGCAATAAATTGATTCCTATTTCAAAAAGCAACTGGGGATGTACAAGAGATCTTAGAGCTTTTGTTGAGGGATCTTCTGTCCTCCCCAGTGAAGGGACTGTCAACATCTTCAAAAACCAATACAGTCTTGACTGAGATCTGATTTCTAGACAGGAAGTATAAACAATGACTTGAAAGGTATGTATACAGACCTTTTGGACTGATTTACTGGTGCCTCTCTAGAATCTGCCATGCATGCCATACTGACCTCACCAACTTAATTACTGTAAGCTGGAGGAGAAAGAACATAAAGCCTCCCAGCCCACTGATATGGACATCAAAGACCACAATATGGAAGGATAAGCAGATCGAATGGAGAAAAGGGCCCCCCTAAAAATAAGATTCGTAGAGATCTTACACTTGGAGAACAATATAGACCTGGAATATGTTGAAGCAGAAGGTCCCAGGAGAGAAATTTTTGATTACTTTTGACTTTTTTCGTAGAAGAAAAAAAATACAAGTCACTCAGTGGCACAAGATTGTGCTATCAACACTTAAGGAAAACAGTCCAAAAGTCTCCAGTAGTACAACTAGGAAGGCTTAAGCCAGAGGTGGTATTCAGCAGGTTCTGACCAGTTCTGGAGAACCGGTAGCGGAAATCTTGGGTAGTTCGGAGAACCGGCAAATACCGCTTCTGACTGGCCCCGCCCCCATCTGTTCTCCGAACTCCCGAGTCCCAGTTGATTGGCTGGGTCTTCTTTGGTTGCCCTGCACAGGAGAACCGAGCTGGAAAGCAGGTTAGTGGGGTGGGGAGGGAATGGGATTTTACAGTAACCTTCCCCCAGGAGTGGGGAGGGAATGGAAATTCTGCAGTATCCTTCCCCTGCCACGCTCACCAAGCCATGCCACACCCACCAAGCCACACCCACAGAACCAGTAGTTAAAAAAATTGAATCCCACCACTTGCTTAAGCCAAGTAATGAAATGGTACTGGAGGCTTAAAATTTGGCTCAGCACCAACCTTTTAAAATAATTGCATTTTGAAATTGTAAGGAAGCATGAAACATTCAGAAAATATTTTCATTTGTTTTTAATCCATCTTTGCCCAACAATTTTCAACATGTGGGCCTCCAGGCATGTAATTGTATGAATGTAGTCCAGTTAAAGGTTTGGGAAGGATGGTGTAGATAAAACAGGGCTATCAAATTCCTGGCCTATGGTCTGGATGCGTCACGCACTGGCCACGCCCATGCCCAGTTTAGCGAAGGAGGAAAAAAAGATCACGCTATGTCATGTGATGCCACCGTGATGATGTGAGTTTGACACCCCTGATCTAGAACAAAATAGCCCACCCAATAAAAAGGTGCCTAAATTTTCTTCCATTTAAATTTGTTGAATGATCTACAATTAAATCCAAATAACTATTATCGGTTACTAGTTAGGATGTGTTTGTGTCTACATGAAATGTCTTAGAATAGACAATGCATTTCGCCACCCTTCTTTGTAGCATTCTTGAAAGTTTGCTTACACAACCAGCCATATTTCTTCCCGTACAATTTTTTTCCCTAGGGAAAAGAAGGAAAACTGATGTCTTATTCTCTGGGCAGCTATTTTTTGCTATTTCGTTCCTGTTTGATAATGTCAGGAATCAAAGCATATCTTGAGAACAGTAAGGCTTTTCATCGTGGCCTTTTATCCCTGCACGGCAAGACACCACATCAGCTGAGAAATGAATTTCTAATAAAGCCTGGCTTGGAATCAGTGAATTCTCTCAAAAAAAGCCTTACGCAGTGCCCAGTTTTCTGCAGAGCGTATAACTCTGAAACAGGCTTCATCTATTTGAACATCTCTAACCTCAGTGAACCTTAAAGTGGAATGGTGACATTGGGTGGCTCTCAGAAATGCTAACCCAACCATTGGGATTTTTTTTTGTCTACAGATCCCAAAGTATAAAACGATCCTATTATTTTTACAAGCGATGTGCAAATTGAATATTCTTCCATGCTTTAAAAGCCTCCCAAGATTCTTCCCAAAATTGCCACCAAGAAAGATTTTTAATGTGATGCTAGGAATACACACACACACACACACACAAACACACACACACACACACACAAACACACACAAACACACACACACTAGCTGGATACCCGTGCTTCGCTACGCAACTATGTGGTCAGGCTTAGCTTTTGGAGAGGAAAATAAGGAAAAAAATTCTGCCTCTGCCTACCAGCATCCATCGGTATTCATTTGGTTAGTGTCCTGTCAGTGTGTTGGAGAGTTGAGGGCTGTTTGGAAACTGAAAGAGTCTTTGCTGTGTGAGCAAGAAGACAGCAAGGAGCCTGGGTGTGGCTTAGCTCAACTGTTCTGTACTGAAACTGATTGCTGCTGTGAAACTAAAACTGAAATGGAAATTCCTCTCCTCTGCTTGTGTTTTGCATTTGGAACAGATTTCTTTTCAGGTGAGGAGGGTGAGTAAAACTCCTTAGCATCAGAGCATGTTAATAATAATATAAGATATACTAATGCTCTGATGGTCATTTTGAAAAATCCTTTCTTCGTGAGCACCTAGAAGCCAAGAGGAACATACATGCCAAATTTCAAGTTTGTAGGCTTAATGGTTCTGAAGATTTTGTGATGATGTGTGAGTGGTATTTTGAGAGGTATTTCTTTCCAAGGAATTGCACAAACCCTAATGAACTGTACTTGGTTAATTTAATTTAGGTTAAATATAAATGAACATTCAATCATATCTGAAATATAGACAGAATTCCTTATCTGATCTGCATGGTATAACAATAGTACGCAAGTACCGTTAACAGATGTACTACTGTCACAAAATGTTTTGATGATTTTTTTTTTTAAATGTGAAACCAATACTTGTTGAAGCCTTGTACACAGAGTTAGAAAACATGCGATAAAATAATTAAAAGGCGGGCAAGAGGGAATCAATACTGTATTGGGACTTTTCGTGGTGTTTTCCTGAACCCTGGAGGGATTTCGCCCACGTTTTCTGCCTCATAGTCAATATAGTCAATATTTACCAAGACTAACTTCCTTCTTCTATCAATGGGCAAGACAGGAAGTAGCTTGGGTGCGTGGAATGTAATGCTGTACAACTATGCACAATATTTAGCTGTACAAATCAGCAAAAAAAAC